>CM033641.1:100461957-100842104 GCA_019512145.1 Engystomops pustulosus | reverse complement strand
GTTAAAAACTGACCCTGTACAACTATAGTGACAGAAAAATAAAAAAAGTTATAGCTTGAGGTAGGCATTGATGGAAAAACTGAAAAATAAGGTGTTAAGAAGTGTGATATGCTGGATCTCTGCCAGAGGATGTTGAGATGATAACTCGTTAACTACAGTAAATGAAGTTTAAAGTGGCCTAGGTGTTTTTCTCTTCATTAAAGTAATAATATTAATGTGCACTAGGCTAGATATGATCATTGATCCAAGTATTTATTCTGACAGATTGACATTAGAAAGATATGTTTTAGAAAAAAAAAATAATAAACCCATTAATTTTGTGTATAGTTAAAGTACAGACATATCACATAATAAAATTATAGACCAAACAAATATGTCCAAACACATACGTAAAGGATTATTTTTTTTTCCTAATGTGACAAAAAATTCTTCTGCCTTTGGGTCAGCTCAAGGGGCATCGCTAGGTCAAAAACGTGCAGGATGTCCCCGACATCAACTCCATTTGCATCCAACTAGGTGATTGATTAGAAAAATGTTCTGGTTTCATTTACAAAGATAACATAAGGAATATTCAGGAAATGTTAACCCTATAAATTTGAAAATCAAAAAAAAGCAAGAAATAATGGGGGTCATTTACTAAAGGCCCGTTCCTTTTCCCGACGTGTTTACCCCCGAATATTTACCGTATTTGTGCGGTTTTTCCCTGAATTGCCCCGTATGTGGGTCACGCGCACCTGATTTGGCACATCGTGAGCTGGCATGCACGTGACGGAAATCGGGTGGGTTGGCAACAACGAAACCGACGGATTCGAAAAAACGCCGCATTAAAAAAAAGTGTTTGGCGGGACTCAGCGCTTACCTTCACTAAGGAATGGCCAGTGAACTCGATGCATTCTGCGTGGCGATGCCCGGGACTTCACCGAATAAGCAGCGCACCTGTGGACGTCGAGTGGACCGTTATCGAATCCCGCGGACGCCGACCGCGCGCGGATCGCGAATGGAGCGTGTAGTAAATCTGCCCCTGTCACATGTGTCACGAAACTTACACCACCCTGGTAATACCACTCAGATTGATGTTCTGTAAGTCTATGGAATTTGAGGTGCTTTTATAAATAACAGATTATTATTATTATATTGGGTCAGAATTTCTGTGGTGGATTAAATAAATAAATTGCCCTGTATATTTAACATATGTCATTAAATTCATAGGGGTCATGTGATACTAAAAAAAGTGCACATTCCACCAGAACAATGAGAATTCTGTTTAATAATATCATGACAGCATAACCATCCAATACCCAGCCATGACTTGGAGTGTAAACTACACACTGGATTCGTATTTCTTTTTATCCGCAACAGATTGGTTTTATTGTGTATACTACCGAGATGACACTGGAGTATGAAATTTTTGTTTGGCATCCTTCAAGAAGGTATTCTTGTGATCTGCAATATGATAGATAGTGCAATATGCAAAAATAATATGATCAATATCATCTTTATTATCACGAAACCGATTGTTTATTTTAGGGTAAATATTCAGTCTTTTATAATGAGCTTATGCAAAAGCAGAAGAATTATCATATTTTAAAACGTTTTTCCTGGCTGTTTGACCCTTTTATATTTTATTTTTTTGGATACTTTTCTGAGAACTATTCCACCTACTCTTCTGGTTTTTTCGTAACATCAGATAAATAAAAAAGTAACAAACAAATCTTATTGGCATCAACACTCATGATTATATTAGCGGCGGGTAAACAAGGCGACGTCCGTAGCTTTCTCTAGCCTCTGTTGTGATGGCCGCAAATGATACTTAATACCTAGTAGTTGACTCATTTCCCTCTGTAACCTATAACCGTCGCTCTTACGAGAGCTTAAGTATAACTATATTCTTAGAGACATTTGTGTAGTAAAGCGAAGAACAGTTGCATTAAAAGAGAACGAGCTATGTAAATACATGTAAGAATCATGAACAAAGTGGGACAAGTCTTTTTTCGTTATGATATAATATGTAGAGAACATATCTGGAAGTTGCATTTTTTAGACAATATGTAGCATTACATCGCCTATAAAAACTGACCTAACGATTGCATATTGCTGTTTATGACAACGACTATGCGGAGCTGCCTTATGATTAATTTTGACTAGGCTAAGGGAATAACTCCCTGTCATTTTTCGTTATGTGTTCTGTTCTTTGCTACTTTTACTGGCTATGCTACACTCTGGTAGCACCACCTCTATGCTTTCCACCACTGTATAATGTCCTGCAGGACGATTACGTTACTGCACCTAATATTGTGAAGTTCCTGGGTATTAGTGCCCCATCTTTTATTTGTTCTTGCTCGTTGGACTCTGGGTTGTATATGACATAAATGGACACTTGAAAACCTCACTTTTCCCCCTTTTTTTTAAATGTGAAGTGATTAATAACTACTTTTGAACTGTCCATTAGTCGCTACAAATGCGTTTGTGAAGGGACAACCATAAAAGAAGTTGTTCATAGTTTATAAGGGTTTTGAAATCATCCCATCAAGGTCCAAACCAAAACTTTTAGTGTTGTGATACAGAGGACATCCAAAACCACTGTAGAACGGACCTAATATTTGCCATCTAGTGGAAAATTTCTTCTCACTACAATGGACAACAGAATAATCTTGAATCCCACAGGTAACAAGCGCAATGAAGACTTGTGCCACAACTATATTGTTATTTATATATTGCTGATATATGTTATGCCCCAGGGGTGGCAAGAAAGATCAGCTTGCCTGACGCTAGATTCTAGGAGTATTTTTGCACACCGCAAGCATCTCTGGATCTTCCCTCGGTGCAAAACATACAGTTAAGGGGGAGACGCACCTAGAAGTGTCTGGACAGGGTTTTCTGGGGCACTTCCTCTGCTGAAGGGTGGGATGCAGTGGTGTGCCTTGCGAGTAGCACCCAAGACGGCAATGGTTTTTGTTACACACACAGAGTGCAATGTAGATAGTGACAATATACCGCAGTCCTTTAATCAAGATAAGCAACTCTAAAATATAACAACAGGATTACAGTCTTCAGAAATAACTCTCTCGTCACTGCATGGAGTGCGTTAGCAGGATATGAAGGTGATGATGGAGAGTATGTGTTGTCTTTTTTTTGTTTGCAGGCCTAGTGTCCACGTGGTATAGTGCGTTAATCCTAACTCTCCTAAATTCCATCTGTATTAAAGTTTTGGGGATTGTGTAGTTCTCCAACTGAATCGTCTTGGTATTATTCCTATAGGCACTAACAGTGCACATAGTCTTATAGCTTTCCTCCTCACTACATTCACAATGGTAAACGATGTCACGTCGTGAAAATACCTCTCACTGCAACAAGAACGTTGTCTAGAACTTCCTGGGTGAGACCTCTCTTCACCCAGTCCACTCCCCCTTGTCCCTTGAGGACTTGTTTTGGGGCATGTGGTGTGAGTATGCCTTATGGATGTAGTTGTGTTACCCTTGCTGAAACATTTTGCTGTTATCACAAATACTCTTGTTAGTTGCACATTAAATCCATCACACCAATAAAATATAAATAACATGTGTACTGTAACAGACAACATCCCTGACTGAACTTACAAATAACATTACCCAGTACTGTGGATATTACATGTTGCCTGGAAAATGGGCCAAGAGGTCCTAAGAAAATGATCAGATGTTGTCTACAGCCTACGTCAGGGCTATGAACAGTCCCAGCAGGACTGAAACACGCTACTATCATAATTTGTGTTTCTACTAGTGTGGGTCCCAAGAATAGATTTTACTTGTAGATCCTAAACATCCCAGTCCATGTATTGATCTAAAGGTTAAACTTTAATTTCAAAAACTCAATGTCCTTACTTTGTATCCCCCAAGAAAAAACCCAAACCCGCAAAACTCAAAGACCGGTTGTGATCGACAATATTTTTGAATTAAGTTATAATTAATTGCCTAAATGTGCTTGTACTCCTTTCCTTCTAGTGATGTCTTCCCGTGGTTAAATAAAGTAATTATGCTTAACATTTTAATACATTGTTTAATTATTTGAACGATTTTTACAACACGATAGGTATTGATGCCATTAAGTATAATTAGCTTTAAAATGTGGGCACAATTTACCTGAAGTGTGCTTTCAGCAGTTTATATTAAATCTCAATCTGAGCAGCAATGTACAGTACATATAGGAAATACCATTATTAACTTAATTAGTAAGAAAATAACAAAGCAACTCTTAACCATATAAAGAGCAGCTTTCAAGATGTTTATCGAGTATGCAACAGATGATTATAAATTGGTTCCCATCTGCAGCCATCTAAGTCATTTGCCTAAAGCACAATAGCAAAATCCATAATTCTCTTCCAACATAAAGATAATTCTGATGCAATATACGCTTTAAAAGATATTAGTTTTACTATAGCATGTTATGTTGCACTAATACTAACCAACTTTGCATGTGAAATTTAAAGGTTTGATTAAGACGAGGATTTTTCGTCTCATTGTTTGAAAGTTTTCTACACACTCTGAATTGAAAACATTAAAAGTGGCATATCAGTAAAGCTCCAAGGGGGGATTCTGACATGTTTGTACACATTACACACATTTTTCACCCATTTAACACCAAGGCTATTGGTTGTATAGTAGAAGTTTTGTTTGTTCCACTCAAACCAAGAGATTGCTGAGCTTGGATTTATCGTAAAACTTTTGTAATTTTTATGCATCATTATACACAATCGTATATAATTCTTGAACAGATGTGACTAGGTTTATTAGCTATTTACAGTCTTTATAATAAAAAATCAATTGGTTTACATTTTTGTAGATTTCTCATAAATACCTTTTTTGTGTTTATGTGGGCTATAATCGCACATTTATTAGGTTGTCATATTTCATGTGTCCCCTTATCATAAATGTAATGCTAGTGTGACTCCTTTAGTTTACACCCCTTATCACTGAAGCCACTTTTCCACCTGTCTGACCACGGCCATTTTGTTTAAATCTGACATATGTCACTGTAAGTGTTTTAAATTTTGGAACGCTTACCATATGGAAGTGATTTGAAAAATGTTTGCTTGCACACTTTGTACTTTATGTTATGAATTTTGGTGTATATTTTGTCATTTATACATGAAAAAAACATATATTTGGTGCCAAATTAAGCATTTTTCAAATTTTCTACTTTTTGCACACATCAGTCTAAACATGTAGGATGTTAACGGGACTTGTAACTTAGTGAGATTTTTCACATAGTTCATAAAATGCTAACATCATGCCTATGGGGAGCAGCTCAGTTTCAAGTTCACTTTATGGATCTAACATAATAGTAAAACCCCATAATTACCCTATATTAGAAACTAAACACGTCAACATATGGAAACACTTTTTATGAAGTCTTAGACCCTGTCATTATTTTACAGGGGTTGAAAACAAATACCAAAATGCTCGACAAGTTGGATACCCTTTTCCCCCAGTATAACAATCCCATAGTGGTTGTAAACTTGACTGTAAGGCACTGTCAGGGTTTTGTCACTTTTAAGGTTACAGTTTACAAATACTTCATTTTTGGTCACTTAGCTTATTGATGAGATTTTTATTAACTCTTGATGTATAGAGGATACATTGTCAATTTTGTTTACTTACTTTCGATTTTTTGGGGGGCCGTACGCTGACAATAGAATACGAGAAAAAAAAAAACATTACTTTATTCTATAGATTACTATGTCATGTGATACACTCATTTATATAGTTTTTTTATATTATTATACAATGTAGCTGAGACAAACTTTATTATTTCTGGTTGACGAACTGGTTTAGGTATTTTTTTTCCCCGTTGAGTGTTCCTTTCAGTTGGTACCATTTTGGCACACATACTTTTTATGTGTCACTTTTACTGGAAACTTGTTTTTGTAAAGGATTTTATAAGTCTATTCACATTCTTTTGTGTTCTGGGGTTCTCTTTTACGGCTTTTACTGAGTGGGTCAAATAGGTTCTTAATTACTCAGACATAGTAATGGTGCACGGAAGCGACATACCAAATATGATGGGGGGTGTTTTTTGTGATTGTTGGCTTGGGGTTTTACGTACTTTATTACATGTGTAACAATGGAATGTTGGTGTTTAAGGGGCTTTGATCGCTTGTTTAGCCTCTTCCTTCACCTACACCGTGGATACAGTATTGGTATTACACGGTGAGGGTGTTTTCGTCTTGCCATCCTCAGTGACGTTTAACATCCAGGTCCTACTAGAAGTAGGACCTGGTTCAGAAGACATCGCGCAGTCCAAGGCAACTGGAAAGAACCCGGGGATACCATAAGGCCATGGACGCTTGCATAATGTATGAGCGTAATGGAATATGTAGAGGCAGGTGTTGGCTGTAATTTATCAGAATTTTTTATGCAATTTACAATTACATTGTGAATGCAATAAGTTTCAGTAAAGTACAGTCAGATAAAAGCACATAATGGCACATTAAACCCCAACTTTAGAACGCCTGTTGTAACCTGGTGGGTCTACACAGTAAAGCTAAAGCCAAACCATTTCCCTACCTGTACGGAGGAGACCCACCATTTTGATCACGTTTTTATTACGTTTTGTTTTGGTTGGATGGCTCACATTTTTTTATTATTTTTCTTTAACTAAGAGTTTCAGTAATGATTTCATTTTATCGTACAAGTTGTTGTGGACATCCAGATCTTTATGTGCGGTTGTGTGTTGATTTTCAACTTATTTCTACTAAATTATATATGGAGTATAATATTGTGGGGCATTTAGGGGACTTCTATAATTTTTTTTTAATTTTAGTCCTTTATATTCTGTACAAACTTTTTTAAACTTGTTTACATTTCGTTACTCCCACTCTGGTACTTGAACAGCGATCATCTGATCGTTGGTCAAACTGCAGACGGGTGTATTAAAGTTTCCGGCCTTAGGCTTGTCGGCTACTTGATCCTTTCGGACACAGGATTTGCCACGAGACAGTCAAGGGGCGTCCTCATTGTGACCCTCAGGGTATCCATATGGGGGGGCGAATTTAAAGCACTTTCCGTGGTACCCCTTTGGTGGAGTGGGGGAGTTGTCGAGGGGGAGGTCAGGTGCGAGCCTGTTGATTCTGTCGGTGTCATATTTGGGTGGTATCAGTGTTTGGCGACCTAGCAGGGATTGTGACTATCCTAACCGCAAACTTAGACAGTGCGCATGGGTCAATGCTATGGGGGCATGATTCCAGAAGGACCTGTAGATGTGGGCTTCTTGTATAAGGTTAAACGGGCCAGATCGCCTGGCTTATTGCGGAGCCAGCGGCTTAAGCCCGGCTTACATTGCAATCCTTCGGACGCACCATGATTGTACCACTCAGTCAACGGGTCCCCTTTCATTGGACCTCAAGGGGTGCCATGGAGAATTTCAAGCAACTTTCGAACCCATTTGACATGGGAGTGGGGGGATGATGATGGGGGCAGTGAGGAAGCCCTGTAATTCGGCTGTCATATTTGATAATGGCAACCTGCAACATGCGATTGTGACTACCTAACCGAAAACTTAGCATGCTGGGTCAATCATGGGGCATGTCCATAAGGCCCGTAGATGTGGGCTTCTGTAAGGTAATAACAGCCAGATCGCTGCTATTTGCTGTATTACCAGCTGTCTTACAGCCAACTTCCGCACATATCCTTTTCCTTGTGACAATGGAGAGGCACATTTGGGGATGTTAAATGTAACATACAAGGTTTTGACATTACACTCTGGTCTCTACGTACACATTACTGTCCCAGTCACTAAGTGTAAAGAAGGCCAAGGCAATACACAATAGATGCAAATCAATGTCTTGTGCAGGATATAAGATAATAGAATTAATAATATAAACGTATATATCTAGGATATATATATATATATATATATTATATATATATACAACCTCATATCAAAAATAGGACCACTCAGCAAATGCAACCATCATCTTATCCATAATAGATAATAATGAAACAAGGAGCCGCGTCCATCGTTTCCACCTCTACATGCTTCATTGTTGATCCAGAGTGCTGAGAACAAACTTGTGATGGTCATGACAATTGTCTCCACCGTGGGAAAAAAATCTATTCTGGTCCCCAAAGTCCATTCAAAAAAGTATAATTGTGGTATCAAGAATCATGTTACTAAATTAAGTATTGATATCAAATTCCAAATTCTGCTATTGAAACAACTCTAGATCCAAATTGATGGTTACAATCAACTCCCTCTAGGATGAGAACATATTGGGGGTCATTTACTAAAGGGCCGATTCACGTTTTCCCGACGTGTTACCCGAATATTTGCGATTTGTGCCGGTGTTCCCTGAATTGCCCCGGGATTGTGGGCACGCGATCGGATTGTGGCGCATCGGCGTTGACATGCACGTGACGGAAACCGGGGGGTGTGGCCGAACGAAAACCCGACGGATTCGGAAAAACCGCTGCATTAAAAAAAAAAAGTGTTGCGGGACTCGCGCTTACCTTCACTAGGAATAGGCCAGTGAACTTCAGTGCATTACGGCGGGCCTCGGGGAACTTCAGTGCAGCAGCGCTACCTGGTGGACGTCGGAGAAACTACCTTAGTGAATCCCGGCTGGACCCGAACGCGCCGCTGGATCGCGAATGGACCGGGTAAGTAAATCTTCCCCAATGTGACAACTTAACCCAAACCTGGTATACACTGAATTGATGTGTCAAGTGCTATGGAATTTGAAGGTGCTATATAAATAAAGATTGTTATTATTATTTGGGTCCAGAATTTACTGTGGTGGATTAAAATAATAAATTGCCCTGTATATTTAAACATAAGTCATTAAACATTCAATAGGGTCATGTGATACAAAAAAATGCACAATTGCACCAGAACAATGGAAATTCTGTTTAAGAATATCATGTACAGCATAACCATCCAAATAACCAGCCATGACTTGGAGTGTAAACTAACAACGGAAGCGTATTTCTTTTTATCCGCAACAGATTGGTTTATGTTTGATACTACCGAGATGAGCACTGGATATGAATGTTTTTTTGCATCCTTCAAGGCGGGTATTATTGTGATATGAAATAATATGCATATGCAATATGCAAAAATAAAGATGATCAAATATCATCTTTATTATCACAAAACCTAAATAACAATTACGGTTTTGTGTAGTTTACACGCCACTCATGGCTGGTTATTTGGATGGTTATGCTGTACTGATATTCTTAAAACAGAGTTTCCATTGTCTGTGCAATTGTGCATTTTTTTGTATCACAGACCTATTGAATGTTAATGACTTATGTTTAATATATACAAGGGCAATTTATTATTTTAATCCACCACAGTAAATTCTGACCCAAATAATAATAAATCCAGCTTTATTTATATAGCACCTTCAAATTCCATAGCACTTGACACATCAATTCAGTGTATACCAGGGTTTGGTTAAGTGTCCTTGGGGAAATTTACTTACCCGAAGTCCATTCTCGATCCACGTCGCGTTCGGTGTCCACCGTGATTCACTAAGGTAGTTTCCCCGACGTTCCACCAGGTAGCGCTGCTGCACTGAAGTTTCCCTCCCCGAGCAAGAGCCCGCCGAATGCACTGAAGTTCACTGGCCTATTCCTGATGAAGGGTAAGCGCCGAGTCCCCCAACACTTGGTTTTTTTTTAAATGCAGCGTTTGTTCCGAATCCGTCGGTTGTCGTTCGTCGCAACACCCCCCGTTATTCCCTCACTGCAATGAACGCCGACTGAGCCACAATCCTCATCGCCGTGCCCTAAAACAATCCGGGCAAATTCAGGGAACACCGGCACAAAATCGCAAATATTCAGGGTAACACGTCGGGAAACGTAATCGGCCCCTTTAAGTAAATACCCCCATTATTTCTTGCTTTTTTTTGATTTTTCAATTTATAGGGTTAAACTTACAACGGAAGCGTATTTCTTTTTATCCGCAACAGATTGGTTTATGTTGTATACTACCGAGATGAACACTGGATATGAATGTTTTTTTGCATCCTTCAAGAAGGGTATTATTGTGATATGCAATAATATGCATATGCAATATGCAATAATAAAGATGATCAAATATCATCTTTATTATCACGAAACCGTAATTGTTATTTAGGTGTAAATATTCATGTCTTTATAATGTAGCTTTATGCAAAAGCTTAGAGTATAAAATATTTTTAAAACGTTTTCCTGCTGTTGACTATATTTATTTTTTTGGATACTTTTTCTGAGAACATTCCACTACTCTTCTGGTTGTTTCGTCATCGGATGAAAAGTACAGTGGCACAGACCGGTCAGGATGGAGATAGGAGCAGGGGGTAAAACAAGGCGACAGTCCGGCGCTTTCTCTAGCCTCTGTGGAGTGGCGTCCGCAACTGATACTTAATCTAGTAGGTGGGACGTCATTTCCCTGTAACCTAGTAACCGGGACGCTCTTAAACGAGAGCGGAAGTATACTATATTCTTAGAGAGCATTGTGTAGTAAAGCGAAAACAGTTGCATTAAAAAGAGAACGAGCTATGTAAATACATGTAAGAAGCATGGAACAAAGTGGACAAGTCATTTTTTCGTTATGAATATAAGGTATGTAGAGAGACATATTTGAGAAATATGCATTGTTAGACAATAGGGAGCAGTACATCCATATAAAACTGACCTGAACGATTGCATGATGCTAGTTATGACAAACGACTATCGGAGCGCACTTATGATTAATTTGACTAGGCTAAAGGAATACTCCCATGTCATTTTTATCGTTAAGTTTTCTGTTCTTTGCTACTATTTACTGGTGTTCGGATGGGAACACAAGGACAGGGGCTTAGGGTGCCCCTGAGATTTGCCCCAACCCCTGCCTTCCTATAGCCCCCCGCACGCGTCAACATGGGGCGGCCTACTTGAAGACGTGAAATACAATACACTGCCTTACGTGTGGGCAGGAAACCACACACGACGTACAGACATTATAATAAACGCAAAAAGAAGGTTAACGAGCGTGATTCACACAGAGGGTACGGTCAATAGCAAATCAGTAGGCAAGACTCATGTACAAAGAAAGCCGAGTTCAACAACGATACATACAGATACGAGCAAGTCAAACTCTCTGCTGAGGACGTGGGAAAGGATTTTTCAACACTGGCACAGGGTGGGACACTAGTGAAGTGCAATTATTGCAGCTTCCAGAACTCCACCTCTCAGAACCTGATGGGAGTTGGGCATGCTTTCGGGGAATAACCCCTCATGTACAGAACACCAGGAATCAGTGGCGAGTGTGGTACCGACAAGCCAAGCAGTCCTAAACAACTCCAGGACAGAACGAGATCTTAGCAGCAGTGCCCGGGAGAGAGGTGGAGTTTGCTTGGAACGCGCCGGGGGTCGGAAGAACGCTGCTGAGCCCACCAGCGAAGAACCAGAAGTAGTCCCACATTCTCCTAGGAGCCTGACAGTAGCCCCCCCTGAGGGGGCCTGTCGGGATCCACGATCTTAAAGATGGCTTCTGAGGATAAGGCCTGATGACATACCTGAGTCCCCGCGAGCATCAGAAAACATCCCTGCCGGCCCCCCCCACGCCATCCTCCGCCCCCCACCTTCCAATGGACAGGATGCAGGGAGTTACCTCCCCATTGGACCTTCACAATTTTTCCCCCTCGGATATTCCAGATTCCCTCCAAGCTAGATGGCCAGGAGGTGGGGAAGCGGCACCCACCGGCTCAACCAGCGTTCCGACGATCCTTATGGAAGTGTTCGGACCCCGACAACTGCTGGCACGTACTCTTGACGGAAACCGGGTTGTTAACACTTTCCGTACCAACCAATGGACTCCACCCCCCCCTGTGCGCAACCTTCCAGAAGGGGGGACCTTCAACTTAACGTTTTTTGTTGTAACCACACTTTATCCCCCCCCACAACCGTTATCGGAGTTTCGTGCGCCTTCTTCGCCCTGTTGGACCATAGACTTTTGTGCCCTTGCCTTTTCTGCTGACACTGCGTCCCGCGCGTGCGCAACTGATGTCCTAGCTTCGCCGCGGCAAATCTTGCCAACCAGGCACGACGAAAACGGAGAAACGATGGATGACACCCATAATGGCAGACAAACACGGAGAAACCTGAGGGAAGCGACCTTACCGGATTATTACTAGCAAATTCCGCCATGGAAGGATTTCACCCCCTTGTCCTGACTTGTCCGAGACCAAAGAGTCGAGATATTGAATCATTCCTATGATTCATCTCTCGGACTGACCATTAGACTCCAGGGTTGCAAACGCCACGGGACCGGAACAATTACCTAATTCCCGTCTTAGACCAACTGCTCGCCAACCCTATGAAAACCAAATTGTACGCCCTATCGACACAATAGTCATCTGGGTATTACGTGGGGCGTAAATATTCTGTATAAACACATTCAGCCAATTCTTATCAGTAAGGTCACTTTGTTAATGGACCAAACCCAAGCGTCCCATCTTTAGAGAACGTCTCCACTACCACCCAAATCATGTTAGAGCTTTGAGATGCTGGCCGATCGTGACAAAATCCATTGCACTTTAGGGGACCATGGCCTGGGGGGGGAACTGGAGAGCGGAAGACGAGGCCCCTCAGGACGTCTCCTGGGAGTCTTTCTTCGTGCACAGGACCTGACAGGCTTGGACAAATGCGTGCACATCAGTAGCATGTGAGGCCACCGAGTAATTCTCTTTAAGGAGTCAAGTACTCTGCATCCCGGATTTGACCTGCCAATACCGAGCAATGGCGGTCTCCCCAACACTCTCAAACGACACGAAAGAGGAACAAATAATTTGCCTTCCGGAGGTCTAGGTGAGATCTTTGTCGCTGCTACAATTTGGAGCGGAGCCTTGTGGGAGGAGACGGCTGACGCAACACTGGAGCACAAAATATTACTGTCATGTCTATGGAAGGAGGAGTCCCGACGCTGACGGGACAACAGGGGGGGCATCAGCCCTTCACATTTTTGGACCCCAGTCA
Source organism: Engystomops pustulosus (assembly GCA_019512145.1). NCBI lineage: Eukaryota > Metazoa > Chordata > Amphibia > Anura > Leptodactylidae > Engystomops > Engystomops pustulosus. The sequence goes on along the minus strand of CM033641.1, from coordinate 100,829,133 downwards.
GGTAGGTGACACAAGGAATTAACGCGAGAGAAAGAGAAAAGCAAGGCCCCTAGGAAGCGGTGAGTTCAAAAACGTTAGCAGTGCTCCAAAATGCCAAGTTCTGATGATCCGTGAGCACAGCTTATCGGAGGAAGCGCTCCCTCCAAAACGTGTCGCCCCGACTTCAATGCCCAACTTAATGGCAAGAGATGCTCTCGATTACAATATCATAAGTCCTCCAAGAAACCACTTTCGAGAGAACTATTGCACAGGGGGCATAAGTGGTGAGAGTGGAGGGACCTGAGACACCACTGCCTCACGTATCCAATCGGAGGCATCTAATTCCACCAACACAACGGTAGGAGAGGGTCCAGGGTGAACCAAAACTGGAGCTGCCGAGAGAATGCCCTGCTTTTAGAGTTCAACGCAGAGCAGCGGCAGGGACCAATGCACTCGGATGAGCCACCTTATGGGTTAGATCGTCGAGGGGTGGCAATCACGGAATAGACCAAAAGTTCTAATTAAAGTTGCGATAAAGTCATAGCGAACTAAAAAAACCGTGGTAGGGCTTTTAGATGGGTAGGCCGATGAGCCGAACCCAGTCGTGAGTCGCCGAAGCGTACTCGGATTCCCATCGGTACACAGAGGGAGTAACCACATAACAAGAAGGAAAACCTTCTGGACGCAAAAAACACATTTTCCAGATTAGGAAAAGGTGGTGTTTTTGCGCCACTGGTAAGACCTGGCGGAGCTGTTGTGGTGAGAAATCATATCAGAGAGAAAATCAAAATATGTCCAGATTACCCCCCCATATAAACACACCGATATCATCTGAAAAATGGAGTCTCATAAACCCCTTGGAACCCGCTGGGCATTATCGTCAAGACCAAAGGGCATATAAGAAACAGGTATTCAAAGTGTGTCCAAAGGTTTGTATTAAATGCGGTCTCCAGCTCATCCCTTCCCGGATCCGAATAGGTTATAAGCCCCTTGAGATCTAATTTAGAGAAAACTTGGCCCCAGAACCAGATTAGGAGATCCGGGATCAAGTGGAGAGGACCTGAGTTTAGTTTTTACCCGTTATCTTATTTAGTTCTCGATTAATCAATACCCGGCGTTTAAACAACATCTTCTCTCAACCAAAAAAGAACCCCGGCCCCCGTGGGCGACTCCGAGGGGACGGATCTGTCCGACACTGCCAAACTTTCCTCCTATAAACTCTTCAGTGACTCCCAGGTTCTCACGGTACCTGCAGGTTCTTCCTCGGAACCTTTGCAATCTGGAGCCTCAGCAATCAACTCCCTGGGATTGAGCTGGAGGACTTGGGACAAGGGGGTTGACAACCCCTTGGGCGTAATCAGAAGAAGAGAACACCTGGCCGACTAGTGATCTATCGGGCAGGATGTACCTGACATAATGCAAACTCTGGTCAGGTGATCCTTACGTGCGGGACCCCCCTGCCCCAGCTCCAGGAGTTACAATCATTAGCGGGGGATTATGGAGATCCGGAGCCCAGGGGGTAGCCCAAGCATGCATTTTCAGACAAATTTTCCATAAACTAATTAGGACAAAGAAACACCCTTCTTCGTCATAGACTCCTACCATAAGCTTTTCTGCTGGGTTCGGAATTTAATCAACCCTGCCGGTCGAGGGGTCAAATCCCGCATCCGAATCTGGCTGGCGTGGCAATGGAATCAAGCCCTTACAACACTGGAGAGCCCACTTCTCATCAATTAAATCGTTGCTCTAAGCGCCACTCCAAGAAAAGGCGAGCGCCCCGTAAGGACACCGATTGACCGACAACCAACAAGGTATCGGTAACTTACATTCTCGACCCAACTGGCGTACTTGAGTTCCTCAGCCGTCCCCTCGCTTTTCCTGCTTAGGGCGGACGTTTTTCCTGCTGCTGCCTCTGGACCAGCTTGTGTCTTGCTGTATCTAGGCCTTCCCACTCGTAGCCCACCACGCTGTAGTGTTTCTTCCCTGTTGCTTCCGCTGTGCAGGGGGGATGCTCTTCCAGGGATTCCTGGCTTCCTAATTCGTGCGGGCTGGAGACCAGGCCTGGCCGCTGGCGCCTGATGACCGCTGTGCATGCGTACCGAGGCCCCCCGAGGTGCTTGCCTGGCTTTAGGCGCCGCTCAACGCGGCCGACCAGACGTCTGCTTGCATCTCCTGTCTGCAGGCGGGCCGCCGCTCAGACCTCAGTCTGTACTCGGTCGGACCCGTTCGGACATACATTGGTCTCTTAGGGCACCGTGTTCCCGTGCGCGTCCGTCCATACTGGTCTGTAATTGGGCCACCCTTCAATTCTTCCGCCGTTCACTTTTCCCTGGACACCGAGCTCTAAGGTGGGCACAACGTGCCGTGCCCGGCGGTGGGTTTGTCCACAAACACTCGGGCCTACTGACGGAGAAAACAAAGCGTCCCAGCGCCGCGCTGGGATGGCGCGTCGGTGGGGCGAGAAGACCCGGCCCATTTGCGGACCCCGCATACTCACATGAGAACTGCACCCGCCCACCCTTTGTGGTCTCGCGCCCCCGATGAGTGGGGCGATACGAAAAATAGCAGTTTCCCATCCCTCTCAAATGTCCCCCCCTTTCTGCGGTCGCCCCCCACCCCAAGTGCCGGAGCGGAACTTCGGTTCTGGCTGCCAGGTGGTGGGGAGGCCTACGAGGTTGTGTCTGCCTCGACCAAACCTGCATTGCCGCCCAGGCAGCCCGTCGACCCCTGCTGCGTTTTAAGGTCTGGAACTCATTGCGGTCGACCACGCGTCCCCCCCGGCTCCATGGAGGGTGAACGTAGCAGGTCATACCGTGCTGGCCTGGTTGGGCCAGTGTTCTTTAGGATTGGGTAACACAAAGGACAGGGATGTTGTCCTGAGCTTGCCACCAACCCTGTCCCTTCCCATCGCCCCCCCCCACGTAAACCATGCGGGCGATATCTGATAGACTCGAACTAACCTGCTTAGTTGTGAGGAAGGGGCCCACACCCACGCTGCACACACCTTTTCCCCCCCCCAAGAATGGTTTATACTCGCCGGATGTCGCTGCAACGACGAAGGCATACGCCAATAGCAAACTCAGTAGGCCCGAGTCAATGTCAAACCGGCACGCCGAGGGTCCACCAACGATACGCTAACGATACAGGCAAGTCAAATCTAATGCTGAGAGAGTGGCGAAGGATTTCAACACCTTGGCCAGGTGATAGTGAAGCTGCATTTTGCAGCCAGAATCACCTACAGAACCGGTAGGAGTCTGGACTGGACAGCTTCTGGGAAATTAAACCCCTCATGGTTACGAACAACACGGCATCATGCAGATTCTTGGGTTACACAGTCCCAGCAGTTCCGAACACAACCTCCTCGACAGACTGAGATCTTAGGCAGCCGCTGCCGGGACGAGATGGTTGGATTTTGCGCGGATACGCTGCCGGGCCGGTCGGAGAACGCTGATGGGCCGCCAGAGAATGTATACAGAAGTACAGCATTCTCCCTAGCGACCCTGACAACTGGACTATGCTATACGCTGAGCACCACCTATACGCTTCCACAACTGTATATGTCATCTCAGGACGATACGTTACTGCACCTAATATCTGTGTGAAGTTCCTTGGATAGTGCCCCTCTTTTATTGTTTCTTGTCGTTGGACTCTGGTTGTATATGAATAAATGAACAACTTGAAAATCTCACTCTCCCCCCTTTTAAATGTGAAATGATTAAAACTACTTTGGAACTGTCCAGTTATTGCTAAAAGTGTCAGTTTGTGAAAGGACAACCATAAAATAATATTTTCATAGTTTATAAGGTTTTGAAATCAGTCCATCAAGTCCAAACCAAACTTTTAGTGTTGATACAGAGGAAGCCAAAAACCAACTGTAAGATGGACACTAATTATTTGCCATTTCAGTGGAAAAATTTCTTCTCAACTACAAATGGACAACTAGAATAATCTTGGAATAGCCCACAGGTTAACAAGCGAATGAAGACTGTGCGCCACAACTCATGAATCTGGTGCACCCTGCATATTTTGATTAATAGTCATAGTATTTAACAAGCTCTTTAAAATACAAGCTACTTTAAAATAATGTGAATTCAGGGTACAACTTCTCAATCATGTTATGTGTCTCCAATCAGCAATTATCTTGCACTAACTTGCTACTATCTGAAGCTTGTTATTGTGTATATATTGTGCATATATGTTATGCCCCAGGGGATGGCAAGGGAAAGACAGTGCCTGACTGCTAGATGTTAGGAGTAGTTGTCACACCGCAGGCATCTGTGGGATCTTTCCCTCAGGTGCAAAACAGACAGTAGAGGAGGAACGCACCTAGAAGTGTTCTGGACAGGTTTTCTGGGGCACTTCCTCTGCTGAAGGGTGGGAGCAGTGGTGTGGCCTTGCTGAGTAGCACCCAAGACGGCAATAGTTTGTGCACAGACACACAGAGGCAATGTAGATAGTGACAATAATACCAGTCTTTAATAAAGATAAGCAACTTCTAAATAGTACAACAACAGGATTACAGGCTTCATAAATAACTCTCTCTCAACGTGCATGGAAGTGCTTAGCAGGATGATGAAGGTGATGATGAAAGTAGTAGTGTGTCTTTTTTTTGTTGCAGGCCTGAAGTGTCCCAGTGTATAGTGGCAGTTTAATCCTCCTTCTCCTAAATTTATCTGTATTAAGATTTTGGGGATTTGTAGTTCTCCAAACTGAACTGTCTTTGGTAGTATTCCTATAGGCCTAACAGTGACCACATAGTCTGATAGCTTTCCTCCTCAACTACATTCCACAATGGTAGAACGATGTCCCTCTGATCCTCTCACTGCAACAAGAACTTTCTAGAACTTCCTGGGTGAGACCTCTCTTCACCCATGTCCACTCCCCCTTCTCCCTTGAGGAGCTTGTTGTTGGGGCAGGTGGTGTGAGATACATTATTGAGTGAGGTGTTTATCCTTTGCTGATACATTTTGCTGATACAATACTCTTTTCAAGATTGACACATTAAATACATCACACCAATAATATATAAATAACATGTGTACTGTGAAAAGACAACATCCTTGACTGAGACTTACAAAATACATTACCCAGTACTGGGATATTACATGTTGCCCTGGAAAATGGAGCTAAGAGGTCCTAAGAAAATGATCAGATGTTGTCTACAGCCTACTGTCAGGGCTATAACAGTCCACAGCAAGGACTAGGAAACAAGCTACTATCAAATAAATTTGTGTTTCTACAGTGATGGGTCCCAAGAATAGATTTTACTTGTAGATCCTAAGCATCCCAGTCCATTATTGATCTAAAGGTAAAACTTTCACTTTCAAAACCTCAATTTCCTTAATTTGTAGCAAAGAGACTCAAAAGACCGGTTGTGATCGACAAATATTTTTGAATTAATTATAATTATTATTGCCTAAATGTCTTAGTCTCCTTTCCTTCTAGGTATGTTCCCTGGTTAAATAAAATGTAAATTATCTTAACATTTTTAAATACAGTAATTTAAATTATTTGAACATTTTTAAATACAGTAGTATTTATGCCAGTAAGTATAATAAAGCTTAAAAATGTGCACAATTTACTGAAGTGTGCTTTCTACAGTTTATATATAAAATCTCATCTTAGCAGGCAATGTACAGTACATAGAGAAATACCGTTATTAATTTAATTTAGTAAGAAAAGAACAAACAACTCTTAACACTATAAAAAGCAGCTTTCAAGATGTTATGAGTATGCAACAGATGTTATTAAATTGTTCCCATCTGCAGTCCATCTAATCATTTGACTTAAAGCACAATAGCAAAATCATATTCTCTTCCAAAATAAAGATATATCTGATCAATATTACGCATTGTAAAAGATATTAAGTTTTACTATGTAGAATGTTATGTTTGCACTAAATCACAACACAACTTTGATTAAAAGTTAAATGTTTTAAAGACAGAGGACTTTTTCAGTCTCATTGTTTGAATAGTTTTCTACACACTCTGAATTGAAACATATAAAATGGCATATCATAAAGCTCCAGGATTCTGAACATGTTGTACACATTACACACATTTTTCACCCATTTTACAACCAACAGGCTATTAGTTATAGTACAGTTTTGGTTGTTCCACTCGAAACCCAAATGATTGCTTGGTTTGGATTTATCGTTAAAACTTTTGTAATGTTTTATGCATCATTATACACAAATCGTATATAATTCTTATACAATACATAGTTTATTAGCTATTTACAGTACTTTATAATAAAAAATAAATTGGTTACATTTTGTAATGTTCTCATAACATACCCTTTATGTTTATGGGGATAAATGCAACATTTATTATGTTGTCAGTATTTCATGTGTCCCCTTATCATAAATGTAATGTCTAGTGTGACTCCTTTAGTTAACCCCTTAACACTGAAGACACTTTTCACCTTTCTGACACGGCCCATTTATTTAAATCTGACATATGTCACTGTAAGTGGTTTTAACTTTGGAATGCTTTACCATATGGAAGTGATTTTGAAAATGTTTTCTTGCGACACTTTGTACTTCATGTTAAATTTTGGTGGTATGTTGTGCATTTATACATGAAAAAAACAGATATTTTTGTGAAAATTAGCAATTTTCAAAATTTTCTACTTTTTCCACACATAGTCATAACATGTAGGATGTTAAGGGACTTTGAACTTTAGATGAGATTTTTCACATTTTCATAAAAAATGCTAAATCATGCCTATGAGGGACCAGCTCAGGTTTCAAGTCACTTTAAGAGATCTAAATAATAGTAAAACCCCATAAATTACCCTATATTAGAAACTAAACACGTCAACATATGGAAAACAACTTTTATGAAGTCTAGTAACCCTTTCATTATTTTACAGGGGTTAAAACAAGATACCAAAATGCTCCACAAAGTTTGATACCCAATTTCTCCCCAGTATAACAATACCCCATATATGGTTGTAAACTGCTGTATAGGCACATGCCAGGGTTTTGTCACTTTTAAAGGTTATACAGTTTACAAATACTTCATTTTACTGGATCATTACCTTATTGATGAGATTTTATTAACTCTTGAATGTATAGAGGAAAAGAACATTGTCAATTTTAGTTTCCTTACTTTAGATTTTTTTGGGGGCCGTACGCTGTACAATAGAAATACTACATTATCTTTATTCTATAGATTACTATGATCATGGTGATACCTCATTTATATAGTTTTTTTATATATTTTACAATGTTACTGAGACAAAACTTTATTATTTCTTGGTTGACAGAGCTGGTTTAGGGATTTTTTTCCCGTGTTGAGTTGTCCTTTTCAGTGGTACCATTTTGGCACACATAACTTTTTTGTGATCACTTTTTGAAACTTTTTTGTAAAGGGATTTTATGAAATATTCACATTCTTTTGTTTCTGGGGTTTTTCTTTTACGGCTTTTACTGAGTGGGTCAAATAGTGTTACTTATTTATCATATAGATTGTCACGGAAGCGACAATACCAAATATGTGGGGTTTTTTTGTGATTTTGTGGGGTTTTTTGTACTTTATTACATGTGTAAATGGAATGTTGGTGTTTAGGGGGCTTTGATCGCTTGTTTAGCCTCTTCTTCACCTAACACAGTGTAATACAGATGTATTACACTGTGTTATGCTGCCCATGCTCAGTGAGTTTACAGCCAGGTCCTACTAGAAGGAAGGACCTGGTTCCAGGAAGAAGATCGCGCAGTCCCAGGGCACTGGCAGACCCCGGGGATACCATAAGAGCCATGGAGCGCTGCATAATGTATGATAGCGTAAGGGAATAACACCTGCGACCTGAAAAATCTCCGATCGCTGGTGTTAGAAGCAGGTGTTGGCTGTAATTTACAGAATTGTTTATGCAATTTACATTACATTGTGAATGCAATAAGTGTTCAGTAAAGTACAGGCAGGATAAAGCACATAATGGCACATTAAACCCCAACTGTAGACAGCACTGTTTTAACCTGGGTGGGTCTACACAGTAAAGCTAACAGCCAAACCAGTTCCCTACGCTGTACTGAGGAGACCCAACCATTTTGATCACTTTTTATTACTTTTTGTTTGGTTGGATGCTCACTTTTTTTTTTATTATTTTTCTTACTTAAGAGTTCAGTAATGATTTCATTTTATTGTACTAGTTGTTGTGGACATGCCAGATCTTATATGTGCGGTTTGTGTGGTGATTTTCAACTTTTTTTTAAATTATATATGGGAGTATAATATGTGGGGCATTTAGGGGACTTCTATAATTTTTTTTATTTTATTCTTTTATTTGTAACAAAATGTTTTAACTTTTTTTACATTTCTTTACTCTCCCACTCTGGGACTTGAACAAGCGATCATCTGATCGCTTGTTCAAACTGCAGTACTGTGTATTAAAGTAGTCGGCCTTAGGCTTGTCAGGCTTACATGATCCTTTCGGACACAGGATTTGCCACTCAGTCAAGGGGCGTCCTCATTGTGACCCTCAGGGTATCCATATGGGGGGGCGAATTTAAAGCACTTTCCGTGGTACCCCTTTGGTGGAGTGGGGGGACCGTGATCGAGGGGGAGAGCAGGTGGAAGCCTGTGGATTCTGTGGTGTCATATTTGGGTAATGTGGCGACCTAGCAGGGATTGTGACTATCCTAACCGCAAACTTAGACATGCGTGGGTCAATCATGGGGGATGTCCAGAAGGACTGTAGATGTGGGCTTCTGTAATAAGTAAACAGCCGATCTGCCTGGCTATTGCTGTACCAGCGGCTTAAGTCCCGGCTTACATGAATCCTTCGGACACATGATTGCCACTCAGTCAAGGGTCCTTCATTGGACCTCAGGGTGCCATGGAGAATTTAAGCACTTCGAACCCATTTGGTGGGTGGGGGGATGATATGGGGGATCAGGTGAGGAAGCCCTGTAGATTCGGCTGTCATATTTGATAATGGCACCTCAAGCAGGATTGTGACTATCCTAACCGAAAACTTAGCATGCTGGGTCAATCATGGGGGCATGTCCAAAGGCCGTAGATGTGGGCTTCTGTAAGGTAATAACAGCCAGATCGCTGCTATTGCTGTAAAGCTGTCTTACAGCCACTCCGCACATCCCCTTGACATGACCTTGGGATGTTGACATACAGGGACATTACCTGCTGGTCTCTACTACATTATGTCCCAGGTCACTAAGGGTTAAAGAAGGCCAGGCAATACAAATAGATGACAAATAATGTCTTGTCAGGAATAAAAAAAAAAATATAACTAATATTAATATATATATATATATATATATATTAATATACACTTCTTCAAAAATAGGACCACATCAGGCAAAATCAACCATCATATTATCATAAAGATAAAATGAAAAAGGAGCCGGTCCATCGATTCCACCTATAATCTTCATTGTGATCCAGAGTGTGAAAAAAACCTTTTGAGGGTCATGACAATTGCTCCACCGTGGGAAAAAAATCATTCTGGTCCCAAAGTCCATTCATTTATTTCTTGCCCTTACCACCCTGTTACACTCTTTTGGATACTCATTGGGGAAGATTTATCAAGCTGTCTGAAAGTCAGAATATTTCTAGTTGCCCATGGCAACCTATCACAGCTCCCCTTTAAAATATTCATGAGCACTGGTAAGATGAAAGCTGAGCTGTGATTGGTTGCCATGGGCAACTGGAAATATTCTGACTTTCAGACACTTGATAAATCTGCCCCATTGTCTTTTTGTTGTAAAAATGTTCCATTGCTGAAAGAAGGTCAATAGGGCACTGTGGCACATCTTAGTTCCTAGGCATAGCACAGTGAAGCAGATTATCATTAATTTAGTTTTTCTAGTCGGTTATTAAATATTTAGATGCCTTTTGGAAATCAAATTTATATAGGGGCCCCTTAGACAGGTTGTCAAATGTGGTTTTATTTTGACATATAAGAAGTCAACTAAAAAGTTTCAAAAAGTAAGCCATGAACAGAAAACTTTAATGGTAGCTAACATAGCTAGACTTCTCTAAAACAAAATGTTTACCTATCACAATCTAGGTCTTCATATAACAGATACACATAATATTAAATATATCATCACATGGGTAGAATTAGACTGCCATGAGTCCTGGAATGTATGAATATTATAGCCCCTACAAGTCTGGAATCACTTCATATATATTCATATATATTCTATTAGAATCAAGATTTTTGAAGAATGGAGGATGTCTCCCTTCTCCCTACTCTCAATCTATTGTTTCAGAACCTTTGGAGGACCTTCAAACGTCCTGAAATGACTCCTGTGTACATCTGTATTGAGAGCAGGAAGAGATGTATGGATTTCATGGATGAAGGTCCTTCTGAGTATAACATTTTGTTGGGTGGTTTTAGTGGCCATGGGACCCCTAGAAAGTTTGGCTCCCGGGCCACAGGACCCAAACTGCCCATTTTATGATCCACTACTGATGATCACAGTAAACATTCGTGATTGAATAGTTTTTTCATTTTGGATTTTCCCAATGTAAATCAGACACAAAGCATAGCTTGTTTATAAAAGAAAACTAAGGACTTGGTCCATGCTTTGTAGATTACATGAGCTGAATGAACAGTTATTACATTTCACTGTGTTCTTCAGAATTTGGGAACTGTTGTCATCAGGATCCATCCGCATAAGTATAGTAATTATCATAAAAATTATCCAAAAATATAGATTTTTTTAATGCCTGGTGTAAAGTTTCATGCATTAAAGGAAGGAATATTTTGGATTTAACTGCTGAACATTTTAGGTTGCAATACTTCCATAATAAAGTTGAATTGTAGAAAACATACAAAAAATGCTCCCTGGACTTTTTCACTGATATCTAAACTTAAGTTGTAATTTTTTTTAAAAAAGATTCTAGAACTAGTTTTCTAAAGTTTTTAATTAAAGTTTATACTTGAAAGACTAAAACACCATAACACTTTAGTTTTCTCATTTCCATGGATAATCAAAAATGTTTCTCAATATATCATATTAAGTAACCAATATAGAAGTTCACTTGTCATGTTCATGGCCAAGAAAAGACTATGGCATTCAGAAGCTTCAGGCACATTGGGCTGCACAAGTAGGTCGCACAGTGGGTTTCCTTTTCTCACTGTCTTATCGCCAGACACTTTTCTCCCAGGCTTGCAGTACAGTCAGTACATATTTAGAACTAATGTAATTGAATGATTTAGAGAGAAACAAAATCATGAGAATATAGTGGATACGCTTTATCTTGAACCAGTTTCATAGAGAATGAAAAGAAATGGGGATACAAGATGAAAACCTGGTCAGAAAATGCTTCCACTATTTAACTTACAGTACACCCAAACATCATTGGTCAGTAATCTACAAAGATAAAATCTTGTTTTACCTGAAAAATCCCCAATATTAGGGTGTGAAAATGGTTCCCACAATGAAGGAACCTGATTGAAGAATAACAAATTTATAATTAAGTATGTATCTCACCTAATCTTCTTGGTGTGTCTTTGATGTTCGTATATATGTATTTTTTCACATCATATTCATTATAGTGGTTTAGACTCCTTGATAAAGGAGGTTCATTTTGGTAGATAAGGAGACTTTTTGAGAAGTAACAGTTCACAGGTCTGTCAACTACAGCTTCACTTCATAAAACTAAAGTAAGTTATCTGAAGGCCAAAGAAAACAAGTTGCTAACAACAGATGCAACAATTTTGAGGCATTTCAAAGGGTGAAAACTGACAAAATAGCAATGACACATCCCCTATATGAGTTTGAGGCAAGAACTGAAATGCTTCTATAGCTGTAAGGGGCATTTTAATAGCAAAACAAAAAACTCACAAATAAAGCCAACAGGATTTAGGGTGATAATTAATATAGGGCTTTAATCATTTACAACTAGTGTCAAGCTGAACCAAACTGCAAAGTTGGGGTGCATGGTGACATTTACGGCTTCAGATCCATGGCCATAGACCCAAACTTCAGTCAGAAGTACAAGTGTAAGTTTGGAACACAATTTTAAAGTTTGGGCTCAACTGAACCCAAACTTTTACTGAGCAACATTTTTGTGAAATGCACTGGTTAAATTATATAAATTGAATTTAAAATAAGACACCTTGTCAAGTAATATTGAGAGTGTTATTTAAATGACTTATGGTATTACGATTTTGTGCAATGGTTGCAAAAAGTCTCAAATTCTGGCACAAAAAAACCCGTCTCCCTTGCTGGCATAGGAATAATAGACTGTTCCAAATTTTCAAACTAAAGATAAATGACCTCCACAGTTTGAATTGTGCAACTACACTGGTGTTCTGAAGATCAATCCATCTACATTGTTACAACTGGGATCCAGATGTGTAGTGGCTGGAAATCTCCAGTCAACTGACTGTTACTATACCACGTGGGATGCCAGTGACGCCTCCACAAGAAAGTACAAGCTACCAATGTGTAAGTGGATCTATGCTGGGCATCAGAGGCCATGTCATTTGTCCCACTAATCTTAGGAAATAACAAATAAACCATTTTAAAATTGTTGCTTTATTTTATAAAACTTTGTGCAGTTCCTGCTTTTGTATTTACAGGGTTTGGCTTTAATATTATGTAGATTCTAAAATAAAATCATAAAAGAGTTGCATGGTTTTATTACAAAAAAAATATTATTGTTACATTGTTCTTTTCAAATTGTATATTTAAACAGTTTTCTTTCCTGTAATGGGCTTTTCTCTTGAGAATTAAGCTTCAGGTCACTGAGCAATAAATATAAAATACATTATATTCAAAATGTAATTATGAAGCAATGACCTCCATGGAATGGATTCCCAGTTTACAATGTAACGCTTGTTAATTTTTTTGTACTAATTTTACAATTTGTAGATAAACATTGACAAATAGTGTGTATAGTGACAGACCTTTGACTCACAACAAATGTTGTCATATTTCAAGAACTTTTAGAGAAGGTAACCTTTTGGAAATGTCTTAGAGTGAGCACATTTAGTTCAACTTAATTGTGCATCTTGGATTTTTATGAAAATAGACTTATTCATAACTTGTGGTGACATTTACTTTGCAACTCTTTTCAGCTTAGTTTAATGCTACTTTGGCATATTCAGCTCAAATAATCTCAGAGTTTTTTCTTTTTAGCAAATGCATAGCTGCTGACGTCTAATGCATAGCTGGGTGCTAATAACAGTGGATATGCTTCTGTGGAAAGGATAAGACATAAATTGTTTGCTATTATAACACAAATATTACACATATAAAACAAGACCTACCATGAAAGTAAGTGCTAGCATAATTTTTCAAAGGGTTTTAGGTATAAGTTTAACCCTAGTAGGCCTTAGCCCTAGTAAGCCCTAGTAAAAAAAATCAATGGCTATATCTTCTGCAGGTTATCAAATACAAAATTGTGTCATGTTAAAGAGAAGAATTTTCTTTAATTTTCTGTTACATTTTGCACAAGGATTGTGTTCCTAGGAGCAACACAATCTGTGGTATCCACTGTAGAAGTTACAGTTGGGTGTTTCAATCTGCTACTTCCTAGTCGGCAAGTACTGAAATGCTTTATAGCTGTAAGGGGCCTTTTAATAGCAAAACAAAAAAACTCACAAATAGCCAACAGGATTTAGGTGATAATTATATATAGGGCTTTAATCATTTACAACTAGTGTCAAGCAGAACCAAACTGCAAGTTGGGTGCATGGTGACATTTGCGGCTTCAGATCCATGGCCATAGACCCAAATTCAGTCAGAAGTACAAGTGTAAGTTTGGAACACAATTTTAAAGTTCGGCTCAACTGAACCCAAACTTTTTCTGAGCAACATTTTTGTGAAATGCATGGTTAAATTATATAAATTGAATTTAAAATAAAAACAGCTTGTCAAGTAATATTGAGAGTGTTATTTAAATGACTTATGGTATTACGATTTTGGCAATGGTTGCAAAAAGTCTCAAATTTGGCACAAAAAAAACCCTCCCCTTGTGCCATAGGATAATAGACTGTTCCAAATTTTCAAACTAAAGATAAATGACCTCCACAGTTTGAATGTGCAACACCTGGTGTTCTGAAGAATCAATCCATCTACATTGTCACAACTGGGATCCGATGTGTAGTGGCCAGAGATCTCCAGTCAACTGATGTTACTATACCACGGGTGACCAGTGACGCCTCCACAAGAAAGTACAAGCTACCAATGTGTAAGGGATCTATGCTGGGCATCAGAGGCCTGTCATGTCCCACTAATCTTAGGAAATAACAAAATAAACCATTTTAAAATTGTTGCTTTATTTTAAAAACTTTGTGCAGTCTTGCTTTTGTATTTACAGGGTTTGGCTTTAAATTATGTAGATTCTAAAATAAAATAATCAAAGAGTTGCATGCTTTATTACAAAAATATTATTGTTACATTGTTCTTTTCAAATTGTATATTTAAACAGTTTTCTTTCTGAATGGGTTTTCTCTGAGAATTAAGCTTCAGGTCACTGGCAATAATATAAAAATACATTATATTCAAAATGTGAATTATGAAGCATGACCTCCATGGAATGGTTCCCAGTTTAAATGTAACGCTTGTTAATTTTTTTGTACTAATTTTACAATATTGAGATAAACATTGACAAACAGTAGTATAGTGACAGACCTTTGACTCAAACAAATGTTGTCATATTTCAAGAACTTTTAGAGAAGGTAACCTTTTGGAAATGTCTTAGAGTAGCACATTTAGTTCAACTTAATTGTGCATCTTGGATTTTTATGAAAATGACTTATTCACAACTTGTGGTGACATTTACTTTGCAATCTTTTCAGCTAGTTTAATGATCTACTTGGCAATTCAGCAAATAATCTCAGAGTTTTTTCTTTTTAGCAAATGCATAGACTGCTGACGTCTAATGCATAGCTGGGTGCTAATAACAGTGGATATGCTTGTGGAAAGGATAAGACATAAATTGTTTGCTATTATAAACACAATATTACCCATATAAACAAGACCTACCATGAAAGTAAGTGCTAGCATAATTTTTCAAAGGGTTTTAGGTATAAGTTTAACCTAGTAGGCCTTAGCCCTGTAAGCCCTAGTAAAAAAAAATCAATGGATATCTTCTGCAGGTTATCATACAAAATTGTGTCATGTAAAGAGAGAATTTTCTGTTACATTTTGCACAAGGATTGTGTTCCTAGGAGCAACACAATCTGTGGTATCCACTGTAGAAGTTACAGTTGGGTGTTTCAATCTGCTACTTCCTAGTCTAAGAAAAAAAAATATGCACTGTCTATTACAGTTGTACATCATGGACTCTCCGACAAGGGAAGGGAGCTCCTAGCCTGCCGGGGTAGGCAGTTCCTTTCTTGTGTACCAGAAGAAAAGTGGAGCTGCAGCATCTCCTGGTATTTAAAAACTGTGAGGTCCCAGAAGATTAGATAAGCAAGGAGACTGATATGTGTACCAGTTTTAGAGATGAGCCGCTAGAGCAAACAGTGTCATATGCTGCAGGCCAGATCCTGGTGTCTGCAAAAGCACTATATGGGATGCACCATAAAGCACTGCTCTCGATACCCAGATCTTCTTAGTCATACCACTGATCTCTGAGCTTGTTTGACTTTACACCAAAGCTAGAATATTTAATCTCTTTCAACCACTTTGCCCTTTATTGAAACTGATGAATGAAATAACCAAAATAACCTATAAATAAAGAATTTCCTCTACCCGTTAACAAAGCTAATTGCTGTAGCAACGTGTCTCTAAAACTGTTACATACATCAGCATCCTTGCTTTGTAGTCTTAACACTGGTATATTGTCCTGGTAACCTTGATTGATTTGCACCACACCCAGCTGTCTCCTGCAGACTCTGCTCTGCTTTAAAAATAGTTAAACCTCTGTGACAAAATCTCTCTCCACTCATAATTCTGCCCTGGTGGATCAGTGCTATTTGCCTGCAATAGTCTTGTACTTAATGAGATGTGTTATTCTGTCATTCTGTATTCTAGTATCATTGACCCTTTTCCTGTATTCTTGACTATCCATCAATCTTGATTACCAATTATGTGTTATAGACACTTTTTTACAGTTTTGATAAGGGACTAGAAATATCAGAATCATATACCAGTTAGAAATTTACAGAGTGAAATGAGGGCCTGTGTTCAGAGATACTATAGAGGCACCTTGGTATCCCATATAGTATAATAGAGGAGTAGCCTCTGTAAAAGTCTATTAGTTCTTGTTAATCATGCCATGTATTGTCTCTGGCATTTACATATAATGTAATACACAGTATGAAACATTAAAAAGAACTCTACCTGGAAGGCCACTGTGACACTGCATAAATGACATAACTGACCCTAAATAGCCTTGTGAACACTTGTACTTGTGGCTGGAGTTCCTTATCAGAGACTTTTTTAGCAGACATATCCTGACATTTGGCCTATTTGGTATATTCTGATTGCAGGTAGTTAATTTAAAAAGTGGCTCCTCCCACAGTTATATGGAATATTAAAGCTAAGTGACAAACTCTGCTCTAATGGATTAAAAAATTCCCAGCAGCTACTTGTAATGCAGTTCCTTGCATACAAATCCATGCAAAAACAACTATAATCTGAAGCAAAATATTCCTCTCATCTATTACGAAGGATGTGACAATTCTCTATTTAGGCAAACAATCCATTGTCCACCCGCTTGCTTCAAGAAACCATTTTCCATCTGGAGATCATCTTCTACAGCAAATAATTTCTTACAATTTTATGTTAAAAAGAGATAGTAATGAGAAAGAAATGTGTTTAATTATCTTCTGTAACATACGCCAAATTGTAATGGTGTTTGATTACATATAGCCTCCAAAATGTCAACTACATTTCCATTTAGAGTGCTTGGTTAAAGAGCCGTGCAAATGGGGAATATCTGGATATCTACAGACATCATGACAGATCTCAACCTCCTTATGGCACTTGCTGGTTTCAATCCCCTCTCCCCTTCTCATGATCCTTAATGTAATGTAACATAATGCATTTTTTCAGCACATCATTTCCCTAAATGGGAATGGGAATGCTGCAGATTTACTCATGAGAACTATTAATAAAGTGAAGTCAATCTCCCCGCAGTAGCGCTCATTCAGAGGGTGGTATCCTGCAGCCAGAATAGTAAGTAATGAGAACATTGCATCTCCCCATTCACTGGGACACAGACACAATTTCATATTGTGATGAGATCCCCATGCATGAATACAGTATTTCAGAATAAATGATAGCATACTTTTCCCTAGAACAAAACACTATTCATTTGAAGCAAAATGGCTGGTTACATTTAACATATTTTCTTCCAGTAGATTACACCTCTTAAAATCTTGCCAAAGCAGCTATGCATTATGTTAATGTTACATAGCAACAGTCGGCTGTTCTCCCATCTATCAGTATATTTTCAGATGCATTATTTTATCATGTGCACTGACATGGGAAAAAGGAGTCTCTCGGGTTTACAAAAAAATAATGCTTTTATACCAAATATACTAAAAAATTTAAGTATTTTTTTATTCTTCCTGAGCAGAGATTTGAGTGTCATAGTAAAATATTTCAACTTTAAAAATGCACTATTAGCACCTGGTAATTTGATGCATATGTACTATGTAGGCAGCCATGACAGTCTACCACAGCTTACTGAGCAGTTTTGCCATCTGTTAATACATAAGTAAGCCAATGCATACATTTGGCTCAGTGGCCTTGCAAGGTCTTTATACCCTCACTGCAGCTTTAGTTAACTCAGGGACCCAGAGCAAACTGCTTCTAGTTATGTGCCATATGTTTACATTGGATGGAACAGCTTATTGTTCAGGGCATAAGAAGAACAATATTGATGGCCCAATGGAAAATTTCTGCCCAACCCTTTATATGTATGTTATTTGGTGGGGTTTTTAATAAATAATAAAAATAGAAAAATATAACCTGCCTCTAACATGTCTTCCATTTCAATGCTGGTTCACCACCATGTTTAGTCTCTGTTGGAATTGTAGTGATGTGTCATATGTTTTCAGCTGTAGCTTCAAATAAGTGATGTGCTGTTTATGCACCAAAGAGTTTCAGTGCTTTTTAACAGGACATTGATATAAAGCTGATCTGAAAACAAACTAAAGGTCACTAGTTCCAATCCAATTGTAGGCATGTATGTAGATCTAAAAAAATCAATCCCGACTACGCCAGGTCTGACCTGGTGTAAAATTGTGCCATAGTTGCGTCTAAACGTGGCAGGCAATACGTGCATGACCATGGCACCCCCCACAATGCCCAACTGGCGTAGAAGGTAGGAAAAGTCAGAATTCTTGTATGCCAGAAATTGTTACTAAATCATGTTTTCAGGCACACAAGCTATGGTAAATGTAGCCCTATGAGTTAATTCTGCATTAAATGAATAAAGAGATCACAAGCCAGGTGAAAACCAAATACAGATACCAGTCCAGAAATGAACAAGAAAAAGGGTAACCGGCACTACCTTCTCCAGGACTAACGTGATGATCCAGAACGGAGTCCAACATAGGCAGCTGCACGAGTGCACTGGCACATATAGAGTCCCAATCCGGGGTGCTCGTGGAGCGATACAGCGATCAATATTCTGGAGTAGAAGAGAAGCAGATGGCACTCACTGGTATCAGGGACACAACAACTCTTTATTGCAGGTAAGAACACATAGCAGGGTGCGTGATGTGCATCATCCCTGCTATGTGTTCCTACCTGCAATTAAGAGTTGTTATGTCCCTGATACCGGTGAGTGCTATCTGCTTCTCTTCTACTCCGGAATACAGACACCAGTCCATGTTGGTAAAAATTAATTTTCATGTTTTAGACAGTGAGAAATAATACCTATCTGATGAATTAAAGCAGCAAACTTTACATTAGTCATGCATGCTAGTCACATGCCAAAAAACTGCTCACATTCCATTGAAAAGAAGCTGAACCTCCCACCCTGAACATATTGTTTGGGTTAATCTTTCTATTAGATTAGATAAACTAGTATACTTAACATAAAATATTTGAGGATATTCGGAATGTTGGTGGTGATCTTGGGTAAAGTAACCACTGAGATGATTGCTGAGCAGGCTTGTGGCTCTCCTATATATATTACATGAATCCACTCTGTATGCTTCTGTGTTTGTATCAATCTGCTTACTCTCGCTGGGGGACTGTTGACACCTTCACAGAATTCTAAGTGACTTATTGAATTTTTAAGTTCTTAGCTTCTTGACCTGGACTTTTGCATTCACTATGGCGTTAAAGGGAGGGAGTGGTTAGGGGTAGGGTAAAGCTTTGTGTTAGCATGTTGTATAATTAATTTAAAAAAACAAATTAGCAGAGTGCCCCTATTATCCCCTTCCCAATTCACGCCACAATAGTATGGCACACGTTTGCTTCAGCTGCTTGGAGAGGGCTCATGGGCTGAGCCCTCTCCCTAGCTGGTAAGTCCTTGCTGTTTTCTAATACATGGAATGAGAGAGGAACTTAATGGAACTTGTAGCTGGAGAGACATGGAGTTGACCATCATAAGCTTACTCAAAGGGATTTAAGTGAAAGATGGGCAGGGGATCTGTGTTCTGTACAGCATTACATAAAAACTGACAGACACAAAGGGTAGGACATTTATGATAAATCTCTATTGAAAACATGATTTTAGTCTATTAATAACTATAACGGGCAAAAGTTTGCAAAGGTGTATATAACCTTTCAGCCTTTTACCCCGCATTGCCACTTGGTTTGTCTAAATAATTTTTAAAAATGCTTGAAAAGGAACCTTTCTGATGTGGATCATGTTTCTCCATGGATATAATCCAGTTGAGACCCTGAATTTTTATTCTGTCCACTTTTTATTCTGGAAATTGTGCCCTAAACTACAGTTGTTACATTCTATACACATATCTCCATAAGTCTTTTCCCCAGCATGAGTCGCTTATGATTTTTATCTATTTGTAGCGATGGTACTACAAAAAAGTCATATTTATAGGCACTGAAACTCTTCAGGCCGCACCATTGTAGCTAAAGCCAATATTGGGAAAATCTATATAGCAGTTTTATCATTAGGAAAGTATCAAAAGCCAGTTTTTTGCCACCCCTCTTTTAGCTACCTTGCAATGACTTTCAGGAAGCCTAATGTCATGATGTGTAATTAAAAACAAACCAGTATATTTATTCCAGGAGGAACAACTATAAGTCTCCATATGCTTTCAAGGCTGCCTTGATTGGCAAAGTATCCATAAAGATAACTATTACTTCCCAACCCTAGTCAAAAGTCTCTCACTTAGTCAAAACTGTTCCATACACTGTACTGAAGAGAGCAATCAGAGCTGTCTAGAGTTGGGAATCTGTTTCTTCTGGAAAAGATGTACTAGTTTGGTTTTAATCCTGCATCATGTCATTAGGCTTCCTGAAAGTCATGCTTGATGTCAAGGTAGCTTTCTTACAAGGGTTTTTCTTATACCATTCTGGAAAACTTTTTTGCATATTTTCCCAGAATTCCAGTAGCTATAAGTCTCCACGTGCCCACAAGGCGGCCTTTATTGGCAATGTCTCCATACGGAGAACTCTTACTTCCTTACTACATCAGGATTCCCATAACTTTGCAGTAATGTGTCTGAAGTTTGAGTAGGTTGGCTTACTTTATGAAAAAAATCAGAAAATGCAAGAATATTGATAGATTTTAACAATAGACATCTGATGCAACTGCAATGTGTTTACCTAATCCTTCATTTTTTGTGGCACCAATATAGAATTTCTTTAGCTTTAGCATGTTCTCATTAACAACTCCACATTTATTCATATCAGGGCAAAAAACATCAAACAGATTGATCTATGTCCTATCTGTAAGAAAATTCAACATGCTGAACCAAATATATTTGCACTTCTTTGTATTTAATTATTTTCCATCACACAGTCTAATTGAACTGCATTTCAATCACACAAAAAGTCAATAGCATTGATGAAGACTGTCCATAAAGTTTCCAGTAGGGCAATCCATGCAGATGATCCATTTGTACTACACATGGTGATGTCTGCACAAAGGGTTATTCACTAACTGCCAAAAAGTAAAAACAAAAATTTCAGCTCACCACTCCCTTGCGCTCTCCACCTGTTGTGCATGGACAGTCCCGAGACTCCAGACTTCACAGAAAAAAGCAAATAATCCAGGACAGTCTTCAGTGGGTAATAACTTGAATTCTTCTTCATTAAACACTTCAGCAAAAATGCATCCAACTGCATACAGCTTAGAATCCCCTGTCACACTTGCATAATGCCTAGTGAAGCTGCACCACAAAATGGTTGCATGCAACACAATTGTGTTGCAGACACTTCTTAAATACCCGTGCAAGCAGTTTTCACCTAAAAGAATGTGCACAGTACATCATAAAACTGGTGCAAAGACTTAGTAAATGTGCCCCTATATGTCCTATGCTGCCTGTGATAAATGTGACCAGGGGGCTACTCAAATTCCCCACTTCCCCCGGGCTCCGCTTAATTAGCCCAATGGAGCTAGAAGAGTGTTATCTAGCTCGGGTTGGGTGCCGAGCTTCAAAGAATTTTGCACAGTCTTCAGCTGATTTTCCCTCCAATTTTCAAACAGGAGACAAAGAGCAATAAAAACTTTTAAACCAATAGGTTGAATATGGACAGTTATGTAGTTATGGTCCATTTCAGCCCAAAGGCAACTACATTTTTGTATTAGTTATCTTCAGGAGATCACAGTGGTCCAATTCCTGTGGCTCTAGCACCCTTTGGGTCAGGTTTGGTATCAATGCGATCCAGGGATTCACCCGGATCCAATGATACCAGAAGCATGACCCTACGACTTCCCCTTGAGAGGCTGTGGCTTCTCCAGGATTTGGGACGTGATACCAGGTAGGAGGGACCCATGACCTCTCCTATTGGGTAGGCAGAGGTTTGTCTGCACCTGATATAATCAAGCACCTTCACGGCCACATCATCTTTTACCTGGGGGAAATCTTAACATTACTAAGGTGCAGGAAGGATCTTAAAGTGTGGACTATCCATCCCCATTAGGCCCCACACAAGGTAACTAACTCACTGAATTGCTGAGACTTGTAGTGCCACCTGTGTATTTGTACTCTGTTTACGGTGTATAACTATTGTGTGTACTTAATTGTCTAGTGTGCCCTTAAGGCAATTAAATATAAAATTTAACCTGCGTTGCTCTTTTATCTCAATACCGAACCCAAACATCCGTGTTTCACTCATATACATGCTACCCGGTTGGTTCCTCACCCTTTATAATCCCGTTATGGACCGAGCTTATATTAAAGGAGAACTGGTGGCAGCTCAGGGTTGATAACAGTCTGTTTCACTGAGGCTAGTGAAAGGGATCTTATAGCCTTTCAGGGCTGTGATTTATTGTTGTGCCATATATCGGAAGTTGTGTGGACAACTTTAAATCATTTGGTGCGCTTATCAGAACCCATGCGCTCTGAGAGTGTGTAAAAAGGATAGCTAAGTGACCTTGAGTATCCTTCAGGGGTCTGAAACATCATGGTTTCCTTCACACTGCCCTTTAGTAGCACCACTCAAACATGCTGAAGTGTCTGTAACAAGGAAATCTCTTTTTTAAGTAGAAATGAGTTATTTAAAAAATGTGCATTCATAGATAAAATTTTATAGCTAATTACATCCAAATTTGGAATTTTAACATGTGTTTCAAATTTATATCAGTTGTGGTAACATTTCATCATATTTTGTCAGTGTTAGAATATCAACAATTTGAGAATGACAGGTTTGGTGAAACACATCTGAAAAAGATTTCTACTTTGTGTGATGTTATGTTGTCAAATAAAAAATGTTCACTCCTTTCTAATCTAGTTTCTAGTAGCATACAACATTGGAGTCTGGTAGATACACAGCTGAACACATTACATTGGTTCAAATAAAAAATCTTCCCGGTAATGTCCTTGTTAGAATGACCTTTGAAGTCTTTTTTTACATGACCTGCTGCCTCTCTGCAACACATAGTATGGGAGAATTAGTATAAAATCCATCACTATACTGAAGTTGAAGTCACAAGTCATGACCTTTTAAGAGTAGATAGACAATATCCAATAAGATGTTCCTTTAATGAAGCTTCCTGGGGTCACAGGATCTACCAAGGGAATAGGTACAACAAAGACACTAGTGACCACATCTATTTATCTTTCTATAAGTAGCTGGGAATATAACAGCTATGAGTTTGGAGTGAGTGTCTGTAATGCTAATTAGATTAAGATCTACAGGATGTCATTATCTAACTGACTTATTGATTGTAAAGTCACAATGACATATTACCCTGTGGTACTAAACTGAAGTACAGTAGTGAAAGTCAAGGATACTGTCCCTGAAACGTCCCTCAATAAATGCCACAGCACATCCAGATAAAAATGTCACATCACAACAGCCACTAAAATGCATGATTAACTATTTCCGAATGGAAAAGCTGTACAAAAATCAAACCCACATTTTCTGTTATGTCGGGAGATTAAATTTCAATAATGCTCTCACAAAGATGAAGCTGAATGGAGAAAGTTAAAGAAATTCTTTAGGATATTGGAATCAAGGAGGAAATTTAACAACCATTCCTCAGACTTCAACACTAAATTATAGCTTGTGTTTATCAGGGATACTGTGTGCTCATTCCTTTTTATACTTTTTATCCCCAGCCTTCTCACGAGGGACATGCCATTATTTCACACTACTAAAAAGGATAAGGCAGGTATTACAGTTCATTGTAGTGAAAGTACACCAAAGAGGGAACACATGTTCGGTATAACAATGATGTGTTTATGAAGAACCAAGTGCCTAAGAGACTACCTCTGCAGGAAGGACACCTACTTAGAAGGAAAAATGGAAAGAAAGACCCCCTATTAGAGGATGAACCTGCTGCTGCTTGTACTGCAAAGATACATAATCGGAACCATCTGTTCTTGCAAAGTCTCTCTGTATAATATACTCTGACTACACACTACAATGAAAAATCTTATGTGATTTGTGTAATCTCTGAGTTAATGTAAAAATGGACTTGCATAGTTTAATTGAAACCTACCATCATGAATTTACCTATTAAGGTAGATATGATGTTAAAGGAGTATTTCAGAAATCATAAAGCATAATTCATATTTAAATAATAATAATATCAAATAATTTACATTGAAATATATGCTAATGTGTAATAAGTTGTTATTTAAAATGCTGCTCCCTTTAGCAGAGAAATGTTGTGGTCATACATTATAATGAAGAATTAAAATTCTATTGGCCCTTTAATCATGTGATTTTGTCCCTGTGGAGGAGACAAAAGACAGAAGATGGCCGCTGGCCGCTAGTCACGTGTCCACATCACATGTCCTGCACCTGCCTGGGCAGTTCATTTGAATATCTTTATGGCTGTAGTTGGCTGGTTGCAGTGCATCCAGTATGGGCAGTGTTGTGGTGAGACATCATGTTAGTAAAGTAATATACAGTGATGGCAGTTACATACATCATCATTATGGTAACAGAACATGACCTTCTGCTAGATCATCATTGGAAGCAGAGCATAGGAGGGGAGAGCTGTTAAGTGAGAACTGAAGGATCATGGGACTTGTAGTTGTAGATGACGGCCTTCTTGGAGATAACTCCGCCTAATTTAGAAATTAAATTTTAGAAATTAATTTTGTGAATCATAAAAGCAAAGTATTTAAGCTCCATTTTGTGATTAGCTTTTTTGTATTCATTTATTTATAGCATCATGGGATTTTGTATCCAATGTTCATATTCCTGGAATACCCTTTAAGTTTCCAGTAACATTCTCAAAATTTGAACTATCGTTCTCTAATCCTTTCTAACCTACTATACAGTTCATCTAACTAATTTGCTAATTAAGCCTCTCCAGGGAGCAGGAGGAAAGGCTACTCCACACCACAGTGGCCTTCACAATCCATCCTACCTGCGTGCTGTCAAATCAAATTTGTCAAGTCGTTGGCTTCGTGCTGTAGCTCTCACTTTAGTGGCAGGTGTGAATGCGCACTTGCTTCCTCCCACTAGCACTGAAGAGCTTTGACCTCAGAGAGCTGGTGGTGCAACAGAAGATTTGACTTGGATGTGCAGTTGGGATTAATAGCAGAGGCTAATGGGGTGTGGAGAAGCCCTTGCTCCAGCTCCTTGGAGAGGCTACTTCACACCATGGTGGCCTGTGCAAAAAAATTTCATATAGGTAAGATAGACTGTAGATTAGGTTTGAAAACATTATAGGATTAGGGAAGGATAGCTTAGGGTTTAGGATGTTACTGGGAAACTTACCATCAGATCTAATTTAATAGGTACATTCCTGATGGTAGTTGTCTTTTTAAGTCAATTGGAATTAAACCAAAGACCAGAAACACTTCACTCTATTTAATATTCCTTTATAAAATTATTAGTGAAGAAAATTATTTTTTTCTTGATACATTTATTTTTATTAAAA
This sequence comes from Engystomops pustulosus, assembly GCA_019512145.1. NCBI lineage: Eukaryota > Metazoa > Chordata > Amphibia > Anura > Leptodactylidae > Engystomops > Engystomops pustulosus. The sequence continues at coordinate 100,803,736 of CM033641.1, read as the reverse complement.
TTATTTTAATTTCCTATGGAGCATCTTATAGGCCTAAGAATACACTCAAACAAGTTTCATAATGTTGGCAGGGACATTTCTTTTGATGAATCATGAGGCTGTGGGATTTTTGTAAATCCACTCTACTCCATGTTATTTTTTTAGTTAGGAAGTGGATGGAATTGATGTAAATACCATCCAATATGCTGAAAACTGTAAATCACAGTAAACAAACTTCTGAGGAATACACATCGGGTAACCTGTTAAAAACTGTATCATATGTATTCTTTTTAGACCTACTATGAAAATGTTATTAACACAATAAATTACAATAAGTATATTTTAGAGAATACCTGACTTTCTTTAAAATTATAACTGATATTGCATATTTAAACCATGAGTGAGACTAAAATACTTATGCCTTATAGTAAAGCAATTTCAGTTTTTGTCAATTTCGTTGACTCATCTTTCTATTTTTCCTCCCTCTCTTGTTCTCTCTTTCACAACGTCTTGATTTTTCACATACCCTTCTTTATCCAATGCTTTCCCTGTGAATCATAGAAATTAACTGTACATTTTACTGTATTGGCTTCTACATAATAAATAATTTAAAGCATAATAAATACTAAATTGAAACCATGTGTAGAAATTGCACTGGATAAAATGACAGTGGAGTGGTATAATGCTTTGATGCCCCAGTAAACAATGTTGTGCAGAATAAAAATTAATAAACAGGCAGTCCCTGGGTTACATACAAGATTCTGTAGGTTTGTTCTTAACTTGAGTTTGTATGTAAGTCAGAACTGTATATTTTATAATTGTAACCCCAGCCAAAATTTTTTGGTCTATGTGACAATTGGATTTTAAAAATGTTGGGTTTCCATAAAAACCAGGATTAACAATACATCTTCATTGCAGACACCACTGATAACTGTTATAGCTGATTATTGTAGCCTGTGGCTTAAGTACAGTAAATTACCAACATCCAGAGGGCAGTTTGTAACAAGGGGTCGTCTGTAAGTCGGGTGTTCGTAAGTAGAAATCATGTAGCATTACACATGTTTAACCATAAACACGGTCATTCTTTTTGAACATTTGAAATATACTTTGCATAGTTAAGATGGTGATCATACTTTACTTCCTGAATTTTTGTGATCAATATCATACCATCAGGGTTTGACATCTGGAGCCCCCCACAAATAGTCTGTTTGAAAGACTACTATAGTCTTTTTACTCCTTGTCAAGTACAGTGCCATACATTGGAGCCTATGTATCATAACTCTTGCATTGCGCAGATGCTCCTTTTTTTGGCTTTTCTGCTGGTCAGATGTATTTTTTTATAATCTGAAGTCATAATTATAATTGATACATGTGGCCTTTGGTCTTTAGTGAATTTGCTACTTTTTTAAACAAAAGTGGCAAAAACTTTAAAAAAGTCACAATCAGCTGTAAACTAATCTCTATGACTGGTTGGGGGCAGCAGTGGATTTGCACCAAAATGTGCAACTTTTTAAAAGTTCACACCTCTATTCATGTGGTCCCAACAGTATGCGACTGATCACTAAATAACCCATGTGACAATACTGGTTTGTGAAAGTTTGCTCAGTGGAGAACTGTGACTGATTAAAAAAAAAGTTAATTGGTGATGATGCCATTAGCCATACTCCTACAGATCTGATAAGAACAAAATATTGGAGAAACCGTTCAATGGGTAAGGAAGAATACTGGCAGTTTCTAAAGTAAACTTTAAAGTACCTTCAAAATCAAAATTTTGTACAATGATGTAATAATATGAAATCTTATTAAAATTATTCTTCATTTAATTTAAAAATAAAACTAGTGTTTCAGTATTTTATGATTTTGAATCATAGAATAGGTCAGTCTAAAATTGTTCATACAGTATGATATTTAAATAAAACAAGAATAACAATTAGCACTAGCCTTTCGATGCTGTCTTCATGCCAAGGAAGAATTTTTGCCCATTATTTAGAATTTTGCTCGTATTTAGTATTACTGAATTAAAATATAGCAAATTAATGAGATTTAGCTAAAAATTATACTACCCTTTACTATATCATGTGCCATATTAAGTAGCATTCAGAATTTAAAATGTTACCAGGAAACTAACTGTTAAGAGTTATCAACGAGCCAAGATTACCAAATTGTGGTTCTTTAAGGATTCAGCATTATTAAAAGAATTAAGAAAACAAACAAACAAAAAAGAACAAAGTGTGAAGGAATGAGTGAGAAGTGAGAAACCTGGTATACGATTCCGAAAAAAATATTATTTGGAGAAATAAGACATGCAATGTTCTTTTCATTTTCTGTTTTTTTTTTTTTTACCTTTTACAAGATGAGTTTCCAAGTATGATAGAGGTCAATGTTTGTCTACATTTTAACAAGTTATTAATAGAATTTAATATTAAAAACAAATCATCGGATTCCCAGGACACAATTTGTATAGAACTTAACATAAACTATTATGTAATGATATTAAAAACTCCCTTAACTTTGGAACCACCCATGTTTTTGCAGTTTTGGTTACACAGATAAATAACCCTAAATTGAATAAAACACTTATTTAATAGAAGTGTTTTTGTGACCCACCCCCTCTTGGGTTGCAGGTGCACTTGTGTGCCTACATTTGTCCCCTCTTGTGTGTGGCAGACTCACTCACCTGTCCACGCTCCAGTGTTGTCTACTGTGATCGAGCGCAAACAAACCCATCTCCTAGGGTGAGCGCGAGGCTTCTTGTGGTCCTGGCCAGATCTTTGTGCTCTCATACCATTGAAAAAGCTGAGTTCCTTGCCTAGTGCGTTTATCCTGATTTCCCGTTGTGATACCGGTTCTGTTCCTGACTAGATTACTCTGCTGCCAGTCCTGACCTTTTGCTCTGCCATTGACCTTGATCCCTTACTGCCTGTCTCTGACCATGATTCTGTCTCACGATTCTGTACTTTGCCTTGGCTACCGTCGCACCTGTGGTGGTTGGACAGCAAGTTCAACCTGCTTTGTGGTGGGCTCTGGTAAAAACCAGGTTCCGCTCCCAGGTGTCTTCTTACGTCATCCCTAGAGATGACACAGTGGGTTCACTACCTCTGAATTCTGACAGTAAGATCCGCCCATGGATCCTGCAAAAGTTCTGCTGGCTGGACTGGCTGATCTTACTAACATTGTGGCCCAGCAGTCCCAGCTGGTAGCCCAATCTGGTCACGAACGTTCGAGATTTTGTCAGTCCCTGCGCTTCCTGTGCCCGTAACAAGTTATCACTTCTCAAACCAGCAGGTCTGCTCCTGCCTTTGCCAATACCCAGTTGGCAGTAGAATCAAATAGCCATGGACTTTATTACGGATCTCCCATTTTATTCTGGTAATACAGTCATCTGGGTGGTAACAGTATTTTGAGATGTTCCTCTTCATTTCTCTGCCCTTGTCTCCTTGTCTTGCCAGTCTGTTCTTCCTCTTCATGGTTTTATGGACTTCCCCTGCACATTGACTGGGACTGTGCGGTCCAGTTTGTTTCCCATGTCTGGTGATCCCGGTAAAGCTGAAGCTGGACTTCTCTGCGTACCATCTGCAGTCCAATGGACAAGTAGAGGAAGTAAACCAGACTCTGGGTTGTTATCTCCATCATTTTGTCTCTGCCTGTCAGGACAACTGATCCACTCTGTTGCCCTGGGCAGAATTTTGGTATAATTCCTTGGACTCTGAATCTGCTGGCTCTGCTCCCTTCTTCATTGTGTATGGAAAGCACCCATGCTCTCCTCTTCCTTCGGATGTTCCTGTGGTGGAAGAGTTGGTCCAAGATATTAAGTCGGGGAGCAGACACTACTCTCCTTGCTACTGGCGTTTGCTCGAACCAAGACCCAGGCTGAGAAAAAACGCAGACTTCCTCCGATCTTCTCCCTGGGTGATAAGGTGTGGCTGTCCTCCAAGTATGTCCAGCTGAAGATCCCCTGCTACAAAATTGATCCATGTTTCCTAGGTCCTTTCGAAGTGCTAAAGCGCATAAATCCTGTGGCCTATAAGCTATGCATTCCTCCCACCATGCGCATCCCAAACTCCTTCCGTGTCTCTCTCCTAAAGCCAGTCATCCTGAACCGCTTTTCCCAGCAGGTTCCTCCTCCTTCCTAGTTGACTGGAAGGGGTTCAAGCCTGAGGAGAGATCATGGGAGCCTGAGAATAACATCCTGGACTGTACTCTCCTACAAAGGTTCCTTCAGACCAAGTCGAGGGGGAGGCCAAAGGGGGGGGGGGTACTGTCATGGGTGCTACTGCTACCCCCCCTCTCCCACCACAGGCACAGCCTCATGTGTGCAAGCCTGTCTCACGTTTCTGCCCTTCACCTTGGACGCCACCATGAGCAAAGTCGCGCCTGGAGGTATCCTGCCACCGCAAGCCTGGTGAAAAATGGGTTCCACTTAGATTTTGCTCCCAGGTGTTGGCTTACATCATTTGTGCAACATTTGTAACAAATGTCTCAAAAAGAGGTCTGGAAAAACAAACATGCTATTATTTTATAGTCTCTGCCCAAGGCTTGCCAGTCATTAAAATTTTGGAAGGACTCAACAAAGAAAAGGTCAGCACACAGTCACAATCAGTTATATATGTTGTCTTGTGTCATTCATCCACATATAGAAAATTGATGGATGAAATAGGAATACAATGTCAGCAATGGTTGCAGCAACTTGAAAATGGAAAGCGGTCTCCAGCACTTTAATAGGTTAAAAACTTGGCTCCTTTTTTAGTACATGATTAAAAAAGGATGTACATTCATGGGGACAAAACACACGGTGACTGATCTACGCAATTTGAGCTGTAATATTTAGCTCTTAGTCACTTAGCACACTATAAAGCACAATTTCACCTGAAAATCATTACTTGACATCATAGGGGGAGGAGGAAAAGAGGGCAGGAGGAGACAAACAGGAGCCCTGGACATAATGGCCCACATTGTTTCTACTTCACTCTATGAGTCCCAAAATCATGATAACTAGCTTAAAACTGCAGGGTTTTATAAATGTGGCAGTGTGTCCTTTAATGTCTAAAACTAAAGCTAATAAGATATACTCAATACAATCTTTTGTCTTGTATGTCCTAATGTTTGCCAATTAGAGTACATGGGTAGTACTAAATACCATTTAAAAATATAGGAGAGCATATTTCTGATGCTAATAACAAAAGAGAAAATGATGATGTACACATTTCTGAGACTTATAATAAGGATAAGAAAATTAACAGGGTAGATCTACCCTATCTAACCATTGTTAAAAGGTACATGATGGGATGTATCTTGTATTACAGCCACTATTCAGAGCCCTCCCAAAAGAGTATGTGATTGGGTCCTTAAGCTGAGGAATCGTGATGCTTACTGAATCTGAAATTTGGATAGTAGATATCCTAGGGAACTAATGTTCATTCTATCTTTTGCATTATTCTGGTGTACAGACAATATGTGCATAGCCCTGTTTGTCTCCTCCTGCCCTCTTTCCGCCCCCTCCCTATGATTTTCAGGGGAAATTGTGTTTTATAAAACACTAGTGTGTAAAGTAACGGTGAGACCATGACTAACAGCTAGGTATTACAGCTCAAAATGCATAGGTCCGTCACCGTGTGTGTTTTGTTCCCATGGATGGACATCCATTTTTAATTGTGTATTAATAAAGGTACCAAGTTTTTAACTTATCAGAGTACTGGAGACGACGTTGCTGTTTTTCAAGCTGCTGTAACCATTGCCGATATGAAATTCCTTTTTCATCTGCCTTTTCCCCCTCACTATATACCAAACCATGAAGGTGACTACTTTGAACTACAGTGGATTTGTATCAATCTCCTTTTTTCTTATTGATACAAAATTGATGTCCGCCTACTAATGTGTTACTTTTCATGACTCGCTCTCAAAGAGAAATAAAAACTTTGTGAAACAACCCCTAACACTCATAACTGTCCAACCTATGAATCGTGCTCTAAACACTATAGAGGTTGTCCAATAATATCAGTTTTCCCTTATTTGTGGGATAGAGAATAACACTGAATGTGTGCACCTGCTTCATTCACTTCTATGAAACTACCATTGTACCATTGAACATGACTATCTGTGACAGTCTCACTGAGAATAAATGAAAAAGAAGTGAGTATAGCCGGTTACACCATTCTATCATAGGTACGCAGGAGCCCAGTATATATAAATAATAGGGGTCCTACTGGTCAAACCTGCATAATCACTAAGCTCAATTCTATTGTGCTGATAGATAATAACTCATAATGACTGGAATTCTCCTTTAATGATATATTATGTAATTAGTCGTCACAGAAAAGCTTTGAAATGAGTGAGATAAAAGAGAAAGACTTTAAATCTGCGGAAAATAACTTTTTCCTATTACATAAACATCCATCCCTAGATGAAGAGGTGTGCTTTAATAAAGAATTTGTATAAGACAATGGAAATACAGCATAAAGGTTACAAAGCAGCCAATTTCCTGGCACTGTAAACTGTAACATAAAAGCAAGGGACTGGATCATAAAATACTTCCTTCTTTTCAACATATTCAGCAGTAAATTATCAAAATCTGCCAATGAACATGAAGAGTATAAATGCAACAGAAGAACATAGTGTAATGTATTGTAATGAAGATTTATTCACTGGCAAAGTCTGATCAGATCTACAGGGTGATTTCTTAGATTTCATTAGTTAAAGACATAAAACAGCCTGTCTAAGAGAGGAGGAACAGTGGGAAGTCCATATAAATTACTATAGCTCAATTAGGTGCAGACAGTTTACAGAGTGTTTATTACCAGTAAAAAGGAAGGTTTTCTAATTAGATTAAAAGGTTTGGAAAACAACGGTGCCCTGTGATTTAGACCTATCGTGCGAATAATACACTGTAAGGAGCAGCATTGATTAAAAGTAAACTGATAAGTTATTTGTGCTACTTCATTGTTTATTGACGGAGCTCCTGCTGCCCGGCTGCAATTTACTGCATAAGATCAATGGGAGGATTTGGCTAATTTTCTCCATGGCTACAAGATTTATAACTATGTAAAGGGCAGTTGAGTCTCTGCTGGAAATACCAGCCATGATCCATTTGGAGTAATAATCATCAAGGATGTGTAGGTGTATAAATCAGCAAGGATTTGCGTTAAGCAGGGCATCCGTGTTGTAAAATGTGATATTAAAAATGGCAATTCCGGAAAGAGTGTCTGTATTGCATGACAATAAGCTTCATAAAAATAGTGGTCAATAGGAAAGTAAAAGCTAGAGTGCTTCAACCAAGGACAGCAGTCAATCAGTGTCTCTTACAAATGATATAGGGGACCAGGTTTACAGTCTGAGAATGTGATACATACGTTTTGCTTTCCTGCAGGGATGAGTGCTATTTCCTACTGTGCTGAGCTGGCTGAATTTTAGGGCTGCTTTGCCAAATGTTTTCGGGATGCAGGTTATAAAAGGCAGGGGGTCGTTCCCCTTGCTTGTGAATGATCATTTTTCCCACATGTATTGCTAGGAACAGACGAGAGAGTAAATGAATAATATCTCAATCTGTTTTTGTCCTACTGTGCCCTTCAGACCACATGGAAGTGTACAGCTGCGTCTAATCCCTGGCTCCCTGTAATGTTTATCACAATGTCTGGAATCATTTAAAAGTCTCAATGATACTGCTCCTAAACTATATAACAATTCATAAAAAGGTCAGACGTTAACTCCTTGCACTCACAATTGTCTATAGTAAAATATAAATGATGAGGGGGAGAATGTATCACTGCAGTTACGTCAGGTTTCTGTCATCAAATTGTGACCATCATTTCAAATTCGGACAACTAGCTACAGATGTGAATCCAGATCCTCAAATCCATTCCAGTCCGCCAGTTGTTTGAGAAAAACTCCTGGTTAAAACTTTTATAGTCAAAAAAAGTAAATTTGCCATCAAAATCAAGCATTATAAGGGACACCTACTCATATATCAAGGCACCATAATTGTAGTAATCTTTTTATATTTATAAGAAACTCCTTCCTTCTAAAATCTACTTTAAAAATTATGCTAATTAGTCTGAAAGGCTATTAGGGCGGCTCCAAGAGCCCCTCTGTGCTGCAGCTTCACAGGCTCTTAGACTGTCTTACCCTTCCTCTTTGCTACTCTTCAGCACCTTCCCCTCCCTCTGTCTCATGTAATTTTATGGCAGCACAGGAAGTTCAATCACACAGAAGGAGGAAGGAAGTGCTTCTGCACAGTTTAACAGGCCCTGAATCTATAGCATGGAGGGGCTCTTCTATGTTGTACATTACAACACCCTAAATGCAAATTAGAACAGTGTTCAGTGTCTCAGGTGTCCTTTAAGATTATATCATACATACAGTTTAAAGTCATCAGCTTTTTCAGTTTTTCCATGCTGGGTCAATGCAGGTCGAGTTTCCCTTGATGGGAGCAATGATGCCCCTAACACAGCATGTGAGACATGTGTCACATCCCCTGAGGAAGCCCGCTTGGCGGGCGATACGTGTGGGGCACATGTGATCTCCCGGTTCTTCCAACCTTGCACCTTTTATTTTTTGGTCATGTAATTTGTTTTATTTCTGTCTTTAGTCCCACTAAGGGACTTATTTATTGCAGAGCTTTGCACTTTATTTGCATTACTACCTCTTAATACCACTGTATCATGGCACATTGTATATTTGGTGAAGATTCATTGTAAGCTGGTTCCTGGGGGATCTTGGTCTCTGTTTAGGGATTTTTTAATTGTTTTTAATATCATCTTTGACATTGAATTAAATAAAGTTTCATATTTATTTCATCACATCTGCTTTTCTGTTTTTTCAATTTTGATATATTCATCTTAGATGTTGTATAATATTGATATTCTCTGACCCATTTTTTGTAAATTGACATGATTGACTTCAATGGGGTTCGTTATTCGAGACGAGCACTCGAGCATCGAGAAAAGTTTGTCTCGAATAACGAGTACCCGAGCATTTTAGTGTTCGCTCATCTCTAATTACTACCTCTCAATAGCACTGTATCATGGCACATTGTATATTTGGTGAAGACTCATTGTAAGCTGGGGATCTTGGTCTCATTTTCCATGTTTAGGGACTTTTTAATTGTTTTTAATATCATCTTTGACATTGAATTAAATAAAGTGTTTATATAAATGTTTGAATTAAATAAAGTTTCATATTTATTTCATCACATCTGCTTTTCGTTTTTTTTAAATTTTGATATATTCATCTCAGATATTGTATAATATTGATATTCTCTGACCCATTTTTTGTAAATTGACATGTGTCACATTGATAGTGACACTCTGCTGGACATTATATTAATGGGGGCACTCTGTTGGACATTATATTAAGGCGGGCACTCTGCTGGATGTTTTATTAATGGGGGCACTCTGGTGGACATTTTATTATTGGGGGAACTCTACTGGACATTATATTAAGGGGGGCACTCTGTTGGACATTATATTAAGGCGGGCACTCTGCGGGCCTTTTATTGATTGGGCACTCTGCTGGACAGCATATTAATATGGCCATTTTGTTGGACAATTTATTAATTGGAAGCCTGCTGTGGGGAGACTACTGGAGATTGAATTGATTAGAGGAGACTACTGGACATTTTATTAGAGAGTAGTGGCTGCAATTCCCACCCTAGACTTATACTTGAGTCAATACGTTTTTCCTTTTTTTTTGTGGTAAAATTAGGTACCTCAGCTTATGCTCTGGTCGGCTTAAACTCAAGTATCCATATGGTTTATTTGCAGCTATGGCACCAAATGTTTAAAAGATCAATTAGAAACTTTTACTAAGAACTAGGAGTGTGGCTTTGCAGGAAAAAGGGTGTGCACCAAAAAATATTCAGTTTTCTTGAGCACACTAAAAGTTATTTTTTAATATTTTTTTTTTCGTTGTTATTAGTTGAAACAATACTGCCAATAGAGGGAGCATCATTTAATGCAAGGCACAGAAAAGTGATTTGTACTGCGTAAAGGATCTGAGGCTACAACAATTTGAGAGGGGTAAATATTTTGATGTTTTTCTCCTGAAAGCAATGCCTCTAACATTTAGTAAATTGAATATACCGTATTTTTCAGACTATAAGCCGCTTCTTATAGGACGCACCCCAGATTTAGGCTACCAAAAAAAGGAAAATTATATTTTACACCAATTAAAATATTTACACACTCTACATTTACACAGCTCTACATCATTCATCCACATACACACTCAGCTCACCTATACACACATTTAGCTCACCTATATACACACTCAGCTCACCTATATACACACTCAGCTCACCTATACACACACTCAGCTCACCAATACACATATTAAGCTCACCTATACACACACTCAGTTCACCTATACACACACTCAGCTCACCTATGCACACACACACACACACACATACTTCCCCCATTCCCCTTCTTCTTACCCTTTCCCAGGGGAGCATGGCAGTTTGAAACCTGTGGTGATGTAAGAAGCATGTGATCAGTCACATGATTCTGACATCACCACAGGTCCTTGACCTGTAGGACATCGGGGAGAGCAGTACGGAGGCTCCTTCTGGGAGATCGAGTGCAGCTCTATATCAGAGCATCACCCGATCTCCCTTGCAGCGGTCAGGAGGGTCTGGCAGTGCTGGATCCTCCTGACCTTCGGTCTATAAGATGCAGGCACTTTTTAGCAAGATTTTTTCTTGCTAAAACGTGCGTCTTATAGTCCAGAAAATACGGTAATCATTTATTGGTGACTGTGGTATCTGACACAGTTCATTGCTAAGCAGTGGTTCATAATACAGAATAAAGTATAACACCTTTGAGATTCTAAGCTCTTTTGAGCTAGGCTAGGCTTTCCTATTGTTTCATCTGATCATGTTATTACTCTGTAATGTGAATCCAGAAAGAAAGAAAAATCATCCAGAACCATGTTAAAAGTTTTTCAAGGCTTTATTCTTCAATGATTAAAATCTCTAAACAGCACATGTTAGCTTAGCTGACACGTTTCGAGCTTTATGTAGCCATTTAGTCGTAGCCTAACTAACTATAAGCAAACAATATAAATATAAGGTAATCCAATGAAGAAGTATTAAAATCACCTCATGACCTTTTGATAGATCACATGATAGGTCCTCCCAATACATCATAGCAGGGGAGGCCCGCACTATAATCAGACACCACCAACTGTGCAACTTATGCGACTTTTGGACTTGTCCAATCTTGCGTCTAATAAGTCACAAAACAGAGAATGCTAGACCCAGATTTACTTTTGGTAAACTACTATTTGGGAAAACTTGAAAAAGTGGCAGGCGATAAACTATGATACATGAGTCCCATCAAATATAATGATCAAAAACATCTGCTTTTCACAGCCATCCTCAATGACAATCCTCTTCATTTCAGAAACAAATTGTTGGTAAATGTAGAAATATCAAAGTATCTCCATATCTCTGTAAATGTCTATGTAGATATAGCTCTGACTCCCAGTACTTCCTACATTCTACTGACATTGTCTCAGATTATAATGCTTGACATTTCCTAACAAGGCAGGGCTAACTTTTTTTAGATAAATCTCGCCCTGTAGATGGAATTGTAATTACACTTCTAGACATGATAAAAAATCAGAATCTTGAGAACAGTCTATGGTCCCCTTTGGCTTACAGTAACACCACAAAATGTAAACTAAGAAAAATCTATTACACAATTATTTACTCAGAATATTTTTATTGAACTTATTTTTTATCATTGTTAATGATTTAGTTAAAAATGAAAAGAATCCTCTTCTGTGTTTGGAGGTTTGGTAGTCCCACCCTGCAATCTGATCATGTCTCTCCTCATTGATCTGAAGCATCTATAGAAATGCAGGTTGCAGAATGCCCTATGAAGAAGCAACTGTGAAAATAAATTAAAATTTTAATTCAAATATGTGGACAACTAGGCCTATAGTAGTTCAAGCACCCGACAGAGTGCACCAACTTTTTGTGGTGCATCTTTAACATAGGGGGTGCAACACAATTCTATCGGACTTTGCATGATAAATCTGGCGAATGGTCAGACTGAGCAACGGACGCCTCCTTATTTATGTCTCATGATGTCTAGTGTGGCACAATTGTGTTGCAGACACTTCTTAAATACCATGCAAGCAGTTTGCACCTAAAAAAAACTGGTGCACAGCCCTTAGTAAATGTGCCCATAGTGTGTGGTATGTGGGATGTAACAGGGAGTAAATTTCACAATTGTTTTTGGGGTTGTTTTTGCAGTGTTCACTAGGAAGTTAAAATAACATGTTACTGTAAATTCCAATCAGAGATACTAAATTTATATTGCTTCTGTTTATTTTGTTTAACTATTGAAATGTAAAAAAAAATAAGCAAATTTCCATTTGTCCATTTTATATGTATTTGTATATCTATTCCCATCAATTAAGCTGTATTTGGACTTATTTATGTCTTTTCTTATCACTGTTCATTTTTTGATGGAGCAAACTGTCAAGAAAGCAATTTTATCAATTTGCAAATGTTTTTTTGTTTTCTTTTACAGCCGCAACATGAAGGATAAATGATATTTTAATGGCAATTTCAGACACAGTTATACCAAGCAGCTAAATAGAGTCTCTCAAAACATATCTATTTACTAAATGCTCGCATTCCACATTAGATAACAAATCTACAATACCTTTTATAGAGCTCTGAATTGTGGCAGATTGACAAAGGTTTTTTTCACTCCCTTTCAAACTCACAGTTTAAGAATAAATTAATGAATACATTCGAATCTAAGAAGTTTTCCTTTCTTTATAGATTGACACACTTTTCAGATAAGCACTTACCAATAAATTGTTTATATGAAGTTATACACTCAGAGAGAATATTTGCTTTTCTATTTGATTTTTTTGAGGAACTCCTACGTGACTCAGCAGAGGATTTGGAAGTGTGGCATTAAATGTCCCTTTTAGCACGGTGTCCTTAAAGACAGGGCTCATCTGTAAAAATAATTATATGATAGGATGAGATTCAATATTTAAAATACTTTACAAATACAATGCAGTCACACATTAGCTTGTTCTAGGATAATCACTGCAAATAAAAATATTGTTCCTTGGTTGTAACATCACAACTCAATCAACTCAAAATAGCACTTTTCAGTGTTTGCTTTTGTGATTTTACTCCCCCTCCATTCAGGAGCCATAACTTATGTATTTTTTCATCAAAAAAGTCCTATGAGGCATTTTCTTTTTCAGAAAAACAGTAGAACTTTCTAGTGGCACTTTTTAATATTCCATGAAATCTACTGGAAAACTGAGAAAAAATTCCAAATTGACAAAAAAGCTTGACTATGTCATTTTCCTATAGACTTTGATACCAAATTTATATATTTTTTGACATTTTGTATCGTCTAGCGTTTTTGCAGTCAAGCTGACTTTTTCAGTTATGCAATTTTTTGGGAATGTACAACCTTTTGGTCACTTTATTAAAAAGCTTTAAGAAGAAAAATGATTCACCAAATATAATACTTATAATCATATTTTGTGTGGATCATTTTGGAATGCTAAGTAACCTAACATGTTTATAATTTCATTTGTATGTTTACTATTATGTATGTTTGGAATCTTATTTATTATTATGTACACTTGTTGATGAAGGCGTTTTTTTTGTACCAGTTAGGAGGGTGGCAAGGCTGCGCAGGGAGGACAGACAGGACCGTAAGCCCTAAGCCAAGCCCCCCAAAGCTGCCTACTTGCCTCACATGCCCTAAAGGTGGCAAGGGACAACCACATTGACAGCTCCCCCCTCGGATCAAAACAAGCAAACAAATTATGCAAAATAATCACGAGTGGTCCAGATCACAACAAGATAGCAGCAATGGTACAGAGGGATAGTCAAGGGTACAATAGCCGAGATTGATAACCAGAATAAATGGTAGATAAGCAATAGCACAAACTGAGATATACAGAGCTGAGGTAAACCTGGTAACAGCAAGGTCCGATGGGACAGGGAAGGTGTATAAAGGAGCTCTCTGACACACCTCCAACAGCAGTGGAGGAGCTGTCCATCACACCAGTAACCTTTTGCTGGACAGGACTAAACTAGAGAAAGCCGGGTGTGGCCGCATTCTGTGGACAGAGGACGATGCCAGCAGATACACTCACCGGCCACTTTATTAGGTACACCTGTCCAACTGCTCGTTAACACTTAATTTCTAATCAGCCAATCACATGGAGGCAACTCAGTGCATTTAGGCATGTAGACATGGTCAAGACAATCTCCTGCAGTTCAAACCGAGCATCAGTATGGGGAAGAAAGGTGATTTGAGTGCCTTTGAACGTGGCATGGTTGTTGGTGCCAGAAGGGCTGGTCTGAGTATTTCAGAAACTGCTGATCTACTGGGATTTTCACACACAACCATCTCTAGGGTTTACAGAGAATGGTCCGAAAAAGAAAAAACATCCAGTGAGCGGCAGTTCTGTGGGCGGAAATGCCTTGTTGATGCCAGAGGTCAGAGGAGAATGGGCAGACTGGTTCGAGCTGATAGAAAGGCAACAGTGACTCAAATCGCCACCCGTTACAACCAAGGTAGGCAGAAGAGCATCTCTGAACGCACAGTACGTCGAACTTTGAGGCAGATGGGCTACAGCAGCAGAAGACCACACCGGGTGCCACTCCTTTCAGCTAAGAACAGGAAACTGAGGCTACAATTTGCACAAGCTCATCGAAATTGGACAGTAGAAGATTGGAAAAACGTTGCCTGGTCTGATGAGTCTCGATTTCTGCTGCGACATTCGGATGGTAGGGTCAGAATTTGGCGTCAACAACATGAAAGCATGGATCCATCCTGCCTTGTATCAACGGTTCAGGCTGGTGGTGGTGGTGTCATGGTGTGGGGAATATTTTCTTGGCACTCTTTGGGCCCCTTGGTACCAATTGAGCATCGTTGCAACGCCACAGCCTACCTGAGTATTGTTGCTGACCATGTCCATCCCTTTATGACCACAATGTACCCAACATCTGATGGCTACTTTCAGCAGGATAATGCGCCATGTCATAAAGCTGGAATCATCTCAGACTGGTTTCTTGAACATGACAATGAGTTCACTGTACTCAAATGGCCTCCACAGTCACCAGATCTCAATCCAATAGAGCATCTTTGGGATGTGGTGGAACGGGAGATTCGCATCATGGATGTGCAGCCGACAAATCTGCGGCAACTGTGTGATGCCATCATGTCAATATGGACCAAAATCTCTGAGGAATGCTTCCAGCACCTTGTTGAATCTATGCCACGAAGAATTGAGGCAGTTCTGAAGGCAAAAGGGGGTCCAACCCGTTACTAGCATGGTGTACCTAATAAAGTGGCCGGTGAGTGTATATCCAGAAGTATTTTGTAACCGTGTTTATAATGTGAATTATCATCTTTGACAATCTTACACTTAGGTGTTGTGGGAGCCTGTTGTTGGTTCCACCTTACCCCTACTAAAGATTGTTGGTTTGTGTACAATTTTTTGTACTTTTAAGTGTTTTTATAATGGGTCTTGGTTGTTTGTCGATTGTTGCGATTTATACATTTGGGATAATCAATAAAGATAAGTTGTTTCCATTTAGCTGGCTTTTCACACATTTTTCTTCTCTTTTTTATATACCATTATAATTTATGTGTGTTGGCTTTGGATATGTGAATTTATACCCTAGATCAGCAGTGCCCGCCTTTTGTGTGGTTTAGCAGATACATCAAAAGGCTTAGACTCTCTCTGACTCCTGGAGATGACTCCAGAGTGCTGCATGTGAGCTGAAACATCAAAACTGAGCTTGGGACTACAAACTCCACTGTGAGTGTGTTTATGTTGTTGTGTAACCAGGGCCTGGTGAAAAGGTTCCTGCTATAGTCAGGTAGATCATCTAGTTTAGAAGATCTCAGAAGAGCATATTGTGTTTTATGTATTGTGCTGAAGGATGACCCTCTTTTTGTTTGGTTAGATTTCTAATAAAACATAGCAAGTTCTGTTTATAATTTTTTTTATGTCAGTTTCCCCGTCTAGGCTGGTTATAGCTAATTTTTCCTACCTCTGCCTAAGCTAATCCTCCAACATATATACTGGAGATCAAAATTAGAGACTACATTATTTCTGAAAAAATTAAGTGCTCACAATTAATCTACATATGAAGGATTTTTGTAAGGGGTACACCATGCCACTAGAACATAAAACCTTTATATTGCAAAAAATGTGACCATCATAAAATCTAAATCTTTCCTTTGGTGAACCTATGTGTATCTTTGGCTGAATTTTGCTCAAGTATTTACTGTACATTAGACGTGTGCAAATCCTAAAATGTATCAAACGACTTTTAATACATTCAACTCAATGATTCTGTAGCTCATATGACAAGTTATTTCAGCTTCAAAGAACTTGTTTCTTTCATCTAGTGGATTCAGCTTGTTTCTACAAGTCACTAAAAACAGTCATGGAATATGCAGACAGTGTTGCTCATAAATATGAATATGAGGAATGTATACAGTGCCTTTGCCTTGCATTACATATGTATTTACAGAATGCTGCTAATTAACTGAAGGTTCCAAACTGTTTCAAAAGCTACATTTTTATAGAAAACAAAAATAATTTTTAACCAATTCATGACCAAGTATTTTTTTAAGTGTATAGCATTTTAGTATACATAGTATATCTTATAACCTCTCTAGATATGTCCATTTAAAACATACCTGTATTAACCATGGGCAATCTTTTCATACATCTAGCAATGTGCTGTTTTGTTATTACTCTTTGCCTACAAATTCTATACCTCACAGCCATCTCATATCATCTGGATTTGACCCAGTTATTCTGGCTTGTGTCTATCTGTTTGACACTCAA
The DNA here is from genome assembly GCA_019512145.1 of Engystomops pustulosus. Lineage (NCBI taxonomy): Eukaryota > Metazoa > Chordata > Amphibia > Anura > Leptodactylidae > Engystomops > Engystomops pustulosus. The sequence goes on along the minus strand of CM033641.1, from coordinate 100,786,906 downwards.
TATAGTCAAGTAAGCAGGGATAGGGGTTGTGAGTAGCTCAGAGCCTGCAACCCTTTCTCTGTCTTGACACTGTCCCTGCCCCTTGACTAACACTCTAGTAGTGCTAGCCGTACTGCAACATTGTTTTCATGGCTAGCACATGGAGCCATTGTTTTCAAAGGAAAATATCACCATCCATTTGATTGACCGTATTTCTGACTGAACAGTAATTCTGGTTGGGGGCAGCGCCATGGTGCTCGTCTTTCAATGGGGAGGGAAGGGAAGAGGAGAATTCACTCTCCCTTCTCCACCCAGCCATGTGCTACACCCAGGTTCTGAATCTGGTGAGCACATAGTTGTGTCCATGTAGCGTCAGGATCAGAAACCAAATTCACTGGCAACTTTCATGGAGGCTGCAGAGTATTTATGACTAAGGATTTTCACAAATACCTGCCCTCAACCCAGAATTGCTAGCAGTAGACATGATAAATTAACTTTAAAGTCTAGTAAAGTTTGAATGTTACTCCCATAAGTGAGTAGTATACAATAATATGTGTTGTATGCAACCTTTTTGCATCTCGGCTGCACTATTCTTAACGTAACACACATTTCATCAGTGAAAGGGGCATTAGGGGCACAGTTGGACCCTGCACCACAATTATCATGCAGAGCCGGACAAAAATATGTTGCATGCCCTACATTAAAGGTGCACAAAAAAAAATTGATGCAGTGTAGAGAGCTGAAAGCTCAGATTCATAAAGAACTACAATGGCAAACTGCACATAGTGGAGTTTGCAATGTTCTTGATAAATGTACCCCTTTATGTCTATAAAGCACAAGAAAAATGATAAATCCTTATTTTTACTGTTTTCCATCGCCTTCCGTATCTCTATATTAAGGTGTTCTAACAGATTTAAAAAAAATGATGTTTAAAGGAATTCACCTAATGAATAATAGCAACATATCATGTAGCAATAGCAACACATTTTAATGATTGCTTTATAAAATCCCCTTTAATGTATGACTCCTAAGTATTTTAGAATTTAATTATTTTCCAATATAATGCACACATTCAAAACGGACTTTCATAGTTTGAAGTTTCTTATAATTAATCTTATCTTATGTCTCTAAAATGTATGCATTGATAGCCAAGAAGATTACTTCTGTTCACATGAATGTAATCCATCATATTGGGCTTGTATTAATAAGTGCTGATTGCGGCTGCTTTGGTTTGAGCAATAAGAGTAATAAGAGACATAATCAGTTTATAAATAATTAAGATCATTAAGCTGCTATTAATGTAATTACATACTTGAAGTGATACTACATGTTACAGTAACAGCTGCATCCATAGCATTACTTTAAAATGTAATTGGAACAAACTTTCGTTGATTTCATTTTCCACTGTCTAGATACTTTCTTAAATTAAAGGAAACCTACCACTTGAAGTGGCAGGTTTCAGATGGAAATACTGAGCCGGAGCTTATTTTTGTTAGTGTTTTAAACCCCTGTTTTGCGGTTTAAAACACTTTTTAAACTTTAAAGCCGGCGCAGGGAGGTGATTTATACATTTGGGATAATCAATAAAGATAAGTTGTTTCCATTTAGCTGGCTTTTCACACATTTTTCTTCTCTTTTTTATATACCATTATAATTTATGTGTGTTGGCTTTGGATATGTGAATTTATACCCTACATCAGCAGTGCCCGCCTTTTGTGTGGTTTAGCAGATACATCAAAAGGCTTAGACTCTCTCTGACTCCTGGAGATGACTGCAGAGTGCTGCATGTGAGCTGAAACATCAAAACTGAGCTTGGGACTACAAACTCCACTGTGAGTGTGTTTATGTTGTTGTGTAACCAGGGCCTGGTGAAAAGGTTCCTGCTATAGTCAGGTAGATCATCTAGTTTAGAAGATCTCAGAATAGCATATTGTGTTTTATGTATTGTGCTGAAGGATGACCCTCTTTTTGTTTGGTTAGATTTCTAATAAAACATAGCAAGTTCTGTTTATAATTTTTTTATGTCAGTTTCCCCGTCTAGGCCGGTTATAGCTCATTTTTCCTACCTCTGCCTAAGCTAATCCTCCAACATATATACTGGAGATCAAAATTAGAGACTACATTATTTCTGAAAAAATTAAGTGCTCACAATTAATCTACTTTTGAAGGATTTTTGTAAGGGGTACACCATGCCACTAGAACATAAAACCTTTATATTGCAAAAAATGTGACCATCATAAAATCTAAAGCTTTCCTTTGGTGAACCTATGTGTATCTTTGGCTGAATTTTGCTCAAGTATTTACTGTACATTAGACGTGTGCAAATCCTAAAATGTATCAAACGACTTTTAATGCATTCAACTCAATGATTCTGTAGCTCATATGACAAGTTATTTCAGCTTCAAAGAACTTGTTTCTTTCATCTAGTGGATTCAGCTTGTTTCTACAAGTCACTAAAAACAGTCATGGAATATGCAGACAGTGTTGCTCATAAATATGAATATGAGGAATGTATACAGTGCCTTTGCCTTGCATTACATATGTATTTACAGAATGCTGCTAATTAACTGAAGGTTCCAAACTGTTTCAAAAGCTACATTTTTATAGAAAACAAAAATAATTTTTAACCAATTCATGACCAAGTATTTTTTTTAAGTGTAAAGCATTTTAGTATACATAGTATATCTTATAACCTCTCTAGATATGTCCATTTAAAACATACCTGTATTAACCATGGGCAATCTTTTCATACATCTAGCAATGTGCTGTTTTGTTATTACTCTTTGCCTACAAATTCTATACCTCACAGCCATCTCATATCATCTGGATTTGACCCAGTTATTCTGGCTTGTGTCTATCTGTTTGACACTCAATATAGTCAAGTAAGCAGGGATAGGGGTTGTGAGTAGCTCAGAGCCTGCAACTGTTTCTCTGTCTTGACACTGTCCCTGCCCCTTGACTAACACTCTAGTAGTGCTAGCCGTACTGCAACATTGTTTTCATGGCTAGCACATGGAGCCATTGTTTTCAAAGGAAAATATCACCATCCATTTGATTGACCGTATTTCTGACTGAACAGTAATTCTGGTTGGGGGCAGCGCCATGGTGCTTGTCTTTCAATGGGGAGGGAAGGGAAGAGGAGAATTCACTCTCCCTTCTCCACCCAGCCATGTGCTACACCCAGGTTCTGAATCTGGTGAGCACATAGTTGTGTCCATGTAGCGTCAGGATCAGAAACCAAATTCACTGGCAACTTTCATGGAGGCTGCAGAGTATTTATGACTAAGGATTTTAACAAATACCTGCCCTCAACCCAGAATTGCTAGCAGTAGACATGATAAATGAACTTTAAAGTCTAGTAAAGTTTGAATGTTACTCCCATAAGTGAGTAGCATACAATAATATGTGTTGTACGCAACCTTTTTGCATCTCGGCTGCACTATTCTTAACGTAACACACATTTCATCAGTGAAAGGGGCGTTAGGGGCACAGTTGGACCCTGCACCACAATTATCATGCAGAGCCGGACAAAAATATGTTGCATGCCCTACATTAAAGGTGCACAAAAAAAAATTGATGCAGTGTAGAGAGCTGAAAGCTCAGATTCATAAAGAACTACAATGGCAAACTGCACATAGTGGAGTTTGCAATGTTCTTGATAAATGTACCCCTTTATGTCTATAAAGCACAAGAAAAATGATAAATCCTTATTTTTACTGTTTTCCATCAACTTCCGTATCTCTATATTAAGGTGTTCTAACAGATTTTAAAAAAATGATGTTTAAAGGAATTCACCTAATGAATAATAGCAACATATCATGTAGCAATAGCAACACATTTTAATGATTGCTTTATAAAATCCCCTTTAAAGTATGACTCCTAAGTATTTTAGAATTTAATTATTTTCCAATATAATGCACACTTTCAAAACGGACTTTCATAGTTTGAAGTTTCTTATAATTAATCTTATGATATAGAAAAAAATTGTCTCTAAAATGTATGCATTGATAGCCAAGAAGATTACTTCTGTTCACATGAATGTAATCCATCATATTGGGCTTCTATTAATAAGTGCTGATTGCTGCTGCTTTGGTTTGAGCAATAAGAGTAATAAGAGACATAATCAGTTTATAAATAATTAAGATCATTAAGCTGCTATTAATGTAATTACATACTTGAAGTGATACTACATGTTACAGTAACAGCTGCATCCATAGCATTACTTTAAAATGTAATTGGAACAAACTTTCGTTGATTTCATTTTCCACTGTCTAGATACTTTCTTAAATTAAAGGAAACCTACCACTTGAAGTGGCAGGTTTCAGATGGAAATACTGAGCCGGAGCTTATTTTTGTTAGTGTTTTAAACCCCTGTTTTGCGGTTTAAAACACTTTTTAAACTTTAAAGCCGGCGCAGGGAGGTACGCGCTTACCATGCGCGCGACCGTGCGCACGGCTACATAGGAAGTGAAGGAGAGCCGCGTGCATGGTAAGCGCCGAGCGCGTACCTCCCTGCGCCGGCTATAAAGTTTAAAAAGTGTTTTAAACCGCAATACAGCGGTTTAAAACACTAACAAAAATAAGCTCCGGCACCAGCTCACCCTGAGCTGGTGCTCGGTATTTCCATCTGAAACCAGCCACTTCAAGTGGTAGGTTCCCTTTAAGTAAATAAAATGAAGAAATCTTACTTGGAACCTTCACTGAACAAACTTAAAGGGTTTGCCATTTCAAGATTTAATTAAACAGCCTTGGGAAAGAAGGGTTGCAAAACAGCTTAAAGGGATTGTGATATGAGCACAATGATGTCCAAAATGTACAGAAAAATAATTTTGAGCCATGTATTTAAATGACCTGTAAGAAATCAAGGGGGCAGAAAAGATTTATGTAGAGATGTCCCCTCCTGCTTGAATGATGTCCCATAGAATGATATGACATTTATAATATCTCTGGTTCTTAGAGGGACTTAATGAGAATTAAAATGGTGAATTTAAAAAATGTAACTTGTAAATGGCTCCTCTGAATCAAAAGCATCCACAAAATCAGATTAGAATTTTTACACTTACATGAATAGCGTTAAAAAATCAGCGTAAGAGGAGAGCAGTGCTAGTACTAGATCAAAATGGCAGCCACCTAGTTACAGATTTTCAATAGTTATAATGTTTAAGGACTCATGTGCATGACCTAGTGAAAAACATTTTTTTTGTTTTTTTACTACATTATTTTATTGGCTTAAATGGGTGCGGTCAGTAAAAGGGTCCAAGAAAAAGGCAAGTTCTAGTCTTCACAGGCACACTGGGATCTGATAGGAATCTGATAGGAATTGGTGAACAGTATTTCAACTTTCGAATTTTTGTATTAGTGTGCCTTCCATTAAAAAAAAAAGAAAAAAAGAAAGTAGCAGCTGTAAAAATCAAATAAAATGTTATGGTTAGTAAAAAGTGAGATAAAAATCAAGGACCTGATTGTAATGTGAACAAAAAGAACAAGGGTACAAGGGGCACTGCTTCGTAGACTTTTTCTTATAAAAATAACAAGTGGAGTGTGTCTGAATCTTTCTAGCCAATTCTTCTTTTTGGAGAAGTGTAACATATAAACGGGTGCAGGTGGTGGTGCTCAAAACCGAGTCTAACACAGGACAGAGCATCCAGTCATCATCAAAGAAAAAGAGAAAAAGAAAAGTTTGGCACACACCACGTATTTAAAATGTATCTTCTTTATTTCTTTGCATCATACAAGGACGACATACACTACAGGGAGAGGAACATGGTAACGCGGGAGCGTTTTTAAGGGACGAATCGTTTCATGCATCTCGCGCTTCATCTTGCCTATGAAACCCGGCGTCCTCATTGGGTTTTTAAACCCGGGCGCCAGGAAGTGCTACTACATAGCTCGGTACACACCTACACCTTATGAAAAAACACCATTGGATAAAAACAATACAGGGGGCGGGTTCAGAGTTCTGACTCCGCCCCTTGAAACTGCAAGATACTATGACGAACCTGAAAGAAAACAGTTCTATTATCAGCAACCAATCAGAAGACAGAAATCATCAGGAGGTGGCGGGGCCTAGCGGACCATGAATCATCACAGAGAAACAGCAGGCGGACCTGAAGGGAAACTGATACATTCTCAGTGAACCAATCAGCTTAAGCCCCTGGCCACAGGAGAATATGGAAAGCAAACCTGAAAGGGAACCTAAGTCTGGATGTACTGCGGGCAGTACCTGTCAATGCAGGCAGAGGGCGGACTTGAGATTTTAGAAAAATAAACAATATTAGATCAAAGGTATCAGAGTATTTAACTCCATATCACTCTCGAGAATGCAGTTGTTAATGCCACATATAAGCATACTCTTTCTTATCTTGAAGAAGACATATGGATACAGATAGAAATAGCACTTATTATTTTACAGGAAGACACCCATATCATTCTTATCATTAAGACCTAAAGGGCCAATAGCTTCTGTTTTAATAATCCACTGTGCCTCTTTCCTTATCAATATTTTATGCCAATCGCCTCCATATAGTGGTACAGGGACCTGCTCTAAGCCTGCAAACGTTAGAACACTGATGCCCCCTTTGTGTGCCTGATGAATGTGCTCTATCAGGCGTGGTGATCCCTTGCCAGTTACAATAGAGTTTTTGTGTTCTCTAAAGCTTGTGAACAGGGCTCGAATAGTTTTACCTATATAGAACCGTTTACACGGGCAAAAAATTATATAGACAACATAATATGACCTACATGTCAGAAATTGCTTAATGCGGTGGTCAAGGCCTCCTATATTCAGATTTTTTTACTGTCAACATTTGGTTACAATTTCCACACTTGTGGTTGCCTATAGGAACACATTTATTGAGCCATTTTCTTTCTTTAGAATGTCCCTGAAATCTACTTCGTACCAGATCTTTCACCGTTTTACTTCTGCGAAAGGTTATCAAAGGACCATTGTCTGCTATAGGTTTCAATTGAGGGTCCGCTTTTACCATAAACCAGTTTTTGTTAATGGTTTCTTTAATCTTAGGGGCCATTGCATTGTAATCAAAGGAAAAGACAAACCTTTCAGCTCTCTCTTTTTTATATATGTTTGTACCGAGCTACGTAGTAGCACTTCCTGGCGCCCGGGTTTAAAAACCCAATGAGGACGCCGGGTTTCATAGGCAAGATGAAGCGCTAGGTGCGCAAAACGATTCATCCCCACCATGTTCCTCTCCCTGTAGTGCATACCGTCCTTTTATGATGCAAAGAAACAAAGAAGATACATTTTAAATACATGGTGTGTGCCAAACTTTTTCTCTTTTTCTTTGATGATTGTAATGTTAAGCCTTTATAAATCCCTGGATAGACCCCACCTTGAGTATGGGAAGCAAAGACAGTTACTTATATGGAAGGGGAGTAAGAGTTCACCTTACAGAGACTTTGCCAATTAAGACTACCTTGCAGGCATGTGGGAACGTATAGCCATTGATGCTCCAATAGGGGATTCTGGGAAATATGCAAATACATTTTTCAGGATGGGACAAGGGAAATCATGCCTCTTTTGCTAGCTTGTCTACAAATGGGAATCAGTTCACACTGGAATATAGGTATTGGTTTGGCTTTAATCCCACATAATGTCATTAGGTTTCTGGAAAATGGTGTGATGGTAAAGCGTCTGCCTTAAAAGGAAACAAAAGAGGCAAGGTTTTCCTTTCCCATCCTGGAAAACGTAGTTGCATATATCTTGGAATCTCCAATTCTTCAGTGTCCCGTAAGGGTTAATGGCAAATGGGATTGATTCTAATTATTCCATAAATTAATGGTGGTTCAAACAGATCTGTTGGACTTCTTTGTAACAAGATATGAGAATTGGTCTTTTGGATGGAGATGTTGATCCAGGGTTTGTTCTGATTGCCACATTTGAGGACAATTTTTCACATTATATAGGACATTATATAGGATAATTTGTAGTCATCTAGGTAATTTGTCACCTCATCTAGTCATCGAGGTTTTGCCTTCTTTTGGATCAACACGGTAGAAATATTGGTTGGACTTGATGTCTTATTTCCACCTTAATAGCTACCAAACTGTATCACTATGTACCACTGGAGAAAAAAAGTCCTCACCTGTATAATGTTGTCGATTGATGATCTAAACACATTTCTCTTACAGATATTCTGCATATCTTAGAATTAAACATGGTATTTTGATTGTATTTACTTCCAGTCAAAGACTTTTTAGAAGAAATGATGCGACAGTGCTACTTGTCTAATTTTGTTTTCACTCAGAAATGACTGTTAGCCAGAAATTCAGCTTCCTGTGTTTGGGAAGTAATTATGGTTCCATTATAGGGGACACAGCTAATGCTGTTGGACAATAAATGAAGGTTTCAGAAAGAGAATTGCTATATTCCTGTTGAAAGGAGTACTTGTTGTTCACAGAAACCAATTACTGTAGAGGAAATTACAACTTTAAGAGAGACTCAGCATCTTTATTGAAGATTCAAAATATGGCTCTGGTTCTTTTTGATATGTCAATAGTGGGAATCTGAGTGAGTGAGGGATAGTGAATAATGAATAAAAGAAAGGCAACTGCACAAAATGATATTCATATTATACATTTCTGCCATCCTTTTTCATTCTATTAGATTTTCAAGGCAGGATCTACAGGATCTATAATGCATTCACTTTATATTGTACCGCTAATACAGGAAGAATACAAGTAGTGTTGTTAGCAGTTGTGTTCTCTTTTTTCTAGTATTTTTATTCCACTCGGCAATTCTAGATGGATTTTGTAATGCCTTATACCATCTTCAGAAACATCATGTTTATTTTCAGAAGTCCTCTACATAATGAGTATCTGTACCAATGAATGTTATAACACAATTTATTCCTGAAAGAACTCCAATGCACATTTATATAGATAAATTATATAGTTCTAGCTATGACACTCCTGCTCAGATAGCAAGGCACTACTAACGCCTGTGTTGGCTGGAGCAGTTATCTGCTCTGGAGCAGCACGTAACACAGCAGCACCGAAACCGGGACACTTGAACAGTTAAGGCAATGCAAACATGGGCAGAACTACCAGGGAAGCAGGAATTGCTTCAGATAAATTAAGACAAAAGAAGTAAGTGATTATGGTGGATGGTGCCATACAAAAATGAACTTATAAAATATCATTAACTTTGTGCATTAGTTCTGTATTTATTGGAGCATTTTTTATTTTATTGATTTAAGATCAGGGACTAAGAGTTATCCCTATGTAGAGTTTTTAAATTAAGGCTGCCTTATGTGGAGTGTGGAGACTTAGAGCCATTGATACTCCACTAGGGGATTCTGCTGCCTTTCAAGATCGCAAAAAGAGGCATTGTTTTCCTTGTACAACCCTGGAAATCATATTTGCATATTTCCCAGATTCCCGATATAAGATTTCATGGTGTACATTTCCTTGTGGTATGACATCTGGTGTGAATGATAATATTATTCCTGTAGTATGGCACCACTGTTTTTTTATGATTGGTGTACTATTATTATGTACAGCATGGGGACATTTCTGTGTTTGCTATATCGGTACTGTGACATCACTTATATTATTCTTGTACTGTAACATTACTGTGTGAATTATTGCTGTAATGTGACATCACTGATTGCTGGACTGTGACATCTTTTGTGTATTATCCCTATGTATTATTCCTGAAATGTGACACAGGAAGCCAGAGCCTCTTGATGCGATAGGTTGGATCCTCACCTAATCTCCTTACAGATCAAGTTTTTATCAAATGAGAGCTGGTGACGGCCTACTTGGCTGATGATGCTAGTGAAAGGGGTCTTTCAGCCATCCAGGGTTGTGAGCTAGTGTTGTACCATATCCTGAGGTTGTATGGAAAACTCACTTTTCCTGTGCCTCTCAGAACCTGTTCTTCTGGGAGTGTCTATATAAACAACGTCACATTTCATCACAGCTCCCTATCAATATAAATATGAGTGCTTTCTCCTACTAATATTGATGTTCTATGGTTTTCCCTGAATAATGCAGACCATCCTGTATAGAAGCTCCCCTATGCTGCTAGAGGTACTCAGGATCATTTTTCCCTGCTGTGGGATATCTGAGTTTCAGGACTACTTTCCTTTCTGCTGCCATGTGTGTACGTGTATGTTGGGATAATGTAAGTCTTGTGTTGGAGTCTTAGCATTTTGACAACGTGATTTGAATCCATGATATGCTTCATCTCTCTTATTCTGGAGTCTTCCACATTATATGCACTTGATTTTGTTTTTCTCTTTCTGTATGCTGGGTTGCACATCCAAGCTAATTGTTTTGTCTTCTTGTTCTGCGTAATGTAATGTCTTAACAAATTTCTAAATTTTCTAAAGTCTTAAAAAAGCTCCCTAAACTAGACACACATGGCTGCCCCATATTCCAAAGTATGCCTTGAGATGTTGACAACAGCCCTTGTACCTTGTAAATCTTTAAAATGAATAATATATACAATAATTTTGTATATGGGATCCATGGAGATCCTTTCCATACTGTGTTCAATTGTAAAACCACTAGATGAGAGGAAGCCTTTTATCAATTTACTGTGTGCAAGTGGAGCGAAATATTGTTAAGATTAAATCCCCACACTTGGACATTTCACTGCAGAGTATGAATATACTCTAAGCCAGGCTCCTGTCTGGTGCCAGAGAACTAATCTGTACCGGAGCTCTGGCATTTCATATACCTTTTTGTGGACCATTGCTCCTTGCTTGCTATACTCATGCACTTGGCTAGCTGTGTTTATTCTGTAATTTGCTTTCTGATATCTTTATCTTTCCTTTCTAGCGATTTGTACTGCATTATCCTCCTGGTTCTGACTGGTATTTGGTGACTATACCTCTCTGTTTGTATTGTTGTGTCTTTTGTCTACATGTTTGCACTTTGGAAGGGAATATCAACCAGTTTTCTTCTACCGCTCAGGGTAAGTAGGATAATTGGGCAGGGACAGCTTGGAAGGGAAGTTTAGTCCCAGAGTACACTGTCTTTGTCTGTTCTAAGACTCTGCACAATGCAATGCTTTTATTTATGTATTTTTTTTAGTATCTTGGCATAATGTGAATTAATCACACATAACATTTTTGGAGTTTTGTTGAACTAAAGCTAGAAGTACCTCAAAAGAGATGGAAACATTCTCCTGCTCTAAATCATCTTTCTCCCATAACTTGTTTATTCTTGTGCATGGCTCAAAATATAAAAACATACAGTATAATAATTATAATAATGATTGAATATGTAGTTAAGTATATAATACACTATACAATCATTAAAATATACAAATACAAATAACAATTATGTATTGCGTTCCTTTATTTTACTTTTTTTATTCCACTTTCAAAGAGACTGTTTGACATTTTATGGTTAGATAAGTAGAACAATTTTTAAACATCAAACCACAAAACAAAATCATGGCCAAAAAAGTCAAATTTTGCAATATACAGTAACATTTTGTGGACTAATGATCCCAATAATAATGGGTCATGCCCAGTAGAAGCATCACATCCATTAGTAGTAATATGCCTAATAATATTTCCAGCAGTGCAATGCCCTGCTATGGTCATGTTGTCAGCAAATTGCCTGTTTTTCTCTGTTTGAGAAATCAACTAGAAATAAATGTGAAAGTAATAAAAGCCATACATTTCGGGGCTGGAACATTGCCATTCTTGTTAGACAAATGTACAAATACAATTCAGATCATTGTTAAATTGTAAATGTACCAATGCCCCAGTTTTTATTATCACAGCAGACAAAGGATCCAGTAGATAATCTTTAGAAATATAGACATTCAATTTATTTTGAACTAAATGTAACTATTTTCAAATATGTGACACCAGTCTCTTCATCTCAGTGAACACCTGTAAGGCAGTGAAAAGGGTAAGCTGCATAAATTTCTGAATGCTAATCTCCATTAAAATATCCTGGTAGTGAAAAGGTCAGAATAAATGATTAATGCATTGTGTTGTAACTATATACTGCAAGAATAGCTTTTTCTGAATTGAGCCACTTCACCTTCTCAAAGAATGACCAGGAGAACCTGTAGGAGTACAATATTACCCTTGTAAGGAAGGAATATAATGTGTAATAAGCTTACCCACTATAAAACTTTCACATGTCTTTAAATTAACATGTAATGGCTATGGATAGCTGTGGAGCCAATTCTAAATTGGCTCCTAAATTCTAATATAAATATATATATATATATATATGTATATATATATATATATATATATATATAGGACAGATAGATTCTAAGTATTCTGAAGTAAAAGATAGGTAAAAAAATAAATTTATTTTGGCTTTGTATCTGCTGCGTTGTAAACTATATAGTCGGTTGCAGTGGACAAACAAGACACTGTAGTATGACAATAGTGTATATTTTAGGATCAATCAGACCCTAGGGGGTCTGAAAAATAGTAAAAGTGAAAATAGAAAAATGTTAAAAAAACAAATTATGACTAATCTATCAAAATATAATAATGGTTTTTCACTGCTTTTAATCCTGTAATGGAAAATAGGGTCTGGAGTTGAAAATGGCACTTTTTTGCAGATTTGAAAAATATCAAAAATTGAATAAGTCATAGGTCATATAGTCCGTTATTTTCCCCATTTTAGAGCCATGTTTGCATTGATTTTAATAGAATTCAGTTGGGGTCAAGTCCAGGTACCCAAACCAAACATTTCCCTGAAGTTTGTTGGGATTTTATGAACTTCGATGGATCTGCTCATCACTTCATATCCTCCAAATTTTTCAACTACCATGAGTACAATGTATCACGAGAAAATAATCTCAAAAGCACCTGGATATGATAATGTGTTTTGTTATTATAACTATGTGTCAGAATTGGTCTGTGTCAGAAAGGTGCAGAAGGTTCAAGTCATTAAGGAGTTAGTGTGGGAAATACACAGGGTAATTTTGACTCTGTTTAGTGGCCTTTATCAAGGCAGACGTTTTACAAGACAATTTTTAAAGCCCTCTCAACCCTTCTTTATGATGAGCCACAGGCCTCTCCCTGACAACCCACAGATACTCCCAATCTCCTCTATCAAAATCTTTTCCTGCATCTGAAGAGACAATTGCCTGGAAAAACAGGAAAAGGGGTCTCACAATAATAGTCACAAATTTAGAAGGCATATAAAACTTGATGTTTAAAATCTATTTGACTGGCACAGTCCAGGGATAACCCGCCCGAAGCATTTACTAAAGCCTGCGCCAGGTTATAATGCATTTTTATGCCATGAAGGATCTTGCATACAATTAACCAACGGCCCTCAATATACCAAAAGCTGCAGCATCTTCCTAAATCAAGTGCAATCATAACCACACACCCCCACACACACACAGTGAACATATAATTTTTTTTAAATAATAGTCTATGGGTAACCAATTCCCAAAATAACAAGGACAGTTGGGCATTCTAGTTTAATAAAAAAACACTTAATTATATTTACAATCATTTATCATTTAAGACTTAAAGGGGTTTTCCCATAAAAGTAAATTCTCAAATTGCAATCCCTTAGTGATGTTAACACAATAAAGATAATTTTTAACCCTTTTCTTCAAAATGTACTCAGTTGTATTGCTTTTTTAACTCCAATAACTCCCTAGGCTGGTCAGTGCAAAAGCCCAGGGTGTGGGCAGAAACTCTCTAAGCAGACACCTCATGATCCCTCTAGGTTTATGAGCTGACACTGTAGTTAGATTATCAGGGTGCAGGGTTTATATACCCTTTGATTTAGCTTCTGATCATTGTACTAGTATCTGACACATAGAGAGAGATGAGACCGATCAGAGATGATGAGATCCATTTGATACCTATTTCACATAATGACAGTGTCAGCTCTACTACATCTCTGCTATTCCAAAACACACTAGGCTGCTGCGTCTCCTCAGATAAACAGCTTAACTGTGTGTAGTTTGTAGCTTCTCAGTGTGCAGTAGTGAGTGAGCTCCATCCTGGACTGTAGGGGCGGAGATACAGTGCAGAGACCAGAGACAGAGAAACTCAACAGCACGGCTGTCACACAGGAATCCAAGATGGTGGCCCAACCCTAAGTCAGAAGTTACAGGATCGTGTCTAGGGGCAACTGAAATTGTGTTCAGCAGGACTGATAGAGACAGGTTGGACTTATACCTGTGAAATGTTGTATTTTTGTTAACGACAGTGAATTAGACAATGTGTTATTTTGTTATCCTGAATACATAACAAGAAACGCATCAGAAATGCAAATGCAAATGTGGAGCCCCTATGGGTGGAGATAAGAGGAGGGAAAAAGAATAATAAAATATTACTAGGGGTTTGTTATAAGGCTCTAAATATAATGGAGACAGCAGAGGAAATGCTGATAAGTGAAATGGATGCGGCTTCAAAGCATGGTGAAGTACTTATCATGGGAGACTTCAATTACCCAGATATTGACAGGGGGGCAGAAACCTGCAGGTCCTTCAAAGGTAGCAGGTTCTTGTCAACAACAAAAGACAATTACCTGTCGCAACTAGTCCTGGAGCCAACAAGAGGGGGGGTGCTGCTGGACCTTATCCTAGCCAACAGACCTGATAGGGTATCAAAACTACAGGTTGGGGGGAACCTGGGTAATAGTGATCATAATATCTTTGATTTTGTATTACGCTTTACTAAGAGCGTTAGGGAAGGGGCAACCAACATTCTAAGGGAAGACCTTAAAGGCATAGACTGGGATAATGTTCTCAAAGACAAAAGCCCCCCCAAAAAATGGGACTTTTTCTCATATATTCTGAAAAAGTCCTGTGAGAAACACATACCTTATGGGAAAAAGCATAAGAGGAACAAGAAAAAGCCAATGTGGCTAACTAGTCTTGTAAGGAAAGCAATAAGCGGGAAAGATAAGGTGTTTAAGATGCTAAAACATGAAGGTAGCGATGAGGCATTACAGGATTATAGAGAGAAAAATTTAATCCTGTAAAAAGCAGATAAAGGCCGCAAAAATAGAGACTGAGAGAAATATTGCCAGGGAGAGCAAAAATAATCCCAAATTATTTTTCAACTATATAAATGATAAGAAACTAAAAACAGAGAGTGTGGGTCCCCTTAGAAATAACATGGGGGTCATGGTGGAAGGAGATGAGGAAAGGGCCAATCTACTGAATGTCGCCTTCTCAACTCTCTTTACCCAGGAAAATCCCCTGGTGGAAGACACAATGAGGAGTAATGTAAATTACAGACCGTTATTTTTAATATTTGAAGATTCACTGAGGACTGGTTATGTTCCACAGGACTGGCGCATAGCAAATGTGGTACCAATATACAAAAGGATCAAAGGCGATGCTGGAAACTACAGACCCATGAGTCTAACTTCTGTGGTGGGGAAAATATTTGAGGGGTTTGTTAGAGATGCTATCCTGGGAATAGAAGAAAATATGTGTATTTGGGTAAGTAATTGGCTTAGTGATAGAAAACAGAGGGTCGTCATTAATGGCACATTCTCAGATTGGGTTAATGTTACCAGTGGAGTGCCACAGGGGTCAGTATTGGGGCCACTTCTTTTTAATATTTTTATTCATGACCTTGTAGTGGGTTTACACAGTCAAGTTTCAATATTTGCAGATGATACTAAGCTGTGTAAAGTAATAAATACTGAGGTAGATAGTTTAGCATTACAGAGGGAATGTGGAAGCTTGAGGAGTGGGCAGAGAAATGGTTGATGAGGTTTAATGTAGATAAATGTAAAGTTATGCACTTGGGCCAGGGAAACAAAAAGTATAATTATGTTCTAAACGGTCAATTACTTGGTAAAACTGGAGCTGAAAAGGACTTGGGGGTATTGGTGGATGGTAAACTTAATTGTAGAGACCAGAGCCAGGCAGCTGCTGCTAAAGCAAATAAAATTATGGGATGTATCAAGAGAGGAATAGATTCTCATGATAAAGACATAGTTTTGCCCTTATACAAATCCCTGGTCAGACCACACATGGAATATTGTGTACAGTTTTGGGCACCAGTGTATAAAAAGGATATAGTAGAGCTGAAACGGGTGCAGAGGAGAGCAACCAGGATTATTAGGGGAATGGGGGGATTAGAATACACTGACAGATTACAAAATTTGGGATTATTCAGTTTAGAAAAAAGACGACTGAGGGGAGACCTCATTACAATGTACAAATACCTGAACGGACAGTACAAGTATATCTCGAAAGATCTTTTTATACCTAGGCCTGTGACCAGGACATGGGGGCATCCTCTGCGCCTGGAGGAGAGGCGATTCTACCATCAACATAGACGAAGGTTCTTTACTGTAAGAGCAGTGAGACTATGGAACTCTGTGCCGCAGGAGGTTGTTATGGCGGACTCTATGTACATGTTCAAGAGAGGCCTGGATGCCTTTCTGGAGAGAAAAAATATCACAGGTTATGGGGATAAAACATTTATTTAATTCTTAAAGGTTGGACTTGATGGACTTGTGTCTTTTTCCAGCCTTATATACTATGATACTATGATATAAGAAACTTTTCTTTGTGGAAATTCACCTTTAATTAACATTTTTTATGTTACTTTTAAACTGTGACCACTGGAATGTAACTTTTATTGTTTAAACCCTTACCCTAATTTGATCTAATACATGTATCCATCCCTAACAGAACACAAACTCCTTAGATAACACACAACAAAATCCATTGAAATCAGGACAAAGTGTAAGGTGAGGTTGCTGTTCACCGTATCTATTATATTGATGTCATTATAGTCTTTGGGTGAGGGACAGTGGGACCTGTCATCATAGACTACAACTTCGACTTAATAGATATGTCATGAAAAGCTATTGCAAAGGATCATGATGTAGACATTTAACAAGTACCTACATATATATGGATATATGTTACAAGATGCAATATGATCATCACAATGATCACAATGGCTTTTGAGTGTTCATTTTGTCCTAAATGATAAAAAATGATCTTTCTCTTAGCCGTCAAGGTAATGTGATTCTCAGTTACCTGATAACTAATTTTACATTTATGGATAAATCCCAGATTTTTTTGTATGATACAATTTATCTGCTGACTGAGGACACCAAAAACAATTAAATTAACAGAACTCTCATTTCTAAGCATCTCCTCCTGTAGTTTGAAGCTGCACTGTCAAGTTTAATTTATAGACCTTTGCCATCTAAAATCACACTCTGTAAAATTGAAAAGACTTTGTAAATTTACCGTAAAGGAAAAAGACAATTGTTGCTTTGCAAAATAGAGAACATCAAGGGGGGCTCTGAACAACAGAACACTTACATTAAAAATACATGTTATTTGCTTTGAGGATTGGATGCTCTTATACATTTTCCTAAGCTGCTAAATTGATTTTATTTTGCTGCATTAATTAAACAGATTAGTGTAAGGATAATGCACATTTTATTTTGAAAGGTATTATATCCTGATTTGTACACGGCTCAGTTTAACGGGAATTAAATCTACACAAAAATGAAAACCTAAATATTTATAAAGTACATTTCTTCCTGGAAAATAATTGACAAATATTTTTAAACAGGGAAAAGAAGTTGAGAGGGCATAGTCTAAAAATTCCTATCCTGGTAACCCAGCGAGCTTGTTCTGACCCTGAGCTATACTTTATAAGTTCTGTTTATCTATCTTCGCAGTTTGCTTTTGTAAAATGATTTTTTAAATGACCTATAGCGTCCTGTGTTTCTTTGTTGTGTAGTACACAGCTGTGTGTCCCAGTTGCTAAAAACAAACATGGTACAACCTAACCAAAGTGTTTCTGGTTCCTTTTTTTGATAAGATTATGGATTTGCCTTGTTAAAGGAGGTTTGTGTTCAAAATCTTTAAAGGGGTTCTCCAGAAATAGGAAAATAGTTATATATATCAGGGAGGGATGGGCAGGGCCATAGGAGAATGGGAGTGCAGAGAAAGGTACATTTTTCAAGCCCCCAAGTGGTGTAACCCAGGATTCTCTCAGTCCACTATTGTTTAATTTACTAGTGATACAGAGGTAGGAATTAATAACACATTGCCTATTTTTGCAGATGACACCAAGCTATGTAATGTATTACCATGTATAGAGGATGCTCATAGGCTGTATGGTGACTTGTACAAAGTGAGTGTTTGGTCATCCGCTTGGCATTGGCAAATGAGGTTCAATGTGGACAAATGTAAAGTTATGCACCTGGGGGCTAATAATCCACATGCAAAATATGTCCTTGAGGGAGTAAATCTGGGAGAGTCCCCACAAAAAATGCAGCCAAATTAGGGCCAATCATAACAGGAAAAATGAGCCCCCCATTCAAAATAACCAGAAAGAAAGCTAAGTGTCCAACTGCTATGGAAACATCTACAATAAGGCCTCCCCAAAGAATTATCAGATGTAATATAACGGCTCAGCAATCAGCTCGAAGGGCTTAGAGTTTTAAGCCCTGCTCGCCCTCATGCTGCCAGCACAGCAAGCCCCGCTCGCTGACTTTCCTTCGTTTTGGGGATTGCACAGCCTTGATAGGTATTTAACAGGTCGTTGCACTGGGATTGTATCACATGCAATCTTTTTTTTGTGCAGCTTTACTGGCTTCCATGAGACACAAATTGGGGGCGTGCCGACGGATGATCCAACTGATTCGGGCTGAGCGCGGGATTTAACTTTTAAATTGTGTTGCAAGACAATGCACCATGAAGAAGAAGGTAAACTCCGTCAGACCTGAGGGGGGAAGCGACACATGCAGGAAATCGGGTGCATGATCTTAGCAAATCATGGCATAGTGCATCATCGTCTGACAATGAATTGGGTGAACTCCAGCAACCGTGTAAGTGAATGAGCACAAAAAAAAATAATAATTTAATTCAAATACTGACACATATTACAATGACTTCAACAGTTTCCTGATTGTAGATTGTTTTAATTCTCTTTGGTGTATGTGATTATGAGGCAGACATTTTGCTTGATTTTTTTTTCTTTTATTGTGGAGCATTAGGTCAATGCTAGACTTTATATACATGCTCACTGACCTGTGCGAATAGTCATGTGCATGGAGTGTAATTAGAAAACATGTGACCAACTTTTGTGAATGGTATAATCTTGTTATAGGTAAATATATTTTTTTCCTGCCTAGGCTAATAATGAGATCACCAAGTCTTCTGCAAAATTGCAGAAGAATAATTAAATTAAGTATCATCCAAAATTTTTAAAAACAACTTTCATATATAAACTATATAATCCAGAGCTCAGTAGACAGTCACTAGTGTTTGTATTTTTCACTTCACTTATTCCTTAATTATTTTTAACATACTGTACAGTACAGTTCATAAAGTATGATTTCAAATTAGTATGGCATAAAATTGATTTATTATACCATCAGCAAATGGCCTTTAAATTAGCGTCAAAAATGTTAGATTAAACCCTTCTTTGACAACGTCGGTAGATTTTATGACAGCACTATCTTTTTATTTACCGAATGGCAGGTAAGATCTGGTGCTCTCAAGATTAAAAGTAGTCCCATTTGAACTCAGCAGGACACATTTTCAAAGCTTGCGGGACACATAGACTCAAATCCTCTTATTTTTTTAACTGGATTTAATTTTTCCGTATCTGCCTTGTCCTGCATTGAAAATCTACTTAGCTAAGCAACATTGTGTTTAAGAAATTCATGAAAATTCCTGCTGACACCTGTAGAGTTTGAGATATCATATTTGGTATTTTTATCATTTCCTTTTACATTGCAGTGCTTGATCTTAGGGTTCACTTGCTAAGACATGAACCCCTAGGAAGATTATTAACTATCTTGAATATTTTTCAATGCTCAATAACGGACTTCAAATTGTTTGTAAGTGACCTTATAAACCTTCTTAGATTAATGGGCAGCAAATATTTGCTATCTAAGGTCATTGCTGATGTTTCCTTGACATTGTCAGTACATACACCTGAAGTACCAAAACTTCTGCTTTTTTAGAGGTGGTCTGATTTGATTTATCAAGAGCAGTGGATTTGCAGTTACATTTATGGCAACAGAAAGAATGTATTTTTCCCACTATGATTCCGTATTTTGTACTAGTGTTTAACAAATAAACAATTATGTAATAGGTTATGAGTTGCTATTCACCAGAACCTGTTTGTTAATAGAATTCAAAGGGGTAGTTATTTCAAATATGAGTCCCTGTAATTTTTGGCATGAAAATCTACAAATCCATAAAATAATTACTAAAAAGAGAATACATAACACATAAATACATATAGGGGCTCATTTACTAAGGGTCGCGCTGCACACTTTAGTCAAACTGTGCACCTTTTTGGGGTTAAAACGGCTTGCACAGGTATTTAAGAATTTTGTACACTTGGATTGTGGCGCACATGACCCTTTTGTGGTGCAGCTGCGCTGGCTTGCATGTGACACAAATTAGGGGGCGTGTCGCGGGACAGTCCAACTGATTCGGACAGACCGCGCTATTTATCTTTTAAATTGTGTTGCACGCCCGATGCACCACAAAAAAAGATGGAGAACTCTGTCGGACCTGAGTAGCGAAGCGACACATTCATGATTTCTGAATAGCGGCGCGGTGCATTATAGATGGACACTGCACTTTCAGTGAACTCCGGTGACCCTGTAAGTAAATGTACCCCATGGTCTATGCATTCACATTCCTATTTGTGTTTTGTGAAGCATTCAGGACCTGATAGACTCCTTTGGTGATACACATTACAAACATAAAATAATCCACTATCCATCTAATCTGTAGCACAGAATTACAGGCAGTCCCCAGGTTATATACAAGATAATATCTATAGGTTTTTTTCTTAAGTTGAATATGTTTGCACTGTAAGTTGGTATGGGTATAGTTTGTTTAACTTCCTGTGACAATTGGATTTTCATAATTGCCATTTGAAAAACGTTAAACCTTAAAAGGAAGACACCTTTTATTATCTTAAATTTGCATTGCAACTACAGGCTTTATGGAGCTGGTCCTTAGCTTGAGGTTGAAAAGAAAAATTTATACTGCGGCCACATGAGAATACAGCCGGGTGCAGAAGGGAGGAGGGGTGAACGCTCCTCACCCCTCGACACTCCATTAAAAGCCAAGCAGCTGTGCCGCAATATGCCAAAATATAGGACAGCATGTGCTCACTGCACTGTGACCAGGTGACATAGACACAAATGGTGGATCATGCATGAATTTCCCTGCTGAACACCTGGACTTAAGGCTTCTGGATTAAGGTGAATATCCTAGAAATAGCTATACAACTGTGGGTAGAGGATTGAGCCTGGTAAAGTTTTATTTAAAGATTTATCAAAGTGCCTGATGCTGAATGATAAACCTGGCATAGTTTAAGACTATCTAATTGTACTTCACTCAACCTACTAGGTAGCTTAGTTCACCCAGGAAATAATGCCAGATTTTGCCACACTTTTGACCCAGTCATATGGCCACTGTCCAAAATTAATAAGATCATGCTTCCAACATGAACTTACTATCAGGTATGCCACCCCTTCAAAAATAGTTATTGTCTTAAGATAAAAGATTTATACATTTAGCATTTCATTGGTTGTTATGTTTCCCTGTGCCTTTCCCTATGCCAGTATCCTGTGCTTGATTGCCAAACAATGCCATGAGAAAAAACCAAGCAAAAATGTGGAGATTATATGAAAAATAGTTTTGTATATTAACCACACTTTTCTAGCTTGCAAGTCTCATCTGCGTGAACAGGTGGTAACATAAATTTTGGTCCAATTTTCTTACAAACAAGAGTAAGTACAACAGACAATGAGTCTGTTGAGAAAAGAGACACTGATAAATGAATTAACGGAAGATTTAATCAACATACAGGCTATTGATCTTGGATTGGGGAGCTGTAATTTATTTATTACCATTTTAAATCAATTATTTGCTCTCAAACAAAATTAGAAAATGATTAATAGAATGTTGTTCTAGCAAAATAATACTGTGAAATTAGATGCACATAAAGGGGCAGGATAACTAGTTAGCGAAATTACTATGCACAAGAAATTAAGGCATTGTATTGTCTAGTTAAATATATTAAAAATGACAAAATATACAGTACAATACTTGCACAAGTTATGAAACAGCACAACTATGTTAAAGGAAACCTACCACCAGGGATCTACCTATTAAGGTAGATCGGGTGGTAGGTGCCTCTATTGTAAGTGAGGATAGCCCTTTTAAGGGCTAATCCTCACATCCCCTGTATCCCCTAATATGCTAATTTTCTATAGAGGCTACTGGGGCGTTAAGTAGCCAGAGCTGAGGCTAAACGGTGCGGTTACTCCACGCCCCAGTAGCCTCTTTGATCCTCCTACCAGATATCTTCTGCGCGCAGGCTGGCAGGGATTATAAACTCAATTTAATTTACAAAACTGCCATCAGCAGACAAGACAGCCCATATCTGGACACAAAAAAATATATTAAGATGTCACTTTTATTTATCAGATTATAAAAGCAATACTAGTGGGTTTGTATTGCTTGGTGCACAAACGATAGTTTATTTAAAAACACAGTGCAGTGCACAGTCCCAGTCTAGTCAGCTAAATTTGGTTCTGATATATTATACTATTAATTATGATATGGACAGAGACAGTGTGTGAATGGGTTGTGTATTGGTTAAGTTTATGACCGTACTACACAGTCAATTGTGCAATCACTATCACACACGGCTAGAAGTATAAAGGTGCTGTTCAGGTTGTGAGACACTGAAGGGGTTAACGGTGGATGGGCGGTATGTTTCCCCTGTGAGACACTGAAGGGGTTAACGGTGGATGGGCGGTATGTTTCCCCTAGGTTTTGCTATTATGCAAGGCCTTAGTGCTGAGGTTGGGTGTCCAGCACCTTGGACACAGGTGATGGGAGCAGCCCAATCAGCCTTTTTTTTTAAACCGCTCAGCAGAGCTCAGTGTGTTGTCTCTCTCTGGAAGTTGGCTGGAGAGCACACAGCCCTGACCTCTGTGCCTGGAGCAGCCAAGTGATTTTGTTAGTGGTGAGTTAGTGAACACCTGTATAGTTAGCACCCTGACGGGTAGGATTTTGTTTGTTTAATGCCTGAATGTAAAGGCTGTTTTATTTTGCTGCTACAATAAACGCAGGCGAGACCTGTTTTGGACTGTACTTTGGTGTCACTGTCTTGAACTGCATCACAGCACCCCGCTACCACGGTCTCTACTGGGCCAAATCTCCCACAAGGTATAACCTTTGTCCCCAGATCGAGAATCAAAGCACTCACAACGTACCCAAATAATATGGAGGGTGTTGGAGCAATAGGGCCCCTTTAGTGTTTCAGGTTGCACTAGTGGCATATTTCCTGTAGACAGCTCATAGTGTTAAACTGATAGTGTGTCTAATGTCACAACTGCAGGCTGACCCTGCATATCATGCCATTCACAGGCTGACCCTACATATGAGATCTGAAACAGCACTATCTAGCCCTACATGTCAAATGGACCACACTCCACAGTTCACACTTCACAATTCTTGGTTAATGTATGCAATATATAGCACTGACAGTCTGAGAAGCAATACACAGCTGATTAAAATTGTGAAATTAGCACCCTGACATGTTTCGCCAGACAAACTGTCTTCTCAGACTGTCAGTGATATATATTACATACATATTACGCCCTCGTCTGCAAAGCCTGCGTTCTGCTCAGAAGCCAGAGCTACTGCGCATGTGCAGAACTCTGGCTTTGCGCAAGAGGGCGTGCAGCTATGAGAAGATATCGGGTGAGAAGATCAAAGAGGCTACTGGGGCGTGGAGTAGCCGTGCCGCGTAGCCTCAGCTCCGGCTACTCCACGCCCCAGTAGCCTCCTTAGAAAATTAGCATATTAGGGGAATAACAGTTATAAAAAGATACAGGTGACGTGGGGATTAGCCCTTAAAATGGCTATCCTCATGTACAATAGAGGCACCTACCACTCGATCTACCTTAATAGGTAGGTCCATGGTGGTAGGTTTCCTTTAAACATTAATGGATGTTCACTTTTAAATCCATGTAATTTCTAGCTTCAAAATTCTGTATTAATATTTACCACAGTATTTGGTCTCATGCACATCACTGTGTTTACGTGCGGGACGCAAACAATGGGCCATGTGCCACTGTGCCTGGCTGTCCCCACACATGTCAATGCTATCTACTACCTTCACTATTCTATGCTTCCAGGTTTGTCTTAACATATAAGTATTGCTGCTCAGCCAATCAGAAGCTGAGCTGGTTCACTATTTCATGTAGTGACTGGCTGAGTGGTAATTCCTTTGTGTAGCTATGGCTTCATTTCCTTAGAATAGATAATGAGGAATAGGTAATGAGGAAATTCAAGCAAAATCTTTTTGCTATTTACTATTTTCTCAACCACAAAGGTCATGGTCCATGTAATGCAGATTTTTTTAATTTGTCTGATATAGAAACTGCAAAATGAATACAAAAAACTAGTTATAACCCATTAAAAGACTCTGATATAAAAACACTTTTATAAGCTCTGCATATTATAAAGGATCCTTTAATTTATTCAATGTCTGTGAACGAATACATGGTCTTTTAAATGGCAATCGGTATAAAATCGTATTAAATTGTACTAAACAGGCTATGCTGTAAGATGTGTTCACCATCTGGTCAATCAACGATTCTAATTTAAACTATTTATGATTGCCAACTTCTAATGAGAGGGACAAATATAATACAGTTAACATCTGTTTCTACATCAGCCAAGTAAGGGCGGCCACTGCTCTTC
The DNA here is from genome assembly GCA_019512145.1 of Engystomops pustulosus. Lineage (NCBI taxonomy): Eukaryota > Metazoa > Chordata > Amphibia > Anura > Leptodactylidae > Engystomops > Engystomops pustulosus. The sequence continues at coordinate 100,762,212 of CM033641.1, read as the reverse complement.
TATCCGATCCGCAGATTTGAATTCCACAGTTGTTGAGTAGAATTCATTTCAGATGACATCAAAAAGGGCAGCAGGGCCCTGGAACAGTTCATAAACATTGAGTCCACCTGCACCAGGCAATCATCTAAATGATGGGATGACTGACTGAATGCATACAAAGAAGCCGAGAAACGACGCTGTATGAAAATCATCTCTACAATTCTCAAAACTACAAAGGCACATTCTGATAGAATTGCGCTTGAAGATGAGTAAACAACGAGCCTTTCTTAAGAGAAAGACTGACTGTAATTTAGGTTGAAAAGAGTTAATCACAATTGACTAAGACTGGGGACTTTTGCCAAGTTATAATAAAATGTGTAAAAGAGGCACATTCAGATGTAAATTCTTCAAGGAATGGCAATTACATGTTGTGCAGAGTAAATATAAGTTGATGGTAGTGCTGGTATTTGCTCTTTAGTCTTATAGAAATCAGTTTGGTTTACAGAAAAAACTGATTCAATTTTTCATATAAGCAACAGTGATCACTATAAGCCTTATTACTCATAGGTGTTGAACAGGTGTTGCAGGGAACCTTTGAGCATCTGGGTCAAGCTAAAAACTAAATATAGGTATTTGGAGGTTCGATACCGGACATGAGAATAATTCTGCCATGCCTTCTGTTGTCAGTGCTGGGCTGAAAGGCTAGCAAGGGATATAGCCCTGAGCAGTGTTAGTACTGCTTGATCCATACTTTTGTTACCTGAAATTGTCTCTATTATTCTTTTGTCTCTCAGACTTTGTACCATGCTGCCATCTTGTTGTGTCTTTGCACAATATAAGTTTTGTTTCGTCCCTCGGAACGAAGTGCGTTGGTGTTGCTGTGTACTCAGCCATGAAGTGATGTTATAGGTACCTTTTTAAGAAAAGCTGCAGGGCCGGTGCCATGAACCATACTGGATGTCAATCTATGTCAATAAAATACAAATTTTTATTGGTATATATTAAAAACACATAAAAAGTTGCACATCTCAGTGTACCTCTCTGTAACACTGTGACAACCTGTGAGGTTGACATAGATTGACATTGAGTATGGTTCATGGCACCGGCCCTGCTGCTTTTCTTAAAAAGGTACATGTAACATCACTTCATGGATAAGGACACAGCAACCCCAACGCGTTTCGAGGGAATATATACATATACCTTTTTAATATGTATGCCTAAAAATCTTTATATGCTGATATCTTGCCATCCTACAGACTTACTTGGGAGCAAGGCATTGTCAATCTTGGTTTAGCTGAAGGTACTGAGCAATGAAAATAGGCATGTGGTCTTACACTGTTACATCAAAATGGTAATTTACAAATAAGTATAAAGTAAGATTTCTGAGAATTCTGGTCACACATTTTTGCATATAATCTGGACATTATACCTAGAGGTATACAGTATTTTTCGGACTATAAGGCGCACTGGAGTATAAGGTGCACCATCAATAAATGCCTGCTAAAACGTCTAGGTTCATATATAAGGCGCACTGGATTATAAGGCGCACATGATTATAAGGATGAATGACCAGCAGGTGGCAGACCTGTGCACAGTTCAAGGCAGCTGTTGTCTGTCAGGACGGTTCATATATAAGGCTCACTGGACTATAAGGCGCACCTTTGATTTTTGAGAAAATTAAAGGATGTTTTGTGTGCCTTATAGTCCGAAAAATATGGTAACATACCTTTAAATAAGGTATAATTCACCACTAAATAAAGGGCTTTACCAAAATTGAAAACTTGTTTGTGCTAAGGTGTACTAAAAAGTCAGTCTAACAGCGAGTTTCCTTTTAATTAAAGGGGTTGTACTATAAATAAAACCGTTTCCATGTCATCATTATAGAATATTAGGGTAAGCTATGCCTATGATAGCTGAGAGACTCTTAAGGTCATTAAGGATGTGATTATTTTACTCTTAATGAATACTGTGTTGCATATGATGAACATGTTGAATACTGTTAATTAGCTTTAATTTTGTTTGCCTCTGTTTCTCTTATTGCTTAAGAAATGTATAAAATAAATACATAAATAAGAATATGATTGATACTTGGGCACACCTGAAGAACTTCATGGTTAATATAAAATTGTATTTCAAGGTCATAGGACGCTGAAAGTGAACAAGGAAAAGATTATGAATTCTGCTTTAACTTAATTTATTTTTGATAATACAATAGAGGGAGCAAGTATGAGTAAGTGGATTATGATATGAATTGTATACAAAAGTATACAGTAATTAACTGGAAGGCTACAGTACCACAGAGACTATAAACCTTGACAGTAGGAGGACAAAAACATAAAATGAATCAAAGGAACTGAAATTAACAGAAGAGCTTAATTATACAGACACATGAAGCAAATCAGAACATGGCGGAAAGCAACAAAAGCACAGGTTGTTACATCCAGGAGAAAAAAACATAAAGTTCCAAGATCAAATTAGATAGAACAATCCTAAAATATTGACTTGTTTTAATTAGTACCTTAATGTAATGAACCTAGGGGCCAATCTGAGTAACATAATTGTATAACACAATTTTCTGTGTATTAAGTGTAACAAGGCTACATTCACATCTCGTTTTCTGCATCCTACCAGAGACATGGTTTTCTTCCATCATAAAGGATCCAAACATGAGCCAGGGCGTATTAATTCATGACATTGGTAAGGTGGATGCATAATAAATGTACTTTGTGCATCCTCTGTTTTGTCTGGATCCTATGTTTGGTTCTAAAAAGCATATGCCTGCTGTGTTTTTCCTGTACTTCATGAAAAGGTATATTTATTTTAATATGTTAGTCAATGGACAAAGCATGTACAACTTATGCATTCGTCTGTCTTAAAAAAGAAATCCAGCACTTTCAATAAAATCCAAGAACAAATCTCAGAAGGAGCATCTACGGTAACTGTGAACAAGGCATTAGTATACGGCAAAATATGCAACTTCCATATGAGGAGCCAAAATATAATTGAAGGAAAGGAACATAGGTATAGATCACTACATGAGGAGACCACAGGTATGTATGAACAAGGCACATATGCAGAGTAAGATATTTTTAGCTACTTTGTAAGAAACCAAAACAGTGTAAACAGAACATATAAGGGTCAATCATTATATGCAGAGCCAATAAATAAATGTGAACAAACATTTTTGCATATATGTATATATACCAAATGTCATTTGTTTTGTAAAATGGCCACAAATAAATGTGAACAGGGCATATATTCAGTGTAAAACTTCAAAACTGCTATAAGAGGAATCAACAGGTAAATGTGAGTAGGGCATCTGCAGCTCATTGATGAAAATAATAAGGGCATATGTGTAATGCAAGGCTTCTTAGCTGCCATATGAAGTTTGTGTAAACAGCGAATACAAATGAATATAACCAGAGCATATGCAAAATAAAAAAAACTACACAGCTCCTATATAACATTTCAACAGGTAAGTGTTAACAGGGCATACATGGTCTATTGCTATATAAAGCCACTGTATGATAAACCAACAGGTAAATCTGAGCAGAGCATGTAAGGGTCTGTGAGGAAACAACCGATAACTGCAAATAACAGTATAGCAACAATATCTGGTAACATATATTGGTTGATATTTAGCATCTCTCAGTAACACATGATTAAATCCTATCTGTTATTGAGACCATATGAAATCATTGTATATGGAATAAACAGTCAAAAGGTCATGATTTAATTTAATTTTTTTTTTTTTGGTTTGAAATCTCCACCCTGAATTGGCCTATACACCATTTCTATAACTCCCCATTAAAATTCTGGGTTCCTCCTGCATAAGCCTCCCTAAAATGTCTAGAAATTGAAGAATTGAACACATTTTTATTGGTGACATCAGACAGATGCCTCCAAATCCTAACTTAGGCTGGGGTGGTGGTATGACTGACATATTGTAACTGACAGCTCTTGCAGGCTGCCACAAAAATGATGTCATTGGTCACTGGTGCCTCACTGTCTAGTCTTCCTCCTCTCTTTGAATGCTCAAGCACTTTGCCACACTAAGTGTGATTGCCTAGTTAAGCTATGCAGGCAGTCACCGGTTACATACAAGATAGGGTCCATAGGTTTGTACTTAAGTTGAATTTGTATGTAAGTTGAAACTGTATATTTTATAATCTTAGCTTTTTTTTGCTGCAGTGACAATTGGAGTTTCAACATTTTTTGCTGTAATGGGAACAAGGATTATCAATAAAGCTTCATTACAGACACCTTACAGCTGATTATTGCAATCTGGGACTATAGTAAAGCATTAAGAGAGCTTCACCAAAGGTCACAGTGGTCAGAGGGGTCCATCTTTAACTATGGGTTGTCTATAAGTCGGATGTCCTTAAGTAGGGGACCGCCTGTACTTTATTTAATAAATGTTGGGGTGGTAAGATGGGTAGGATTGTTCTTCAGTTGGTAGCACTGTTCCTTGGGATTGTCCTGGATGTGAACCAAGCAAGGGCCTCTCAATGAGCCTTAATGGGCACTCAGCTAGTGTGCTAGTAATTGCAAGCCCTGTAAAAACATGAGGAATATGTATATTCCACAAATAAGTAAATTAATTAAACATAGGAGTGCTCAAGGTCAATGTTATTTTTTATATAGAAATGCTAAATTTCACAATTATAAAGAATTTAAAGGGGTATTCGCATCTGCGTATTTACATTTAATTTGATTCATTTTCTGTATATACACATTTCTTTAATTGGGTGTTATTAAAAATGAAGATGTAAATATAATTTCCCATAAATATAGCCATGCAGTCCCTTAGAAATGAGAAAGCTGTTCCTGAATACAACAACCCCCATGCCACACAAGCAATAATGAGGTGCCCAATTGTTTCAGTGTTTAGCCGCAGGACGGCAATGAGATATGCAGTAACTCCTAAAAACTATTTTTTTTTGTGCAATCACTCCAGCAGCAGTGGTTGTATCCAAGGACAACAATCTAATTTCTAAGGGATCGAATGACTACATTAATGGGAAATTATCTTCACTCAGGTACAACATGCAAATTAAATATATATGGGAGATGAGTTCAATAAAGATCAGATGAAAAAAGCACCACTATTTCACGTTAAAAACCATACATATTCATGTTTAAAGGGAACTGTCATCAGAAATGGTAAAGACTAGAGAAATAAATCCAGCTGTGCCACATTCAGTGATGCAGCATTTATTGGATGGACATAGATTGAACTGGAAGAGGTGGTAATGGGTCCTCTTACATGTACTGTATCTGGATTTGGAACATTTAAAACTGTAGTATGAATGTGCCTTTATTGCATGTTTATCTTTGGTTCGACTACTGTAATTTGACATTAGATGTTCTTTAAGAAAAGAATTGAAAATGAGCTATTGTTCCTTTTAATATGAAAATAAAGTTAAGGTAAAACATTAAAATTCTAGCTAGAATTGAAGTAAATTTAGAACTTAACAGCATGTTTTCTGTCAAATGTGAAATCTTAGGTTTTTCTTTCATTTGTAAACTTCCTGCAGCTGGCAAAATCTTAGTTATGTCTCATGAAAAGCTTTAGCTTGAGAATCACAGCTATGCCATGGCTACAAGTGAAAGTTATATGGCACACTCCAGGGGCTGGGAATAAAAACACACTTTCTCAACAACCTCAAAGAGTTCTAGTGTTTGAATCCATTCACATGACCTTATGTACCTGAGTATGTTTTCATCTCCATCATTTAATATAAATCACGAAGGCAACTAACAGAGGTCTAGCTTACATGCAGTGCAGTATGTCGGTCTAGCCCTTTGTGACATGTTACCGTGGTGAACTGATGCTAGCTTTTATTGTATTTAGTCTTTGAGAAGATTCTTAAATGACAAGAGTCTTTCATTCAGAACTTTAAACTCAACAATAGCAGTCAATGCAAGAATTGAATGGTGACGCACAACTGGTGGTTAGCACAGCCATGTAATGTTCCTTTCATGCTTCCGAAATAATAGTCTACAGTACACCTCATGCTCTTTTCTAATTTTATTTTCTTACTTGAGGAGTTCTATAACAAACTTGGGACAACTATTGTGTTAGTTTAAGATTGAAATCATAAGAAGCAACATATGTTTTAACTTTCTCAATAATACCACTAACATAGTATAATTTTTATGTCCCCAAATTATTGTATATATTATTAGAATTAATAATAATAAGAAGAAGAAGAAGAATGGGATACTATCAACTGTAGAATCAAAAATGTCAGATTTCAGATAACATTTGTCTTTGTATGTCTCAATAAATAAGAAGTTATAGATTAGATTGAAAAAAGGTCCATCATTTGTAGTCTGTGCTTTTACAGTGTTGATCAAGAGGAAGTTGAGAAAAACGCCCGTGCAAACATCATATAAGGCAGAATATAAATAAAATTTATCTCCTTAACAAAATCCTGGGGCAGCAAGTTCCAAGTTCCAAAGTTTCACCGATGTGCCGTTACAATAAAAAACCCTACCTTTCTTCCAGGGTAGAGGTTGCCCCCTTGTCTTGATTTATGCTCCTTAGTCTTAAAAGATAATCAGAAAAATATATGTACTGTCCATCCATATAATCGTTCATTGTAATGAGGTCTCACCTTATTATTTGATCCTGAGTTTGGTAACCGGCCTTGTTATCTAATTAACTTTTTCCTTGAACTATCTTGGTCACTCAAATTATCCAGGTTTGTACATGCTTGTATGGTTATTCAGTGGTTGGAATGTAGGATCTGTTTAAATGTACATCTTGAGTATGAGTATATAAGCCTCTTTTGATACATCCCATGGCACTTTTCACTAAAGTTAGGTTCAACTAAATTACTGTCCACCAAACCCCCCAAGTCATTTACATAGTAGTTTACCATTTGATACAAAAGGTCATCAGGAATGATAATTCTGCCGCATTATACTGTTTCTCTCTTATACTTATCCCCATCTTTCGTAACCATTCTAACTTTATATCTACTGTGTCAAAAGATAATGCCCAGGTCTCCCTACCTTCATCCCTGTGTTAGACTGATTATATAGATATTTATAATAAGATCTTTTATCTACTGACACCTCTACATGTAGGAGAGGAAAGACTGGGCAGTGAGTGTAATACACAAAAGGGACAGGGCATGAAAGGAGGGTTGCCTGAGGGAAAAAGGTAGAAGGAATGAGCTTTATCAGAGTTTGTGAGAAGGAATGACTGACCTACTTGTAACAAGTCTCATGCTTGAAGGGTATTGCAAGAATAAGCATAATTCATATACAAATGGTTCTTGAAAATATAAGCTAATATGTAATTAGTTGTTATTTAAAATTTTGCTCCCCTTAGCAGAAAAATATTCTAGACATACACAGCAATGAAGAATGAAATGCTAATGGACCTTAAATCAGTCGGTTGATTTTCTCTGCATGGACAGAAGATGGCTGCTAGTCACATGTCCACATCACATGTCCAGCACCTGCCTGGGAAGATCATAAAATCATCAATATGTTTGGCTGTAGTGGGTTAGTTGCAGTGCATCCAGTATGGCCAGTGTTGTGGTGAAACGCCATCTCAGTGGTGTAATGTGCAGTTACGGCTGTTACACACATCATTACTATTGTCACTGGTGCCCCGGCGATCCATGTCTCGGATCACGGGCACACCCATGTCCCTCTCTGTGGTGCTGCCCCCCAGCCTTCAGCAGTAAACTCACCTCTCCACGCTTCTGTTCCCATCCGGTCTGGTCCATGTGCACGTCCCCGCTCCCTAGGGCGTGCGCGCATCGGCACTCTAGGATTTAAAGGGCCAGCGCTCCTCTGATTGGTGCTGGCACTCCCGGGTTTACTTAAGAGGCCGGCTGTTCCCAGGATGCCCTACCGGATCTTATAGCTCTTTTGTCATTGTGAAAGCTTTCTGTTCCCTTCGTCGCTCCCTGTTTTTTTCTGCCTGAATTCATGTTGTGACCTCGGACCTGATCTCTGACCTCTGCATTTCTGCTGCCTGCCCTGACTCCGTGCTTGTTCCTGATCTCGAGCCTGGACTCCGTTTCTGTTCTGCAACCCTGGCTGCCACTGCGGGCTGTGGAACGGCCTGGTGGTACCCTACCGCAGCAAGACCATCCCACTTTGCCGCGGGCTCTGGTGAAAACTTAGATTCTGGACCCAGGTGTCAGCTAGTACCATCTCCTGCAGTGATCCAGGAGGTCTACTGACCCCCGAATCGGGTCAACTATAACCGCAGGACAGTCTGTTACATCATTACTGGGAGCAGAGCAAAAGAGGGAGGAGGAGTTACTGAGAACTAAAGGATCATGGGATTTGTAGTTTCAAGCATGCATCTTGGTGATAACTTCACCTACTTTAGAAAGCCCCTAAAATTTTTTGAATCATAAAATCAAACTATTTAAAGGGAACCTGTCACCAGGAGACCCATTTTTAGAACTCCCACAGTCCCCACAGAGCACGGTACATACACTGCTAAAGTGTTTTTGTATTAACAATTGGTTTTACAGAAAAAAAGATATGTTATATTGTACCTTTCATTAGCATCTGCTGTGTGACTAGGGAGTTGCCTTTTGGGAGGGTCTGGAAAGGAGCAGTTCCCCCCACCCTTGGGGAACAGCTTCTCCATGTGACAATTTCAAATATATGAAAACACCCATCACTGGGCTTAGCGACACCCCTGCTCCTCTACAGCCAATCCCAAGTGTGAGGATTTATTCATATATTTGGAAAGGTCACATGTTTCCCAAGGGTGGGGGGGAACTGCTCCTCTACAGCCCCTCCTAATTGGCAACTGCCTAGTCACACAGAACATGCTAATGAAAGGTACAATATAACATATCTTTTTTTCTGTAAAACCTATTTTTTATACAAAAACACACTTGGGGAATGCTAAAAATGGGTCTCCTGGTGACAGGTTCCCTTTAAGCTCAAATTTGTGACTAATGACATTGAGTTTTGTTTTATTAATTCATTCATAGCATTTTGGGTTTTTGTATCAGACGATCGTATTCCCGGAATACCCTGTTAATCTAAACTTACTCAGATGAAATTTGTTCAGCTGTATAAAGCCATGTATGCAAAATGCTTGAAAAAAGGTTAGGACATTTTTAATACATCTCTATTGGTGAAATGATTTTAGTCTACTTTTATTTATAATCAGGCAAAAGGGAAAAAGAAAGTAGCATATAGCCCTTAAAGCCCCACAGGTTAATAACATTAAAAGGTAAACAGTACTGACACCCACAGACTTAATTAACCGGGTGCGGAAAATGTGCAACTTTTTTTTTTTTTTTGGTGTACCTTTAACAAAGTACATTTTTGGTGCTTGGATATGGTATATGTAGGGCTGAATAAAAGCGTTTTGGATGCTTTTAACATAGAGCATGCAACCCAATTCTGTTGAGTCACAATAATAAATGTGGTGCTTAGTCTGAATTGGCTCTGGAACCCCCCTTTAGGTGCAGGTGGGCATAGGGCAGCTGCAACACAATACTGGCGCAGACACTTTATAAATACATGTGCAAGCAGTTTGCAAGTTCTTTTCAGTGCAAAGTCAGACAGAAAACTGGTGCAAACACTTTAATAAATGTCGTCCTTTATCTATAAAGTATACGTCCTAGATGGCTACAGTTTGACTCTTATGACAATTTCAGTGAAAATATTCTATTAATTGCAACAGGGTTAGAACATGTAGTATTTAAGTGAGTAGACAAAAGGGTAAGGGTAAAATGTAAGCAGACTTCTCTGAGCAAGTCAAAAACAAAGCAAAAAATAGAAGACGTTTCCAAAAATATTACAAGTTGAAATTTCCATTTATACATAATATGTGATACAATTCAAAATCAGCATGAAACTTTGTAGTGGTAAAATATAGTAAAGGCAAATGAGAAGAAACTTGTAACATATTTAACTAAAGCAATAAAAGCTTCTATCTGCAGTAATCAAAGTGTTCTGCCTTTTCTTGCTTTTAATATATCTACGGATAGGGGTAGAAGGTGGATTAAAGGGCCACAACACTCTTGTCTTTTGCTTCTTGTGACTATTTTAGTAAAAAATCGCATTACAGTCTTTTAGTAAAAGGACTTTAATGTGCAGTCAGTGGACACAAGGAATAACCTGAAGCATCAGAGTAAAGACATGAAAATATTCCCAGATGATTATTAAAAGATGAACTTTTCTATATACTAAAGACTGCATACATGAGAAACCCTGCATGATATATGTATATGATTGACAAAGTATATTTAAACATCTGCAGTACTGCCATCAATTTACACTTTAACATCTCTCACATAAGCAGTGTAACAAAGGTAAGCAATAGTACAACAAATTTGTATTCCGCAGAGATATATTGCAATCTAACGTCAAACATTTAAATTGCCTTTTATGAATTAAATGCATATATCTTCCAGACATTATGTTTGCTTTGATTTTACAAAGCTGAGGACTTATTCATTTGCATGAATTACTTTCCAATTGCAGTCACAAGAGACTCTGTACGCATGTGAGAACTCGGTAAGTATGATTTGGAGTACATTTTAGCAACTTCAGTGTTCATTCTGCTTTGGTTAAGAGGGATGCTTGAGTCAATTTATACACATCAGACTGTCAATTTACAAGGAAATCAAAGACTTTCACATTTTATAACCTTTTCTGATATTTAATTTCCCATGTTTAATTTTTCTAATTGATAATGTCCTTGGGTTTTTGTCCTTATATTAAGCCAATCCCCGCCCTCTTGATTTGCAAAGAAAATGCAAAGTAAATGTTTAATATCACACATTGGAGCTATTCCAAGTGGATGTTTTTTTGGAATGCGCCAGGCTTTTTATTAGTACTTCTGTTCTGTTCTATTTCATTTTCTATGAAAACTAAGGTCAAACAGTAAGTAACAAAGAATAATCATAAGCATTTTCATAAAATATTGATGTAGACTTAAATAAGTCCTGTCACCAAATGACAAGGTATACGGTGGGTATGAAAAATATTCAGACCCCTTTAAATTTTTCACTATTTGCTTCATTGCAGCCAATTGGTGAGATAAAAAAAGTTATTTTTTTCTCATTAATGTAGACCCTGCCCCCATCTTCATTATATATCTTATATGATTGTGCCTCTCATCAATTTGCAATTTGTTTGACAGATTTTACATTTGGAATTAATTCATTTTGGAATTTGGAATAGAATTAAATATGTGAATAAGCTTTAGCTTCCCAAGGGGGCAGTAACCTTTAATCTTTTCTGGGGACTGCCCCCCTGTGCTACACAAAAATACAGGGTTACCTCCTTGGTGAGTGATCTTCACAAGTAATCTTCTAGGGGACATATGTTTTGAATGGGTGGACACATCTGTTGATTGTCCTCATGGTGGGATACCTAAACAACAACCTTAAATACTTGCCCAATGTGACTACCAAAAGAAACATGTTTGTTGCCTCTTTAACACTAGAACACATTGAAATGCTTGGATACATGAATGCCTTTCCTAGCTTGAAAAAATAATTCCTCACTATCATGTTCAAACTAGGCTTTACTTTAACAGTTTTCCTAGCCACCTGGAAAAAATATGCCACTCTTGATCAGATATTCAACATGGTTCTGGAAATTTAAAATGTAACAGTAAATCTTGTCATATGCTACACATCAACTACACATTCAACCCTTTAAGTCCCAAACTCAAATAAAGTGTCTTTGGCTGTTAACCCCCCTTCACCTACACACACATGTCCAGAAATATAACACTAACACCTCACACACCCTGGTTTGAGCACTTCATCAACAAACTTATTAAAAAAAGGTGCTGCAACTTGAAGACCACGGCAGAAACATCAGTCTCATTTACTTTCAAACTCCGAGTACCAATCCACAATTGATGAGACAAAAAACCTGTTCATCAAACTATGTGAACCCCCCTTCCCCTGGCCCCCATTGGATCTATCTGGAGGTTCTGGCCTCCTCTGGCCTGATATATCCTGTGAGGGTAGGGAATCCTGACGGTTCTATGCAAAGTCCAGCCTAGTGTAGAATTGTTCCTGTGGCATACACCACTGCTGCATATGGTCACTGAATCCCCATTTACTGTAAGCTGATAAGCTGTAAAAATATCTGCTACAAAACTACTGCATGTATATATTTTATCATATCAGAAAGCCTCAAATGTAGGTATTCATATTTGGTCTCTTATTATTTCATCACCTCTGCTACCTTCTAAGTCAGTGTCATCTTATATTATTCTACTTTTTTACTATTATTCTAATTTAAAGCAGATGTTTACATCGAACTATGTGCTGTGTCAGATAGAGCACAGCTATACATAGCACATCTTAAGATCAATTCTCTGTTAAGCCACCTGTTATTCAATTTCCATGTTCCCTTGGCTACAGATCCAACATAGCAAACATTTGGAAATATAGTATGTTGTAAAATATTCTCATTTAATAACACTTTCACTGCCCATGATAAATGATTTACAGAATTTTACGATGCCCTTTCATTTCTACAAACACATACTAATTAATGAAAAAAAATGTTAGCATAAGAATATGTGATGCTTTATGATAAACTAGGAAGTAATGTTATTACAAACATGTGAGAATATTGCAATGTGTTTTAGATCATGTAACTATCCTGCAATTGTCATCTTGTTGTTTTTTGAAAAAACACAGTAAAAACAATCATTTAAAAATTATCCAAAATTACATCATAGATGTATAAAACAATCATCAAGAAGATCAATACAGCTTCCTCTTTATGAACTGTTTGAGTGCATATGTCAAACAAACATATGAAGGTACTCACCTATGGATGTTACCTCTAGGGGGTCTTATGTTAACATAGGTGAGTACCTACATATGTTTGTTTAACATGTGCACTCAAACAAATTATGAATTAGACACTGTATAAACTCGCCGATCTTCTTGATGTTTGTTTTATCCATCTATGATGTAACGTTGGATAATTAATGAAGGATTGTCCATTGTGCTGATAAAACAGATATATACTTGTTCTTACACACATAAATACATACAATTTACATAAAACCCCAGACACAATGGGGGTAATTTATCAATAGGCCGGCTCTTTGCAACAGTTCTATGTTTGTCTTTGGATCCCTGTAAACCCTATGATTCATTAAAGTGAAAACTAGTCTATGCAAATAATGAATTGGGTTTGCATCAAAACTAAGCCAAACATAGATAAAAAAAAAACAAAGATACATCACCCCAATGACTAGCATAATCTCACTAGAATGATAGCATACAAACAGCTGTGCTGATCACTTCTTAGATGACAAATGTGAGTATTCCCCGGGTTACGTACAAGATAGGGTCTGGAGGTTTGTTCTTAAGTTGAATTTGTATGTAAGTCGAAACCGTATATTTTATAATTGTAGATGCAGACAAAAAAATTTTGGCCCCTGTGACAATTGGAGTTTAAACATTTTTTGCTGTAATGGGACCAAGGATTATCAATAAAGCTTCATTACAGACACCTTACAGCTGATTATTGCAATCTGGGACTCAGAAAGTATTCAGAAAGCTTCACCAGAGGTCAGAGGGGTCTGTCTGTAACTATGGGTTGTCTGTAAGTTGGGTCTCCTTAAGTAGGGGACCACCTTTAAATACTCACAAAGCAATGCACACAAATCCAAATTACAGACAAATCTGTTCTAAACATGATAGGTAAATGTGAAGCATTAGGAATATCCTAGATTATCCTACATTAATTACAAATAAAATAATGTTAATTGAGCCTCAATATTATAGACATAATCTAACTCAGTTGCCATCTTTATATCTTGCATACGGCACAATCAAAGCAGTAATAAAACGCTAGTTAGCCTTGAATTAAATAGCGTTTTTTTGCAGCTATCATCTAAACAGAACTGTAGCAGAAAGTAAGATTTATACAATGGGGGAGATGTATCAACCTGTCTATGACAGAAAACTGAAGTAGTTTGCATGTGAAATGCCATGTGCTACATTTAGTGAAGGTTTTAGACCATTTTTAGGCTGTTTTCAGTATCCTCCATAAAAAGAGGATGTGCCTTTAGTAAAGGGGCATGGTCAAATCTGAAAATATCCTGTGCTCTAGAAACTTCAGTAGACCAAGTAGACCAAGTGCAACTCACCAGTCTTATACTGCACCAGTTTAATCATCCAACATCAGACACAGTGGCCCAAAAATATAAAATCTGCCTTAGTGCAGTTTGCAACAGATAATCCAAAAGTGGTGCAGGCTCTTAGTTAATGTGGTCTGATTTCAGCATGTGCACACAGTTGCTCCTTTTTTTCTTGTTTCGATTTGCTTCATAATATTGTGACAGCGCAGTGATAAATGTGGCCCAAACTGGGAACACACACACCAACACACTTCTTTTCAAAATACAGTTTTCAAAAGTGCATCCGTGACACAAATGTGGCGCAAACACTTAATAAATACATGTGCAAGTTCAAAACACCGCAAACATAGACAGAAAACAATTGCTGACAGTCAAATTCTAAATTTATCAACAGTTAAATTCTAAAAATGCCCTATAAATTAATACGAGGGAATTCACTCATATTATGTATGTGCACCAACCAAATATGAAGAAACTAGAAGAAAATTAAATATACCCATTCCCGTAAAAATATATATTTTATTTTGAAAAAGCTAAAAAAATTACAATACATAAAAAACCACGATGACTAACCACAAAAATAGCTGCTCACAATGACATTACATGAGGAGTATAAACAAGAGAGACAATTAACATACATTGAATATATATAGGTTATATATGTAATAACAAAGTTAAATAAAAAATGAATGAAGTTAATGGATCTCAAGAGACTCACAAAATTCATAAATCACAGACTAAGGTGTGCCCCCAACTCCAGCCGTTCTATGAAGCTGTCACAACTACATAAGCAATGTAATTTAAAGGGGTATTCCCATCTGGGCATTCACATTTAATTTTATTCATTCGCCATATGTAAACATTTCTTCAATTGGATGTTATTAAAAATAAGTTCCCGTGTGATGATAATTTATCATAAATGTAGCCATGTTGTTCCTTAGAAACGAGATGGCTTCCTCGGATACGACCACCCTGGACTCTGGCCGCAGTGGCCAGACATGCGCTATTGAGCCCTGCCCAACCACCTGGCTTCAGCGTTCATTACCACAGGATGGCAGTGGGACCTGCAGTAACTCCTCAGACATTTCATATACAAAATCTTTTTGTTTCTTTGTGCAAAAACTCCAGCAGAGGTGGCCGTATCCAGGGACACAGTCCTTTTAAATGAATAGGGTCTGCATACCATAAAGATCTATGTCACCAGGCGTCTTCCCCAACACGGAGTAGTGAGCCTTCCTCAAGGGGTTATTATAGTCACCCTAATATTCTCACCAATGTTCATTGTGCCTAAAGCACATTCAGGTATTATTTTTCACCCAAAATGTTACTGCTTTACAGTAAGCTATCACAATTCATTGGGGAATTTATTACAACTGATGTTTGCTAGTCTTAAAATTTCCCCTGTTGACACTCTGGTGTCAATATATAACAAGAAGCTCTGGCCTGTTAGTAGATTTTGGCAAAATCTCTGTTAGATCTGCCTGTTTTCTGTGAGAGGCTCCACTACCCACCACCCACCACAAGATGTATCTTGGTCATATGTCTCATAATGTCTAAAGATGGTACACTGAATAATGTTAAGAAATGAATATAAGTACACTATGGAATAAAGCAAGTGCTTGTATACCATGTCATCTCTACATTTTAACATGCTCACAAACTGCATGTGAATTGTAGTGGGTTTCCTTCTCTTTTCTTATTCTGACTATAATTCAAATGTCTGTTACTAATCTGCTAAGAATAGAGCAGATAATGGAAGAAATCTTTTGAGAACTATATTCAGTTAGTTTTATAGCATTTCTAATGCTAACAAATCAATTCTGTGAAGTTTGTCTGCTATTAACAGCTTTTAAGTCTGTTTGGAGCGATGTCATTCGCTGCTGTTTTGACATGTTAATGCATTAATGCCATGTATAAGCTGACATAACTCCACAAAAGTACTATAACAGTAATTACAGGGACTTTAACGTGAGACACTTAAAGTTAAAAGGTGACAAAGAACACGTAAATACTAAAAAAATTCTTACATACCAATTCAAGTGACAGTGAATAATTAACAAGCAAAGAAAGCATCAAGAAAATGACTGTCTACTGAGAATCCCGACAAATCTCAGGACAATGAACAGCCAGTCACTTATAATGATGACTGAGTTGTCAAAAGAATCACTGAGGATCTGTTATAAGGAGGTAAAAGACATAGTGATTGAAGTCTAACTTAGCAGAGCACAGCAATCTTCCCAATCAAGATTAAGATTAATATTGCCGTTAGTTTCCTTGTGGACACGGGAGACAAAAGCTTGATTTCCTTCGCTTCCAGAAGCAAGGCTAAAAGATGACTACACTATCTACAAGTTTCAATATGACTGAGTTTCTGTATGGTGGCAAATGTACACAATTTTTAGACATTTATTTATTATATCAATCATTTTTATAGGTCCCATTTGTTATCATGAACATTATGCTCTTATTCACAACTTTAATAGTAGCTTTCATTTAAAGGGGTTTTCCCATGAACAAAAGTTAGGCCCTATCCACGATATAGGGCCCAACTTGCTGATCAGTGGGGGTCACAGTGATGAGCCCCCCACAGATCACGAAAACGAGTGGTCTGATGGGGTCCCACATACCTCCGTCGGACCCATCGTCACTCCGTCAGAGTAATGGAACAGACAGCCGTGCATGACCGTTCTGCTCCATTAATCTCTTTGGAGCTGACGGAAATTTCTGAGCGCCGTGCTTGTTGATCTCCATGGAAAACAGAGAGAACTCTGCAACCTGATGTTTTACAAATTGTGCAGAATTTCTTAAGAGAAAACAGTTCACAAGCCCTACCCCACAATATTAAACATTATCGAACAAATAAAGAACAAGTGACACTGCTCTCATTTACGTAATCATTTCTAAATGTGCTCTCAGAACATAACTCCAATACGCTGCTTAAAATTTACAAGTATTGTCAGTATTTGCATTAGTATTAAAATGACAACTGCAGCCAAGGAATTATTGTAGATCACAGTATCCAATCTAAGGTTAAACTCTGCAATAAGACAGAATTAGAAAATGTGTCCAATGAAGCCGCCTAAGGTACAATCGTGTAAATGTGTAATTGGTTTATTGATTTCACTAATGAGATAATTGCTTCGCTGGAGACATTTTCTTCTAGAAGACAGTACCGGTTCACTATTTATTGTTCATTCTAACCCACTGTATTATTAATGTAATTAAAGTTCTTCAGCCCATACATTGAACAGCAAAATACAATAACAGATAATATAAATTATATGTAATAAAACATATTGAGAATTACATCTAGATAGTTAATTGATGTAGCTCTATGGAGCAATTATCCGTTTATTTTTCATATATACACAATTATTATTAATAATGTATTATTTAATATTATTTTACTTACACTTTGCATGTCCACATTTACTTTTTTAGACTAGAAGCTGCAAGAAACATTGTTATAACATAGAATGACTAATAAAAATGGGAAGCCACAGAGAATTTATATCCATGAAAAATATACAAGCATTTACTATTGTAGGGAATAACCCTATCTCAGCACTATCCCAATACTGTTACCGAACTATTGTGGGTAATAGATGTGCTAGCGGCCAATTACAGGTGCCTATCTGTAATGATGGAAAATGGTCAAGCAAGAAATGTATAGAGTCGAGCACCTATCTATACTCAATTGACGATAGAAGTGTGTACAGTATTGAACATATTTAATATTAAAATATTGTTAAAACATTATATTATATTCTGTGTAAATCTGAAATATAATGTTTTAACAATATTTTAATATTAAATATGTTCAATACTGTACACACTTCTATCGTCAATTGACATGCAGGTTATAGCCCAAGTCAAGAATTTTATTTACACTTAAATGTCAAAACACAAATTTAGCCTTGGCTTAGTCACATACAAAATAAACCCTGCTCGACTGGGCGCTGCCTGATACATAAACAGAACCTAACTATAAAGGCACACGCTCTTGGCCAGCAGTAGTACAGGAGGCACTCAGTTACCTTTGTTGTGTGAACTCAGTCTTAGCCTTCAGCTCTCCAGGTAGTGCCTCTCCTACTGCTTAGACCCCAGATCAGGCCGCCCGCCTATATACGCAGAGACCCCAGATCAGACGCAGTATACGCAATCAGAGACCCCAGATCAGGCCACCCCCCTGTATACGCAATCAGAGACCCCAGATCAGGCCGCCCCCTGTTACCGCCAAGAGGACCCCAGATAAGACGGCCCCCCCTGTATACGCAATCACCCCAGATCAGGCGGTCCCCCTGTGTACGCAGAGACCCCAGATCAGGCGGTCCCCGTGTATACGCAGAGACCTCAGATCAGGCGGTCCCGCCTGTATACGCAGAGACCCGAGATCAGGCCTCCCGCCTGTATACGCAGAGACCCCAGATCTGATGCCCCCCCTGTATACGCAATCAGAGACCCCAGATCAGACAGCCCCCCTCAGAATACGCAATCAGAGACCCCAGATCAGACAGCCCCCTGTATACGCAGAGACCCAGATCAGACAAGCCCCCTTATACACAGAGAAACCGGAACACAGTTCCCCCCCCCCAACCCTATACATAGAGACCCCAGATCAGTACCCCCATATACATAGACTGAAACCCCAGATCAGACCCCCGCATAAAGCCCTCCCATATACACAAAGACTCCAGACAGACCTCTCATCCACTCTACAAAATAGTTTGTGAGATCCAGGGAAGCATTAACCAATGACAGGCAGCTAAGCCTCCTCTCCCCACGGCGCACACTGACAGGTGCAGCTCGCGGGCTCACAACAGGTCACGTGTGAAAAGAATGCACCTGACCCTGTGACGTCAGGAACAACAAAGCTCCCATCCATTCTGGGCGTTACCCAGCGAAATGGGATCATCACACTCAGGGAGTGGATATATCTTACAAAAGTTCAGAAAAAAACATCGATATGCATTTACCAAAAGGAGTTAAAAAAACCCCCTACACGTTGAGTCATATCCGGCTGCCTTACTGAGTTCAAGTGGCGGACAGCGGGAAGGCGGATCTAGTCACATGACTTATTTTATCACATGACCTCTACCTCACAATACGTTAATTTGTATTTGAAATGGCGCGTAATGCAGCGATCCTCAAGCCATTTGATAAGTTGCCTATTTTAGACACTGCTGCTATTTTGGTGAGTGGATTTAACAATAGCAATTTACTTCGCTTCTTCTGTTGTGTAGAGATTCTGTCTTCTTTTTTTGTGGGGAAAAAGGAGCGAGTAGCTGGTTACCGGGGTGGCAACTGTTCACTCTTTGTTTTGCTTATTTGTTTTTTTTTTTAATAAGCAGTTAACCCCTACGGGACTCAGCCTCTTTTGGCCTTAAAGGGGTTGTCCGAGTTCTTTAAAAAAAGCTAAAAGTGGCCGGGACGAGGCTGCTAAAAAAAATAAAGCTGTACTACCTCCGGTGCCCTCCCGTATCCAGCGCTGCTGTCGCTCCGGTCCGGGCGCCATGTAAACATCCGTCCCTATACACAGCATTGTGTATGGGGGCCGGAAGGTTGTCGGGTCCGGCCGGAACTGAATCCTGGAAGCTGGATACGGGAGGGCACCGGGAGGGTAAGTACATCTTTATTTTTTTTAAGCCCTGTCCCGGCCACTTTTAGCTTTTTTAAAGAAACTCGGACAACCCTTTAAGGACGCGGCCCATTCTTTCAAATCTGACTGTGTCACTATAGTGCTATTAGTTTGGAACGCTATGAGTAATCCAGGGGATTTGGATTGTTTTCGTGACACATTGTACTTCAATAGTTTAAAAATTTGGATGAATCTTTTGCGTTTAGTTATGAAAAAAAAAACAAATTTGGCAAAAATTTGGAAAAATTCTTATTTTCAATGTTCTAAATTCTCTACTTTTGATGCAGATAGTCATAGCAACCAAATAAATTCATACTTACATTTCCCAAATGTCTGCTTTATGTTGGCTGGTTTTTTAAGATTCCACATATTTACTAGAATGTTATGAGGCTCAGAATTTAGGTATCATTTTTCACATTTTTTGTAAAATCACCAAAACCTGTATTTAGATGGACCTGCTCAATTTCTAATTGACACTGAGAGGCCTCAATAATGTGAGACTCGTAAATTACCCCATGTGGAAACTACACACCTCAACGTATGAAAAACCACTTTTAAGAAGTTGTTACGCTTACCGGTTTATAGGGGTTTTTAAAACAGAATGGAGGTGCAGTCTGCAAGTTGTATATTTTTCACAATACACTCATTTTGGGTGGAAAATTAAACATTTACAATGGATTAAATGAATAAGGCTCACAAAGTTGTTACCCAATCTCTCCCGAGTACACGGTACCCCATATGTGGTGGTGACTGCTGTAGGGGACGCCGGGCGGAGAGAAGGGAAGGAGGCGCCATCAGATCAGATTTGCTATGTCACAATTGTACAGGCGATAATTTTTTTCTTTTTTTAATGTGGACCTATAGGGGCTTATTTCTTTTGCCACTAGATGCACTTTTCTGGTAAGTAATTTGGGGAATCTAGGCTAATTGGTGAGATTTTTATTACTCTTTGTTGGGGAGGAAATGAAAATCATCACTTTTCAGGAAGATTTTATAGGGGTTTTTTTTTTTGGCTGTTTACCATACCATAAAAATAGTATATATTTTTATTCTATGGGTCGCCACGATTACAAAAGACCTCATTTATATAGATTTTTTTTTTTCCCATTTTACGAATAAAAAGTATTTGGCAAAAATGTTGTTAATTTTAGCATCACCGTCTTTCATATGCTATAACTTTTTTATTTTTCGCTCCACAATCTGTTTAGGGCTTATTTTTACGAGAAGGATTGTTTTTTAGTGGTCTTATTTTAGAGTGCATAACATTTTTTAAATCCTTTTTAGAGCATTTTTATAGGGTATTAATGAAAATGATCTTTTTTCTGGAGCTTTTTTTTGTTTTGGTTTTTCGGGGTTCACTTTGGGATCTAATAACGATTCTCTCTTTTATTTGCAGATTGTTACGGACGCAGGGATACCAAAAGTGGGGGGGTTTGTGTATTTTATTCAATTGTACTGATAGAAACCAATTTGGAGAAAATCTTGTTCATTTTGCATCATCTCTTCATATGCATAACTTTTTTATTTTTCGTCTGACAAATCTAGTTAGGGGCTTATTTTTTGCGAGAAGAGTTGTTCTTTTTAGTGGGCTTATTTTTTAGAGTGCATAACATTTTAAATTCTTTTTAGAGCATTTTTATAGGTATTAATTAAAAATGACTTTTTTCGGAACGTTTTTGCGTTTTTTTTATCCGGCGGGTGTACCGTGAGGGGTCCAGTAACGATTAGTTGTTACGTTAACAGATTGTTCGGACGCCGACAATACCAAAATGCGGGTTTTTTTTTAAGTATATAGCAGCACATAGCTATACACAGACGAGTAGAGGTTAATAGATCTAAACACACATTAGTATGGTAAAAACCTATAAAAATATTTGTATATATACATAATACAGTAATGCAGGAATTCCAATAGAAGACATTAAAAATGTTATAAAATTACTAACACATAAGAGAGATAGACGTGAGATACAAGGACAGATCGGGGGGCTTACCTGGATGCAAATATGGTCTAGATATAAGTTGTGGAAATAGCAGAGAGATGAGATGATGAAAATGCCTGGGTGGGTAAAGTAAAAACTTAAGTTAAAGTTAAGAGATATAAAGGGGATAGTACCTGCTGTGATGGTAGAGCCAGAGCACAGGGGCAACGTCCCTTCAAATATGGGATAAACGTCACCGGCTGTGGCTACAAGATTCTATGTCCTGTGTGGGAAAGATTAAGTGGGTAAGCGGAGGAATCTTAATGTTAAACGGCAAGTCAGGGAAGAGGGATCGGGGGCAGGTCCAGACTTACCACTAGCCGGAGGACCGGTCGCTCACACTGCATACCAAAGTGTAGCAGCAGCACGAATGACTCGGGGGGTTAATAAGGACGCGCCAGAGGCGGCGCGTGCGCAAAAGACTTGATGTGCGCCAGATTTGGCGCATGCGCAGGAGACATGATGTGCGCCAGATTTGGCGCATGCGCAGGAGAAATGATGTGCCCAAGATTTGGCCCATGCGCAGGGGATCCGGATCGCGATCCGGGAACATTGTGTCGCGTCTAGTGTTGTGTGAAAGGTGGGGTGGGAGGAGGGACGGGGTATGCGGGAAGGGGTCAAAAATATGAATGAGAAGGAGCGACAGTGTGCAGGAGAATAGAAATTTGCACAAGAATAGAATATTAACCTCTACTCGTCTGTGTATAGCTATGTGCTGCTATATACTTCTCAGTCTTAGCCTTCAGCTCTCCAGGTAGTGCCTCTCCTACTGCTTCTGGCCTGCAGTCTAAATCAGGTTCTAACGAGACCTGTGACCCACACCTGTGGGCTGTACAAAAACCCAGGACTGGACAGAGTAGATGTCCTAAATCCAGCTTATGCCTACTCCATAATAAGCAGGCCCAGTAAAGACATTACAAAGGTAATGCTAACATAGACCAAACAGACTGCTTACCACACGTCTGCATTAACTCTTGGGTTATTTCAGACAAATCCTCTCACTTTCAGTCTGCGCCGTGATGCCCTGTAATAGCTCTTGGGCGGTGTGCCTTTTATCGCCTAATCTCAGCAGTTTGAGCACCGCCTGCTGTCGCTTAGCGATGGCACTGCTGCTGTGCCTAGAGCTACCGACTGATGGCGCCATGCCCACGGATGGTAATTCGTCGGAGGAGGAGGTGGAGGAGGGGTGGGAGGAGGAGGCATAGTAGGGGTAGGTAGCCCTCCAGAAAAATGAAATAGATTGAGTGCCTGTATGTGGCAGTCCAAAAAAGTTTTCAAACCAGAGGAGCAGGTAGGTGGCCCTCCAGAAAAATTGAATAGATTGAGTGCCTGTATGTGGCAGTCCCAAAAATTGTTTAAAACAGAGGACCGGGTAGGTGGCCCTCCAGAGCGCATACTGGTGGTAGTTAAGCTAGTAGTGGTGGAACCCCTGCTGATCCTGGTTTGGCAAAGGTTGCACACCACAGTCCGTCGGTCATCCGGTGTTTCCTTAAAGAACCTCCAGACTTCTGAAAATCTAGCCCTCGCCGCGGGAGCCCTCGCCACGGGAGCTTCACTACGTGACACATTTGGCGCTGATGCACCTGCTCTGGCCCTGCCTCTCCGTCTGGCCCCACCACTGCCTCTTCCAACCTGTTCTGGTCGAGGACTCTCCTCCGTCTCAGAAGCACTGTGTTCACCCGGCCTCTCAACCCAGCTTGGGTCTGTCACCTCATCATCCTCCGATCCCTCAGTCTGCTCCCCCCTCGGACTTCCTGCCCTGACAACAACTTCACCACTTTCTGACAACCGTGTCTCCTCATCGTCGTCTGCATTAACTCTTGGGTTATTTCAGACAAATCCTCTCACTTTCACACACTATATCTTAGATCTCTCACTTCTGTGCACATAGTAGTATTCTGTAGTATTTGATATTTGAAAGGATGCTGATCCCCTTCCAAGCAATATTGATGAAACGCTTTCTCCCTATGCCTAGCATAGTATGGAAATTGCCTGTAATGAATATTAGATCTATGCCATTTTATAAAACCTTTAGCAAGTGGTCTGATAATTAATGCAATGATAGAGTTAAATTGTAAGACACATTTTTATGCTGCCTTCAAATCGGCTACCATAGACCTATCTCTTATTTTATACAGGAGAAGATGGAACACAATGGAGGAGATCTGCTATGCCTTCTTGGCCAGTTATCTGTTGGAGAAGCCATTACAATACAATACAACTTTATTGATCCCCTGGATGTAAGAATCTCTATCTGGTCTAATGGTCTAAGCTGGCAGCGATTGCTGACGGATCTACTAAGGGGCCGAAGACTCTTAGTCATCCAGCCTACGGACCACCATCAGGGGGTAATATTAAGACTGGCATTCAAAACGCCATTCTTAGGAGATTCCCCAAAGTTATTCTAGAATATATCAGATTGAATAAAATACACTCACCGGCCACTTTATTAGGTACACCATGCTAGTAACGGATTGAACCCCCTTTTGCCTTCAGAACTGCCTCAATTCTTCGTGGCATAGATTCAACAAGGTGCTGGAAGCATTCCTCAGAGATTTTGGTCCATATTGACATGATGGCATCACACAGTTGCCACATATTTGTCGGCTGCACATCCATGATGCGAATCTCCACAGTCACCAGATCTCAATCCAATAGAGCATCTTTGGGATGTGGTGACTGTGGAGGCCATTTGAGTCCAGTGACCTCATTGTCATGTTCAAGAAACCAGTCTGAGATGATTCCAGCTTTATGACATGGCGCATTATCCTGCTGAAAGTAGCCATCAGATGTTGGGTACATTGTGGTCATAAAGGGATGGACATGGTCAGCAACAATACTCAGGTAGGCTGTGGCGTTGCAACGATGCTCAATTGGTACCAAGGGGCCCAAAGAGTGCAAAGAAAATATTCCCCACACCATGACACCACCACTACCAGCCTGAACCGTTGATACAAGGCAGGATTGATCTATGCTTTCATGTTGTTGACGCCAAATTCTGACCCTACCATACGAATGTCGCAGCAGAAATCGAGACTCATCAGACCAGGCAACGTTTTTCCAATCTTCTACTGTCCAATTTCGATGAGCTTGTGCAAATTGTAGCCTCAGTTTCCTGTTCTTAGCTGAAAGGAGTGGCACCCGGTGTGGTCTTCTGCTGCTGTAGCCCATCTGCCTCAAAGTTCGTAGTACTGTGCGTTCAGAGATGCTCTTCTGCCTACCTTGGTTGTAACGGGTGGCGATTTGAGTCACTGTTGCCTTTCTATCAGCTCGAACCAGTCTGCCCATTCTCCTCTGACCTCTGGCATCAACACGGCAATTCCGCCCACAGAACTGCCGCTCACTGGACGTTTTTTCTTTTTCGGACCATTCTCTGTAAACCCTAGAGATGGTTGTGCGTGAAAATCCCAGTAGATCAGCAGTTTCTGAAATACTCAGACCAGCGCTTCTGGCAGCAACAACCATGCCACGTTCAAAGGCCTCAAATCACCTTTCTTCCCCATACTGATGCTCGGTTTGAACTGCAGGAGATTGTCTTGACCATGTCTACATGCCTAAATGCACTGAGTTCCCGCCATGTGATTGGCTGATTAGAAATTAAGTGTTAACGAGCAGTTGGACAGGTGAACCTAATAAAGTGGCCGGTGAGTGTATATTTATAATAAAAAATACAGATTGCGTTGAATAATTCATGTTTCTATTTCTATAGCAATGTAAGAGGTACACATGAAGAAAAAACCTCATCATCATTCTCCCATGAACCTTTCTAATCTAGACACAGTGCTGCCAAAACAATTGTTCTGACCTCTAACCTACAAGTCATTTTTATATTTAGATCCTCACAACATTATATTAGCTGTACTGTCTAGTTTGAGCCATGATGTTGTATGTCTCTGACAGCTATAGACCACTAACTTCATTGCTTTATTGAGCTGACTCTTTTTCCATGTCAGTCATAAGTAATTAGCTTTTTCCTACAGTAAATTACTCTATGTTATCATACCAGCATATTGGCTTTGGCGTCCATATAAGCACAGTACGTTATAATGTATAATCAGATAGTCTCTGTATTGACAACACATTCTCTCTCATAAAGTATGGCTTGTTTTACTTTAATACCGGTATCTAATCAATAATATGTAGAATAGGTATTTGTACAGCCTGTCCTTTCAATGTGGGATGAGTGAGAGTTTTCCTTCCTTTTATATTTTATTTTTTACTAGCTGTAGATTCCAACATTGCCCAGGATAGTAAACAACTGCCCTTAGCTATAACAAAATGGGTTAACAAAAATATGATATATCTATCTATGCATTTATATCTCCCTGTCTGTCACTCACTCTCCCTGTCTGTCTCTCTCTCACTCACTCTCCCTGCATGTCGTTCACTCATACTCCCTGTCTGTCACTCCATCTCTTTCTCACTCACCCTGTCTGTCTCTCACTCACTCTCCCTGTCTGGCTCTCTGTCACTCAAACACTCACTAATTCTCCATGCCTGTCTCTCTGTCACTCAATCTCCCTACCTGTCCATCTCTCTCTCATTCATAAGTGTCTTATACTCATTGCCTATATTAACCAATCAAAGCTCAGAGCTCTTATTAATAACCTGTGTCAGAATAGCAACCAATCACAGCTCTGCTTCTAACTGCCACAGCAGCAGCAGACAATGGCTCCTGTATATGGTGGTATTTTGGAAAGCACAGGGTGGAAATTTTGGCTCAAAATCTAGTCTATGGCGTTCGCTGAGTCACAGAGAGTGGCTGTGCAAAATTTGGTGATTGTAAACGCGATGGTGCAGATTCCTTTAGCAGAAATACATACACAAACATATATATATTCACTCACGCTTTATATATTAGATTTTCTAAATATACTTATTAGAGACAATAGAAAAATGCACCAACATTTAGGGGGGTCTGCATAATTTATTTGTTTTCCCTTTTACCACCATGTCAGATTTCATGTGTTCAATCATTTTCTCTGGCCCAAATTACAACAGAATCTTGTCTTCAATAAATTGGTATGTTTGTTGGTATGTATTTCAAAACCTTTCTATCATTGAATTCATTGTTCCAATTTCTGCTGCAGCTCTTCTGTGGACCAGACTATGCTTTACGTGTATCTCAAATGAACCTTAAGAATATATAACCCTGATACTAGATTAACAGCTACAGTACAGTAAATAAACTTAGGGTTTGCTGACCCATTTATTTAAATTCCCTTGTTTTTCTTATAATGTTACGTCTATCTGGTCACGCACACTCAAACAGATTTATATTTGAAAAATGACCTTTAAATAAAAAAAAACATACAGTTATGTAACAACAGATACATGATTTTCTTTGTAAGTCATTTAAAAGTTTTTGTGAGTTTTTTAAGTCGGAAAGTAAAGTGTGTATGAATATATATTAGGTCTGAGATCATTCTGCTTTAAAATAAATGAAAATAGCCAATATAGAAAACTGAAATCTAGAGCACATAACAAATAAAAATAGATAGTTCCAGGCAACCAGTAAAATGAAATGTCTTCCCCGAATGCGTACAAGATTAAAATAGAGCAAACTCAAAAAAATATGCTGCCAAAATGGTACTTTCAAAAGAGAAAAATATACAAAATGCCTTTAAGGCATACAGCAGTTTTCTTATAATCTGATAGAATATATAAAAATGTATAAAATAAGCCTACATTATTATTTTATAACTATTGAGTCTTTCAAATATCATGCCAAATTTGCCAAGTAGTTTTTAAAGCAATATTTCATAAAAATCAAACATAATTAATGCAAGTACATCGGAGGGTTAATTATTTGTTAATTTATCATTAAAAAAAAATTATCACCCAAAAAAAAGCAGTACTGTATCCCCTTTTTAAATAATTCCCTTTATTTTACACAAAATTGCTGCAAACTTCTCTGAGACTTATTGGTGGTGTTGGAAGAGTGTGGGCCCTTACTTGTATATTTGGTGGGATTGTGACAAGATACAGTCCTCTTGGTCTCAGACTCATTGCTATAATATTCCATGACTTGAATCTGGCTCTGGTCTTCCTTAACCATTAATCCCTTAAAGCCGAGACGCTTTTTTGCTTTTGCATTTTCATTTTTTACTCTCCACCTTCAAAAATCTTTGATGCTGTGGGAAGTGGGAAAAAAAATTGGTGACAAAATGCATTTGCGCCATTTTCTTGTGGGCCTGGATTTTATGGCTTTCACTGTACACTCAAAATGACTGGTCGACTTTAGTCTTTGGGTCGGTGCGATCATGGAGATACCAAATTTATATACCGTATATTCCGTATAAACATAAGGCATACAACAACAACATTACCATCGTCCATTTTACTGTAAATGTTACCATACTGTACTATTATACTGCCCCTTATGTACAGGAATATAACTACTATGCCATATACCACCACCAGCCCCCCCAGTATATATCTAGCCCTCCCCTGTATGTAGCCAAACAACCACACCAGTATACAGTCAGCCCCCCTTATATATTGCCAGCCAGCTCCCCCTGTATTTTGCCAGCCAGTCCCCCCAGTATACAGCCAACCCCCTGTATATAGCCAAACTGCCCCCCCTAGTATACTGCCAGCCTGTAAAAGTATTCTGCTGAATACTGGGGGCTTGCTGGCCGCATGGTAAGTGGATCTCTAGAGCTTCTCACCTTTCCCGCGATCCAGCAAAGCTCCAGTGCTACACTTCGGCCGGCGGTGACAGAGCATTGAGCGCTGGCGGCTCACAGAATATGACGACGTGCCGACGTCATATTCTCTGCAACGCCGGCACCCACGGAGCTGTCACCGGCGGCCGGAGTGTAGCAGCGGAGCTTCGGTGGATCGCGGGAAAGGTGAGAAACATTACCGGCGTATAAGACGACCCCAGACCAGACTGAAGATTTTTCAGTCTTCAAAAGTCGTCTTATACGCCGGTATATACGGTAGGTTTTATAATGTTTTTATTCATTTACAAAAGAAACTCCAGTACAAAAAAAATGTCTTCATATTGCCATCTTCTTGCAAAAAAATATATTTTGATAGATTGGACATTTTGGGATGCGGTGATACCTAACATGTTTATGTTTTTACTGTTTATTTATATTTATATTAGTTTTAGGGAAAGGGGAGCTATTCAAAATTTTTTTTATTTAATTTTTTTAAACTTTTTTTAAGTTTATTTTTTTTTTACTATTTTTACTCTAGGTTGTCTGATTTGTCCTACCATATACTGCCATACTACAGGGGATTTTCCATACCTTCTAATTCAATGTGAAAATCACACATTGTAATTGATGGTGTAAAACGAGACAGCCTCAGGTCTTTGTATGACCCAAGGCTATCATTGTAACCAATCACCGCCCCCAGATGGCCTCACAGGGAGCGGCGATTGAATCCAATATAGTGGGGATTAAGTGCCTCCGGCAGCTTTGTCGATGGTATTAACATGGTTAAAACCGAGATCAGTGACAGCACCGAATGTGGGTGTTACGGGTGGGAGCTTGTTATAATATGCAGCAAACACCCAACTTGTATGGAGAGGGCTTAGCCCGTGAGCCATCTCCATATAGCGGCAGCTGAAGTGTGATGTACTATTATGTCACACGTCTGTAAGGGGTTAAAACAGAAAAAAAACATGATAGAAAACTATGGGCACATTTATTCTTCATCGCTAAAACTTTGATTCCATTATATTGGCGACAAACTGACCCACTGACAATAGAACACTGGATTAGGAAAGCTGAAGAACAAGCTAGAGTGGTAGATAAGGTCATATGCTAGATTCCTGCTGACTTGGGATTCTTGGTTCCGTATCTTTTATTGTAACAACAATTGTAACAGCTGTAAACAATACATTTCAAATGGAGACACCTAAACATATGATCCAACTTATCCAACATAAACAGGTTATTAGTGAAAGCTTAACTACTTATGTGGTAGTTCACAACATATTCATTAATATGGGCTCTTACATTGTAGTAGGTTTTTGATCTCTTCCTCCTGACTACCCCAATACACATATTATGTTTCTATAGTATGTGACATAGTATGTAGTATATAAAGGGGATCTGGTTAGTGATGTGTCTGGATGTAGGACTATCAATTACAGTGAATAGGGCATTCTGGAGTGAGGAGAGCTTGAATTAAGTGTTAAACTCTACGCACTAGGCCATCTGCTTAATGACATACTGGTAGTGGTTTATTAGGTCAGTTTCTGCTAACAGGTTCCCTTTAAAAAGAAAAAAAAGATGGCTATAAAGGCAGTTGCCCATAACTACTGACACCTCAGTCCTCCTGGCAATAATGCTAATAACAAGTCATTCATAGGTAAAAGTGATGCTTGTTGGTACTTAAGTTAAAGAACCACTAATTCACTAAGAAGGTCAATAGTTAGCATTCCATTTAATATTTAAGGATTTATTTATCTGTTATCCCAACAAAAGTGTCAGCTGAATTACAATCCAAAACATATGACTTTTTGGTTTATATCCTTCATCAGACACAGATTGCCCTGGAAAAGTGAATTCTACATAAGAATGCCTGGCTGTGAGGCTGTAGAGTATAGGAAATAGAAATGGAATGAAAAGGGACACTTTTCACTTCTGCTGGTGGTCACAGCTGCTTCATTACTTATAGTCCTCCCTTGATCTTGTTTTGTTTCTTGAACCATGTGTTTTTGTTGCTTTTTGAAATGGATTTCAAATGCATCAAGGCAAAACGCATCCTATGAGAGCCTATGAGAGCCTAATGAAAACATGACAAAAACGCAACAGAACTGTGACAAAAAAAAGCTACAAAATCCTAACGTTTTGATGAGGCCAAAGCTTTGCTACCTGCAAAGCTTGCAGGGATTGTTAACATAGCATGATCTTCACCTCTCTATTCTCTTTATGCCATGCCCCATTGTCTTTCAACCCAAAGGGGTAATTAGTCCAGATGGCAATATGGGGTTCAAGGATGAAAAAGGGTGGTCGAATTAAACAATGTCCTTAGCAGTAGACCTAAGTGAAACAGTGCTAAAGCAGAGTGGGTTTTCATAGTGGTACCACGATATATACAAGATGGGTTTTCACCACAGCTGTAATATTGTAAATATATTAATAATATAGAAACATAACCTAAAAATAAGTATGTCTTATCTATAAACAGTTCAATGTACCTTACAATGGTATAAAAATTTACATTTTAGTTCCACAGCGGGAAAATGAAGTAAATAAAAGATACAAGCAATCTGTTAATGCTAAATGCAATTGTATCAACTTCAATGTGAAATTTGTTAATAGCACCCAAAGCCTTCATTATTTTCTGCATTGATAAGACTTGCTTTATTTTAATTAAGACATCATCATTTACAGTCATTTATACAACAAGAAACATTACAAAGTATAATCAGATCTACTTGCGCTCTTTTCTATTACACGGTGTTAATGTCTCATGCTGGAAAAACTTACATCTGTTTTTTAGGAAGTCAAAATTAGAAATGAACTACTGGCATTAGCATAATGGTTTGAACGCCATCAGAATCTGTCAAATATCAGATAATTTTTGTGCCTTTTTTCTTCCTAATAATCATATTCTAAAGCAATAACAGAGATTGTCGTTATTGACTGACACACACATGTCAGTTTAATTAGGAAGCAAAATAACCTTTATGTTTTTGAAGTTTGGTACAAAGTTCCAGGAGGAAACCCATTGCATAAGGATGGCATTGTCAAAACCTGTGTAGTTGGCATGGATTTCAATCATCATATCAATATAAATGGCAGTGCGCAATGACAAATGTGGGGGAAACCGATGACCCTGCCCTTCTAGCTTGAAGAATTAGCTGACTCTTGTGTCATGGTCTATGAGCCTCATGCCACTGCTCTGTTGCCACTCCATTTTGTGAAAAGGGAGGGGCGGGAATTAAAAAAAAACTCTACTTGTGTAATTTTTTTAAACATTAAAAACATATGTTGTCTACAAAGCCAAATTTTTTGATTGAATTTTGGCAAATTTTAGTAGTGTTCTGAGGGACCATGTGGCAACTATGATGTCAGCCATTATTCACTTTCCTGGTTATCCAGGGAAACATACTGGACAAGACAAGTTAGTTGTCACCCCGCCCCTCTCCATAGACATATATGGCGCACGGCGCCGTATTCCATCAAAAGATAGGACATGTCCTATCTTTCTACAGAGTATGGAGCAGTACGGTGCAGCACGTGTGCTGCACCATACCGCTCCTGTACGGTGCTGTGCGCCCATTACCATATATAAGTCGGCCATATATACTCCCCCATACGTTCGTCTCAATGTAGCCTTACTATGACAGGCTGCCTCCAGCAGTTATCTTTGTATGTCAGACATAGTAACCTCTCAAAGGGTCCTGGCAGTCATAGCAACTGATTGCTTCCCCACAATTACATCACGAAGGGTTAACAATCAAGGCCATAATGTCAGTGTTTGTGAAATTTAAAGGGGTATATCCACGAAGAAAAGATTCTTAAATATACTCAGGATAACATAATAACACATTCTGTAATTCACTGTTATTAACAAAAATACAGGATTTCACAGATATAATTCCAACCTGTCTCTACCAGTCCTTCTATACACAATTTAGGGTTGGGTAGACATATTCTTCTCATGTCTGACACTGCCCTGAGCTCCTCTCTGCCTCCAGCCTCCACTCTTGCATTACAAGACAAGCTCACACAGAGACCTCCTACCGGCAAGCAACACATCATGAATAGAGAAAAGCTGCAAGCTACAGACAGATAAGGTCTTTATCCAGGGGGAGGCACAGGAGATCTATATGTTGTGGCTGAGACATAGCTGAGCTGAGAATGTAATAGTATGAGAATTGTGTGTTATATCCATCTCATGGATCTCATCATCTCTGATCCAATTCATCTCTCTTTTTCTATGTGTTAGATACTAGTACAATGTTCAGAAGCTAAATGAAAGTGCATATAAACATGGACCCTGATAATCTAACCACAGCACATAGGATTTCATAGCACTAGAGGGATCATGTAGTGTCTGCTTAGAGAGTCCCCGCCCACACTATGGAATCTCACAATGACCATCACTGAGTGACAGGAGCTACAACAGCAATAAAACTGAGTAAAATTACAAAATAAAGGGTTAAAAATTATCTTTATCACCAGTAGATTGAAATTTGAGAACTTTCTTTCATGGGCAAACTTATGCAGTTGGTTTTCACTTAACCACTTAACAAGTTAATTGCTTCCAGTGTCCATTGTGGCAGTGAATCTTGGGTGTCTGCTCTAAAAGACAGCACATACATTCCGTGTACAATGAAGCCTCTTTGTACAGGCTTGTAAATGTACAAATGCTCACATTTTTATTGAGGGATTTATTTTTACAGATTTCACTTTTAAAATCCTTTTCTCCACATTTACTAAGTGTAACTCAATCCCATCTGTCACTAAATGACAGTAACGGGTAACCTAAGAAATATGAAGGACCGACCTCTGTTGTAGTTTCCTTCCTCCTCACTGTTGTTACTTTTGTTCTTTGGAGTCTGCTGTGGAGTCCTGATGTGCAACGATCTAGCAAACGCTTTTTTATAATGCCGGAAAGATGGACTCAATTATTTGATTGATGAACTACAGTTATTAAATATATGTCTAATTACTCAGTAAAAAATATATATTTATAAGATATATAAAGTTTAGAAGGCTAGAAAAGAAATCAGTTCAGCTTCTCAACAGTCCATCTTAAGAAATCTAGTAAAAAAATTTAAATGTTCTATTGTTTCTTGTTAGAAAGGTATATGAGCTCACCACGACAACCACTTTTGCCAGTAAATATAGTTAGTTTCACCCCTCTTACAGTAAACACCCCCCTTCTATGTCAATGTACAGTGTTTAGCACCCTTTCCCAAAAGGTGCAAGTCATTGTCACAGTCCATGGTATGAATGTAAATGGGAAAATTGTCTGTACTGACCTTGAAAGTTAACATACAGCTTAAAGGAAACCTACCATTTAGAATGGCAGGGGTAAGCTGTAAGTACCGAGCACCAGCTACTTACATTCGTTAGTGTTATAAACCGCGGTACCGCGGTTTTAACACTTTTTAAACTCTAGACCAGAACAGGCTTCGACGATCGTGCGTGCGCCTACATAGGAAATAGCGGAGATGTCGCGCGCAGCGCCGAAGTCTCTCCTGCTCTAAAGTTTAAAAAGTGTTAAAACCGCGATACCGCGGTTTATAACACTGACGAAAGTAAGTACCGGCACCAGCTCACCCTGAGCTGGTGCTCGGTACTTACAGCTTACCCCTGCCATTCTAAATGGTAGGTTTCCTTTAATTTGTTTTCTTTAACTAAATAACCCTAATTTTGAGTACCTTTCTAGCAGCTGTAGTCTACTCATTCCATTTATTAATTTGGAGAACAAAACTATACAAAATATAGGCGTGTAAAGTGACAGAATTCTGAATTATGAGCAGTTATGCCCTTTCTGATGCATTCTTGGTTGTGCTGCAGTGGTGGTCTCACAGTCAACTCACAATAAACAAATAATGTTGATACCACCGCTTTACCGTGAGGCAAGGAGAGACATACTACACACTACATACTACATACTACACACATGAATACATACACAGCACTGCTATACACACATAAGGAACACTCTGGGAAGTACTACGCACATGAATAAATATACACAACTCTACCATACACATATAAGGAACACAATGGGAAGTACATACACATAAATATACACACAGCATTGCTATACACATAAAAGGAACACACTGGGAAGTACTACACACATGAATACATACACAGCTCTGCTATACACATATAAGGAACACACTGAGAAGTATAACACACATGAATAAACACACAGCTCTACTATACACATATAAGGAACACTCTGGGAAGTACTAAACACATGAATACATACACAGCTCTGCTATACACATGTAAGGAACACACTGAGAAGTATAACACACATGAATACACACACAGCTCTACTATACACATATAAGGAGTGACCGCGCAGGCGCGGGCCTGCTGTTCTGCGCATGCGCAGACAGCAGATTCGTCGGACGAGGGCTACGAGGAGCTGCGCGGCGAAGATTTTCGGTAGGAGGAGAAAAGAGGCTATCGGGGTGTGGAGTAGCCGCCCCGTGTAACCTCAGATGCGGCTACTCCACGCCCCAGTAGCCGCATAAGAAAATTTTAATATTGGGGGTATCCTCACGTTCTATTGATCCACCTACCACCCGATCTACCTTTATAGGTAGTTTCGTGGTGGTAGGTTCCCTTTAAAGTATATTTTCACTTCCATGCCTCTAGGTCAGTGATGGCTAACCTATGGCACTGGTGCCAGAGGTGGCACTCGGAGCCCTCTCTGTGGGCACTCAGGCCATCACCAGAGATGACTCCATGTGCTTCCTACAGTCCCAGACAGCCCAGGACTTGCTGTGCACAGAGCTATTTTAAAGTGACAGCGTTACCTGGGACTATTTTCTGCTTTATTAGTGTCCTCAGGTGCTGGTATCAATGAAAACTGTGACAGAGAAGGGAGTATAAATCACAAATTGAATTTCTGTGTTGGCACTTTGCGATAAATAAGCGGGTCTTTGTTGTTGTTTGGGCACTCGGCCTCTTAAAGGTTTGCCATCACTGCTCTAGGTGATCTTTCTGTCTGCGGCACTTCCAAACTCCCATTCCCATTAGCCAGGCGGAGGTGTGGAAGACTGGGAGACATTTGTGACACTAGAACAAGAAGCTGGCGAGGAGTAAGTGCACCTATTTTTATTACCTCTACTACACAGAAGCAAGTTGAGGACAATAGAAGTCTAAAAGGGGAGTTCTTACTGAATAACGGCAAGCAAGAATGTTGGAAATTATTAGGAATTGATCGATAAAGAAAGTATATTTTTCCACAACACACTTTCATTTGCTAAAACCATAGTAAACCCTTTAATAGCATTGATAAACTCCTAAACATTGAAGAAATGTCAATTGTCCTGTACATAACATTATTAACATTTGTAATGAAATTCTTAAAGTAGAACACAAAGCTGCGATGCAGGAGAAGGATTGTTTAGATGCTGATTTTCCTTAATGTCTATTTTAATTGAAAACTTGTAAAAGAACTTCCTGTATCATAAAGTACCAGTGCTAGGCATATCATTTGCAATGTTTAATTGGTCTAACGCATAGCGAAAACAATTACTTTATTGCATTAGGGTAATTTACATGAAATGCACTAGAGAAAATTAGCTCATTTAATTTTCTCAATCATTTAGTGCCATGAACTAAGATAAAGTTTAACAGTAACAATGTTGAAGTTTAAGAGGGAAAAAACACTGTATATAGGGCAATAGCCTAAATGAATTGTTTACACAGAGTGATTGTAGAATGATTGCCAGTTTCTTATCTGATGCCAGCTTCTCTGGTGTTTGTAGAAAACTAAAATGAGCAGATTAATATGAGCCTTGCTTATTAAAAATGCAAATCTTTTATATCTGTTATCCAGATATTTAGTCCTTCAGGACCACATGATTTATCATGGAATATGATAGCTATCTTGCGTTGTACCCTTTTTGCATTTATTTATTTTTATAATAAAACTCATTTTATTTATTACAATATGCCATTAATATGAAATTCTGTGAAATAAATTAAGCTATCACAAACATTGATTTATAAATGACATAGCTTTCTTATATTTTTGTAAAATAGATAGATGTCATTTAAAGGCGTGGTCTACTTGGGGCACCTTGAGCAGGCCTCTTCATCAGCGTACTAGGATTTGCACTGGCCTTTACAGGAGCTGATGCAATTTGCATAAGTTAGGCTTAATCAATAATCCCTCATATATGGTAAGTTCATTATACTAGAAAATAGGAATCTGGACCTTGTGTCCCACCGAACAGGTTTGGCTTCAGGGTGTTACCAAGGGTGCTGTCAAAATTATGTTATCAATAAATTCCCTCTTTTTGTCCAGGGATGTTGATTTTTCTGTAACAGGGTAACCAGGCTTATTATCTGCATGGCCCCAGTATAGGCAAAAGACTGACCCAGGCAGATCATGCTGATGCAAAGCAGAAAATAAGAAAAAGATGTTCGGCCAGGCAGGATACAGCAATAATCAATTAAACTTGTTGAAACTTGCTGAAAGTGTCAAGGCAGGTTCATGATTAGGAATTTCTAGAAGAATCCTAGAAGAATTCAGAGGTTCACTCATGGGGTAATACTTATACAAATGCTGCCATATGATAAAGACCTAGCCCCTCCGCCATCGCTGGATATATCAGGAAGCTTTGGGCTTTGGGGTGGCAGGGCAGATGCACCAGCAGATAATCCCAAACCAGGCAGTGCTATGAAAGATCGCTGGCTGTAGCAATGTGTGCAGGTACGGGACAGGAACACTGTCCGCTGGGTCAATCTGCCACCGGCCATGCCCCCTTTCACATCCC
Source organism: Engystomops pustulosus (assembly GCA_019512145.1). Taxonomy (NCBI): domain Eukaryota; kingdom Metazoa; phylum Chordata; class Amphibia; order Anura; family Leptodactylidae; genus Engystomops; species Engystomops pustulosus. Next base: position 100,725,043 of record CM033641.1, on the reverse strand, counting down.
TTCACATCCAATTGGCATGCCTGCCATTCAACTGTAATTGACATTATGTTTTTTATACACCAGAAAACTGGTTTACAATAATGAATGTCCCCCATGGAACATATTTGGAAATCAAGACAAATGCTATATCACTTGAATCAGTGTTTACCTTAGTAGTGTACTAACAAACTAAGCATCTTTATGCTTAGGCATCTTTCCATAGAGCACTTTGTCTTTTTTATCACCAGAGTACTGTAGGGGTTAGATGGCAAAAGGGGGTAAGAGTACAAGCTGACTTTTCTAGGAGATGGGCCGCCATACATCAGAGTAAGGAGCAAGGTAAGGAGCCTCTTAGTATATCCGGTGGCAGGGGAAAAATTAAGAAATGTGTTAAATATGCCATTCTTAATAAATTCCCCCAAATATCTATAGGTTGTTTACCTCTCATAACATAACTCAATTTTGCATAATACATTAGATGCATAATGCATTCAAATTTTACCCAGAATGCAGTGTTAATCACAACCAAGATCTGGCGATGACTCATTACTTTTACCAGAAATTCAATAAAATACAAATAGACTGTGTTCACATTGAACTGTGCCAGATGACACACTCAGCTTTGCTACATAGTATACAATACTAATAGGGGAAATGCAGCAAGACAAACAGATATCTAGGATGACCAAGTCAAGTGCAAATATAATATGCTCATTACTATCTCAAGACAGAGCCTAGGAATAGATAAAGAGAGGAACGATAAATAATTGTATTATAAGGAACAAATGTGTGGGTGTTTGTGTGAGATATGATGGCATATTTAAAGAGTTGTGAAAATGTCACAGAAGTGTAATTTTTTAATAAGCAACAATCTATTCTAAAAACATGCCAAGCCAAACTCTGTTCATAATCTCTAATTACCTCTAGATTTGTAATAATTAAAGGCACCAGTAGACAACATAATTAGTAGATTTGTAGTGAATATAAATGTTTTTTTTCTTAATTTCCATAACTATGTCAAAATTTTTCTCTGTTTATTCTTAAAGGGACTGTACCAGAAAAAAAAACATATTGTTTATATCAAGTTCTACCTTACAGCTATGTTGCGTCCATTTCTGAAAGATGGCATTATTTATGTGTCCAAAATTATTCCGTTCTTCACTCTGTCCTCTTTAGAAAAGTCTGACACTATGGGCCTCACTTACTAAGGGGCGCACTGCTCACTTTTGTTGGCCTGTGCACCATTTTGTGGCTTGGACAGGTATTTAACAAGTGTCTGTGCTGGGATTTTGGTGCATGCAATACTTTTTTGACGCACGTGCTCTGACTTCCATGCACTACAATTTAGAGATGATTGAAGGATGTGACTGATTGTGAACTCTGTGGGACCTAAGCCGGGAAGTGACACATGCAGGATATCGGGTGATCGTAGTGAATCACAGCACAGTGCATTATAGTCAGACAATCTGTTCTGTATCAATCACTATTCATAAGGCATGTCATTATTATCTGAAGCAGGATTACAATCAAAGATAACACCTCTACTATAAGATCCTTCATTCATTTGCCGTGTGCCTGTGTATAGTGCAGCGTGTCACAGATTCAGGATTTCTGGCACACATTCTGCTTGAATCTGGTAGCCTTTGTACTGCCCTGTCAGAGTACAACCCTTTTTTTGGTGCACCTTTAACATAGGCCGTGTGTCACACTTCTGTCAGACTTTGCATGTTAAATGTGGTCCATGGTCTGACTGAGCACTGAAACGCCCGCTTCAGTGCAGAAAATTGTATTGTATGAAGACTGGTGCAGCTGCTCCACAAAAGGTTTGCGTGCTTAGTAAATGTGCCCCATTAGGTGTATTTAAGCTACAAAATAATCACAGGATTATACACAATTCCATTACATTGGGGGATTTAATGTTTTGTATCAGGTTCCACCAGTCTATGGCTGGAAAACACTCGTCTTTCCCTGCACCAGATTTATTACTTTGATGATGAATTTTGGTGCAGTATAAGACTGCCAGTTCCTACTTTAGACCTACTTTTAGTTGGTCTAAACCAGTGATTCTCAACCTTTCTAATGCTGTGACCCCGCAATACAGTTCCTCATGCTGTGGTGACCCCAAACCATGCAACTAGCAGTAAAAACACAGTAAAATTGCGGGTCCGATGGCTTTAGGCGACCCCCGGTTTCGGTCGTTCGACCCCCACTGGGGTCCCGACCCACAGGTTGAGAACCACTGGTCTAAACGGTGCGCCAGAATTTTGGGTGCACAGAAGATTTTCCCACAAGTCACGCCTCTTTCTCAGAAGGCCACACCCGTCTCCCAAAGGTCACACCCTCTTAATCGTACAAAGCCTTGATAAATGTGGTGCAAGGCATTTTTGGTGCAAAAACACCAGAATTGGGGTGCAATGTTGTTTATAAATATCCCCCACTGCTTTGGCACAAAACCACCAGAATTGTGGCACAAGTGCGTTTATAAATCCACACCATTATGTTGGGTTCACAACTGTGTTCAGCAGGTTCCATTCCCCCATTCCATTATCAAATGAAACATTACCAGAAGGAAACTTTCCATACATTTAAGTCAATATGGAATGGAGAGCAGTCACAGGAACTTCCAACACAACAAACTGATGCTTAAAGGGGTTGAGCACTTTATCTCATGTTTTTGTAATGTGTTTGTAAGTGTGGGGGGCAGAATATTGGGCAATTAACCAATGTATGTCTATTAATATGACCACTTTCATTATATTTAAAGTGTAGACAGTAAGCTTCACTTCATATATTCATAAGAAAGCAGTGGAGAACTTTTATAAGATGTACATTGGTAAATTACCTAATACCCTTCCCCCCACACTTACAAATTATAAAAAATGGAAAGGAGAAGAACCCCACAATGTGCCACTGATGCAAAAAAAGGGGTAGCACTTGCATGGCCTATAGAGATAACCACTATAAATCCTAGTTGTGTTTAATAAATCGGTTATGAATGAGTAGGGAACAGTAATTAAATTGCTGTATTTGTTTCTTAGACCCACAGAGATTGTTTTCTTTGGTTTTGGTAGCCATTTTAGCTTAAAACTTTTTATGCTACCAAGAAAAGAGTTAATTGTTTTTCAAAATGCATGCTAAGAAAATAGTACATAAACAAATTTCAATGTTTATTCACTAATTGGGAGAGATAAATCCACTGTGAATGAGAGACTTATAACTTGGCACAATAACCCCTCGATTGGTATATCACATGGATCCAGTGATGAATGAAATCTTGGATTTCATTGGATGTAACCAAAGTGTTCTGAAATAAAAGTAAATCTTGTTTTTACTTCACTTGGGACTTATCCATGTGATACACCCATAGGAGAGTTATTGGGTCAAGTAACAAGTCCCCTATTAGAAAAGATATACCGCAATTTACTTTTGTACAACGGGAGGATCCTGCATCCAACCAGAGGAGACGAGACTGCTGCCCACACTTTATATTTAGAAGGCGATAAATAGTCTTGTGTCTGCAACACAATACCACAAAGTGAGCTCTATATCACAAATTTCACCCTATGGGGGATATTTATCATACACCGGTGCTTGTGCGTTTATCAAGTACGTTTATCATAAAGCCGGAGCAGTGTTAAATAAACGCAGTAGGCATATTTTCACATTTGAAAAGCAGCCAGCAGAAGCAAGTGCGCCGGCTTGGGGTCAGTAATGCCCTGTGCTGGCCCACTCCTAGGCACGCCCCAACTTCACGCCCGACTGGCGTGAAGGTGGCGGATTGGGGTAAATAACTGCTAGTGCTAGCAATAAGCTAGCATTTGCAATTATTTCAAGGCCTCTACTCCACTGATGTGGCCCAGTGTCCCTGATAAATATGCCCCTATGTATTGAATAGACGTTCAACATTAGGGTTCGCCTTTTGTTTTTTATCATTAGCCATTGGAAAAAAATTGTAGTTGTTCTTCAGTTTCTAAAAAGTTTATTCAGAAATGACAACCAATTTTTCCCCCGACTATTACTATTACTAAAAATGTCAATATGTAAGATATAATATCGTAAGTATAATAAAACTAAAGCTACCACTATAGTACTTCTGGCTACCATTGTTCAACAGTGTACAACAATTTCAAAGTTTCCCTTATCTCTGTTGGCCAGATAAAGCACAATGGTAGTCCCCAGCTCAATCAGCACATACAGTGCATATGCTGTGATAGTAGCTTAGCTACAGCCCTTGACTCAAACAAACTAATTCTATTTTATCTTAATAGGTCTTTTTATGAGAAAAAAAATTGAATACAGCTTCTTTAACCAAACAATTTACGCCTTTGATCTAAGGGTCACAAAGTCACAGTCAGCTTTCTTATCCCTTGTGTCGTGATTTGACATCATTTTTAATTGGCCGTTTTTAATGAAGGTCATAATCCTTCAATAGAATAAAAAGTCTCAAATGGAACGAATTCTCATATCCAAATATTGTATATTCTTCAAGGAAATGTTTTAATTATAGAATACTATGCTCAGTTTCACAATCCGGTAATTAGCCTTCATTTTATTTTATTTTTCACTCCATTGTTTTTTATCTCTCCCGTTTCCTGTTCCTATTTTCATTACAACGTTTCCTCATATATACTTTAAAGGCTTTGAGTGAACAACTTAAAATTACAACTCATTTGAATAAATCTGAGCCTCGTAAAATGATTCAAGTGATGCTTAGCAGTAAGTTTTAAATGGGAGCGGATTGTAACATCATTAAACTGTTTTTCCAATAGAGATCTTGTATTATTACAAAACTAAATAAGGGAATTAGCTATTAAAAACTATAGTGCAGATAGCTGCTTCCTTCGCCTCTTTTTGGCTCTTGGTGTGTCATAAAATAATCCCATTCTAGTATGATACGCCATAGAATTGCATAAGCATGACATAAAGCATTATGTATTTTGACTCTTTGAGGTTTCCTATCACCTCTATTATAATACATGTATTAAAGTAAACAGGGAACTAATTAACAGCAGCAATGTAAAGTAGTTCAGCCTCTGGCGACATATTGCAATTAAGTAGTAAATAAGCCCAAACTTCATCGAAACTATAAAACAGAGACATCTTAGAGAGATAACACATCGTTTACTGCAAGCGCAGTAATTTCAATAACCAAGTATAATGAATATCTCACTGGTGGAGAATCAAAATTGCATAGCAGTTTTCAGATCCTGCTCATTCTTTTACATCTGAAATAAAGTTTATCCCCAAAGTAACAGAATATACTCCATTAGGTAAAGCATATCTCGTTCATAATAGAAGAGTTTAGCAAAAGTGGAGAGATAACTTGAAGCATTAAAGGGAACCTGTCAGGTGTTTTTTCCTATGAACAACAAGTAATACCCTTCAGTGCAATTGCAATTTCCAGGCAGTGCTGTATGCAATACAGCAGGACTCATTGGTCTTCATATATAGGTTTCTGGAAAAGGTTTTATTATAACAGTTATCTATATCTCCGATCTTGCTTAGCGTATGTAGAATGGTTAAGTAAGGAGGGGGGGTTACAAATTTTCCAAAATGTACCAATAGTCAAGTCACCTGTAATAGGATTGCTGTAAAGTTGGCCTGGATAGTTAAAGCTGTGATGATGTCATAGCTACCCTCCCCTTTCCTCACGTGCAAAGTCCTAATTTCCATTTGTGGCCACTTTTTGACAAGGAATACAGAAACATTATAGAATGGCTATTATGTTCTTAACTGTGAAACGCTGGGAACACCCCATTAATTTACATAACAAGCTAAATTGAAGATAAAATGTAACAAGTGTTCGTTATCCTTCCTGCTTTAGAATATGGATTAAAATGCCAATAAAAGTTTTTTTATCAATGTATTATAAATTTATTACAACTGCAATGCGTCCATTCTAGCTGCATGTTATTGCTGTTCCTGCATTTAAGCGCAACATCCCACAAATACTTGGAGTCCTTAAAGTGATTATTGCAATCACCATTCTGACTTTATTACTATTCATTAAATATTGTATAGAAATTTATGGCTGACACTTGCCTACTCAGTAGTACTTAGGTTAATAGATACATAATTTTAGCAAGATAAAACTGCATTGCATCTTAAAGAAATTTAGATTCTCTATGGCATTTATGAAGTCTTAACTTTTATTAATTTGGTTTATTTATTTCTGTTATTGCCACTTCCTGTGCATAAACTTTAAAGGAGATACTGCACTTTTACTCTTTATAAATACAAAGTATACATAGGATAGACATCAGTATGTGTATTTTTCAAGCAAAAATATGTGCAAAACATATCTGAAATTCATGTTTACAGTACATTTATTACATTTATATCGGAAAAACACTTAAATTCTGAGAAGCAGCTTTATTATAATGGGTTCAGACAAGAGGAATGACACCACATTGTGATAACGCTATGCAGAATAGGTCATAACAAGTACAAAACATTAAATGGTTAAATTATGTCAATGGAATGCCCTGTGATACTTATACAGACAACAGTTATATGTAATGAAGGGATGGTTACTATGGTGAACAAGATGTTTATTCACACTGTAATGCACAATTATAAAAATTAGATAGCAGGGTCAAGGGTTACTGCCTACACACATTTGGTTCCCATGCTGGAAAGTAAAGATGCAGTGACCAGGAAAGACAAGTCATGTATTAACAGAAGCACACCATCCATGATTGCACAGACATGAATTTAGAATTTGGGCCAATGCAAGAAAATCCTATATTTTGCACTTGGATTAGCTTAAGGTAAGCCCCCTGTTCCCCAAATGAAGCAGCTATTATAAGTTTCTTATCTTTAAAGGAAGTATGGGCACAATACACTCCTCGCCAAGAGTGGCAGATTGGAAAGTGGCTTGTACTGCCAGCATTATGGCATTCAAGATGACCATCTGTGCATTTTGGTGTTCTGACCAACATCCTTACAATTTATAAAATCACTAATTGATTTAATGTAAACAAAGTTTCTTAGTCTTCAGAAGGTTGAACAGTCCTGAATAGGGGGTTGTACCAGTTCACAACACACCTCTACATGGGTGGTGTTTAGTTTTGCAGTTCAATTCCATTCACTGCAATGACAAACCTATGGACTGGCTGTGTCTAGGAGAGAGAACACCAGTATTTGTTTTTATCCTCCTGTTGTAGCCGTTTAAATGCTAACTGTACTACATAGAGGATACATAAAATGCTCACAAACCTCTACCCACTCCAACATTTTCAGGTGGACAATTGTGCATTGTCATGACCACAGTGTTGACCTCAGCACAATTGGCATATGACTGTCTGATGTGGTGTGATTGTCATTGCTGGAAGTGTTTTATACCCCCTCTCAGTAAACCACAGCTAGAATAAAAAAGTTTCCCAATCCTATAACTTGAATTAATATAAATTCATTTTAGTGGTGTGGTCTGAGCTTTGAATTCATTTTACCATTACAGCTAAGGATCTTCATTTTAATGGCATCTCCTGGAGTTTGAATGCATCTGAATTGTGTAGTTTGGGTTATGAATTCATTTAAGCAGTGGCTGGTGGCTGAATTAAGTGTTTTGGGTGGTCTTAGATTTTAATCCACTTTAGTGATCTTTCCTTGGTGTCTGAATTCATATCAGTGTTCTTCCAATTTCACTAGTCTAGTCCAATTTAATTTTAGTGGTCTACTCTAAAACATTGTAGATGTTCAAATGTTGGTTCTGATTTCATTTTAGCATTGTAGTGTTGGGTCTGATTTCATTTTAGTGGTCTAGTCTTAGAACTGAATTCATTTTAATTGTCTGTCCTTAGAGCTCTGAATTCATTTTAGTGGTCTAGTCTTGGAACTGAATTCAATTTAAGTGTCTGTCCTTGAAGCTCTGAATTAATTGAAGTGGTCTGGCCTGGGGTGTAAATTAATTTTAGTCTAGTAAAGAAAGGCTCTGGCTCTAATAAAGATAGACCTACGATAATCAGCACAAAATATCAGACATAATATGAACATGGTGTTTAATTCTCAATTCTGTCCATGCTCCACACTATTTTTCTTTCATTCACACACAAATGATTGAATGTATCGTCTGCCCTGTGCTAAATCCATGTGGAGCCGTAAACAGAAAAACCACAAATTCTTTATTAAGAGCAATACATACAATAGAGATCTAGAACACCATGTCTGCCACTTAGGAAGATGTACCACAAGGCACTATGTGTACCCATTCATTTATACTGCTTAGTAAATATCAAAAGGCATAGTCATCTATTTAAAAGATGAAAGGCAGTTTTATAACTTTTCAAAAAGCTGAAAAATAAAAGCATTTTGTTTTTCCCTCTGCCGTTGGCAATGTTTGACTGTAAACTGCACTTGCCAGGCCTTGATTGATGTGCAGAGATGCCCCTAACAGCTTCAACCCAAAGTGATTTATTAGCAGCATAGTCTGTACAAAACAAGGTTTGTGGCATCTGTACTTTAACTGCTTTTCTATTATAGTTATTTTCTATAAAATTATGTTAGCATAGCTGAATTTTCTGAGCAATCCCTAGCAGGAACAATTTGATGCATCCGCACATGGCATCTGCTATTAATTAACTACTAAAACTGTACAAATCTTTCAAATTAATTTTGGTAATCTGGTATCAGAAATTTCCCATTTCTCACTGGATGAAATTAATTTCTGAACGCCTTTGTTTTTTTCTGCCGACAAATCACTTCACTATAGCCAAAATCAGTCACTCTAATGAAACCTGCTTGCTGTTGCAAGGGCTGCTTTATGAAGTGCTTTAAATATGTTTAACTGTTTTAATTAAGCGGTCTAGGCAAATTATGCCACATAATTTTGTATACAGCACAATAAATGCAAATTGTTGTAGAAACCACAAGATGTAAATTGATCTAAACACCAGTATCTACTGGGAAAAACTGCTCTATTCAGCATAAAAGTGGTGTTCATCTCTGCAGTACATCGTCTGTATTATCTCTGCAATGTCCCTAGTGTCTGTTGGAGCACAGGCTAATTTTTCATTCAATGTAACAAAATTAATTTTGTCCTTCACCTTGGCAAGAGGAAGCAAGCAACTCGTCCAATTGGATACTCATTGAGATTTCATTTTTCCTAGGTTGCCTAGAAATAAACCTGAGCATTGCTTACCAAAATGACTTCCTCATCCTAAAATGTTCTGTTTATAAATTGTACTAAAATCTGTATTTGAAGACTGTAATCTTCAAATGTTTTACAGTGTTATGTTGGGTTGTGTGGAGTTACACAATTCAAAGAATAAATTAAAAAAAAAAAATTGGGGCTAATCTTTACAATAGGTAATGAAGATGAGATTGGCCATGGCAGACCAGACCAATCCTTGCAGATCAGCTGTTCTGAGATCTCAGTCACTACATAGAGCAGTGATTTTCAACGTGTGTGCCGTGGCAGACACATGGTTGAGTGTGCCGCGGGGAAAGATCCCCGAACTATGGTGCCCGGCGCCAGTACCCGGCAAACCCGGGCAAGTGCTGCTGGGAGGGCCCACTCGTGGCCAGATCTCATTCCCCTGCAGCCGGCCCGTGCCAGGTGCTGGCACCGCTTGCCGAAAGACGCTGCCATCCCCAGCAGCCTGGCTGTGCCGTAAAGTGGCGCGTGGTATGCTGCAGGATGCTGCGTGTGAAGCGCTGTGCGGCTGCCGGCAGGGGGAGGAAGACGACGAAGTGGAAGCTCCGGATCTGAGTAGAAGACTGAGGTGAGTACTATTTATTTTAAATGTCACATTTACTAGTCCATGGGGATGAGAAGGAGCTGTATATAATGAATGGGGGGGGGGGGGGTCCTGTTCCTATTTTCATTACAACGCTTTCCTCAGATATACTTAAAGCTATTGAGTGAACACTTAAAATGTACAACTCATTGAATAAATCTGACCTCTAAAATGTTCAAGTATGTCGTTAGTCAGTAAAATTTTTAAATGGGAGCGGATGTGTAACATCATTAAACTGTTTTTTCCATAGAGATCTTGTATTATTCCACAAAAACTAAATAACGGAATTAGCATTAAAACCATAGTGTGCCAATAGCTGCTTCTTCTTCGCCTCTTTTTGGTCTCTTGTGTGTCATAAAATATAATCCATTTCTAGTATGATCCGCCATAGAATTGCAATAAGCATGAATCAAAGCATTATGTCTATTTTGTACTCGTTTGATGTTCTAGCACCTCTATTATAATGACATTATAAAAGTAAAACAGGGAACTAAGTAACAGTAGCAGATGTAAGTAGTTCAGCTCGCGACATATTGCCAATTAAAAAGTAGTAAAATAAGCCCACAACTTCATCGAAAACTTAAAACAGAGACATTTGAGTAGTAGAAACACATCGTTACCTGCAAGCGCAGTATTTCAATAAACCAAATATAATGATACTCACTGGTGGAGAATCAAAATTTGCATAGCAGTTTTCAGATCCTGCTCATTCTGTTTAATCTGAAATAAAGTTTATCCCCAAACAAGTAACAGAATATACTCATGGTAAGCTATCTGTTCAGTAATAGAAGAGTTAGAAAAGTGAGAGACGAAGCTTAAGCATTAAAAGGGACCCTTCAGTGTTTTTTCCTAGAACAACAATAATAATCCCCTTCAGTGCAATTGCCAATTCAGCAGTGAGATTTTCGCGTTACATACAGCCAGGGACTCATTTGTCTTCATAGTAGGTTTCTGAAAAGGTTTTATTATAACAGTTATCTATTCTCACACCTGCTATATGCACGTATGTAGAATGGTTAGTAAGGAGGGGGGTACAAATTTTTCCAACATGTACCAATAGTCAAGTCACCTGTAATAGGAGTGGCTGTAAGTTGGCTGATAGTTAAGTTGTGATGAGGTCATAGCTACCTCCCCTTTCCCTCACGTTGCAAAGTCCCTAATTTCCATTTGTGCACTTTTTGACAAGGAATACAGAAACATTATAAATGGCCTATATGTTCTTAACTGTGCAACCGCTGGGAACCCAGCATTAACTTTACATAACAACTACATTTTGAATATAAAGTAACAGTGCGTGTTCCTTCTCTGCTTTAGAATATGGGACATTAAAGCCAATTGAAAGTTTTTTTATTACAGTATTAAAATTTTATTTCAAAACTGCAATGCGCCATCTAGCGCATGTTATGCTGTTCCTGTCAGCATTTAGCGCAACATCCCACCAAATATTGGAGTTCCTTAAAGTGATTATTGACAACTTGCCAAATCACCATTACGACTATTACTTACTATTCATTATAATTTGTATAGAAATTTATGCTGACAACTGTCATACTCAGTTGAGTACTTAGGTTAATAGATACATAATGTTAGCAAATATAAAACTGCATTGAATCTAAAGAGAAATTTAGATTCTCTATGGCATCTTATGGAAGTCTAACTTTTATTAATTTGGTTTATTTATTTCTGTATTGCCCTTTCCTGTGCATAAACTTAAAGGAGATGACTGCACTCTTACTCTTTATACACATAACAAGATACATAGAGATAAGACATATCAGTATTTGTATATTTCCAACCGCAAAAATATGGCAAAAAATACTCTAGAAATTCATGGTTTCGCACAGTACATTTTATTTAACATTACTATCGCGAGAAAGAATAACCAGACTTCAACATCTGCTAAGGAAGCAGCTTTATTATACATGTGTCACCACAAGAGGAATACCACCACTAAATTTCGTGATAAATCCTAGCGTGCCGACTAAAATAGGTCACAACAAGTACAAACTTAAATGGTTTAAATAATAGGCATGGAACTGCCATGTGTACTATATATACAGCACACAACAGTTATATGTATCGCAAAGGGATGGTTACTATGGTGAACACTGATTTGTTATTCACACCATGTAATGCAACACTGTTCAAAATGTTAGAATAGCAGGGCCAGGGTTACTGCCTAAACATCTTGGTTTGCCATGCGTGAAAGTAAAGATGCAGTGACCCGGAAGAAAGTATGGATTAACAGAAGCACACCATCCATAGATTGCAGACATGAATTTAGAATTTGGGACAATGCAAGAAGAAAGATCCTATGATTGTGCAACGGGATGCTTAGCTTAAGGTAAGGGACCCACTGTTCCACAACGAAGCAGCCTATTAGAAGTTTCTTATCTTTAATAGGAAGTATTGGGCACCAATCACTCCTCGCCAAGAGTGCAGATTGGAACAGCTTGGATCGTACTTGCCAGCATTAGGTCGCATTACAGAGGACATTCTGGTGCATTTTGGTTGTTTCACTGACCGCAACCTCTCTTACTAATTTATAAAATCACTAATATGATTTCCATGTAAACAAGTTTTAGATGTCTTCAGAATGGTGACCAGTCCTTAATAGAGGGTGTACCCAGTTCACACAACCACAACACTCTAACTGTCGGTGGTGTTTTTAGCTCTTTGGCTAGTCCTTCGATATTCCATACTCACTGCAATGACAAACCTAAGGATGGCTGGTCTAGGAGAGAGAACACCAGTATTTGTTTTATCCTCCTGTTTGTAGCCGTTAAATGTATCTAACTGTACTACATAAGAGATACATAAATGTCACAAACCTCACCACTCACAAACATTTTTCAGGGATGGAAATGTGCTGCATTGTCAGACCCATCAGTGTTGACCTCGGCACCATTGGCATATGACGTCTGATGTGGTGTATTGTCTTTGCTGGAAAGTGTTTTTATACACCCTCTCAGTAACCCACGCTTAGAATAAAAAAGTTTCCAAATCCTATAACTTGAAAATAATAATATAAATTACATTTAGTGGTGTGGTCTGAGTCTTTGATTCATTTTAACCATTACAGCAAGGATTCTCATTTATATGCATCTCCTGGAGTTTGAATGCATCTGAATTGTGTAGTTTGTCGTGTGATCTACGATTCCTACTAATTTAAGCAGATGGCTGGGTGGCTGCAATTAAGTGGTGTTTGGGGGTCTATTGAATTTTTAAATTCCACTTTGAGGATTCTTTCCTTGGTGAATTTCATGATCAGTGTTTATTCTTCACAATTCCCTAGGCTAGTCTCAATTTTAATTTTAGGGTCTACTCTAAAAACAATTGTAGATGTCAATGTGTTTCTGATTTATTTTAGCATTGTAGTGTTGGGGCTGATTTCAATTTTATGGTCTAGTCTTAGAACTAATTATTTTAATTGTCTGTCCTTAGAGCCTGAATTCATTTTAGTGGTACTAGTCTGGAAACTGAATTCAATTTAACGTTCTGTCTGGAAGCTCTGAATTAATTGATGAGTGGTTGGCCTGGGGTTAAATTAATTTTAGTTCGTAAAGAAAGGCTCTGGCTCTAATAAAGTATAGACCCTACCGATAATCAGACACAAATATAACATAATATGAACATGGTGTTTTAATTCTCATTCTGTCCATGATCCACACTATTTTTCTTCTTCATTAACACACACAATGATTGAATGTATGTCTGCCCGTGCTAAATCCAGTGGAGCCTCAACAGAAAAACCACAAATTCTTTTTAAGAGCAATAATACATACATAGAATTAGAACAACCATGTCCTGCCACTAGTGAAGATGTACCACAAGGCACTATTTGTACCCATTCATTATACTGTTAGTACATATCAGAAAGGTAGTCATCTATTAAAAGATGAAAGGCAGTTTATAAACTTTTCAAGAAAGCTGAAAACTAAAAGTCATTTTGTTTTTCCCCCCTCTGCCTTGGCATGTTTGACTGTAAACTGCACTGCCACGGCTTGCATGATGTGCAGAGATGCCCCTAACGCTTCAACCCAAATTGATTATTAGCACATAGTCTGTTACAAAACGAAGTTTTGGTTTGTGGCATCTGTACTTTTAACTGCTTTTCTATTAGAGTTATTGTCTATAAACATTATGTTAGCATAGCTGATTTCCTTACAATCCCTAGCAGGAAACAATTTGCTGCATCCGCACATGGCATGTTTCTCTATTATAACTACAAAACTGTACAAATCTTTAAATTAATTTTGTAATCTGGTATCAGAAATTTCCCATTTCCTCCGGATGCAATAAGTTCGGAACGCCTTTGTTTTTATCTTCTCCGACAAATCACTTCAGTCTAGCGCCAACATCAGTCCCTAATAAACCTGCTTGCTGGTTTGCAAGGGCTGCTTTATTGAGAACGTGCTATTAATAGTTTAACTGTTATATTATTAGGGGTCTAGGCAAATTTGGCACATAATTTTGAATACCAGCACAATAAATGCAAATTGTTGTGAAGAAACCCAAAATAGATAGCTAAATTGCGATCGAAACACCAGATCTACTGGGAAAAAACTGCTTCTATTCAACATTATAACAGTGTGTTACATCGCTCTCTGTCAGTACATGTCTGTATCGTTATTAGCTCTGCATTGTATCCCTAGTGTCTGTTGGAGCCACAGCAATTATTTATTCAAAGTACAAATAATGTATCTTGTCTCTTTCACCTGTGGCAAAGAAGCAAGCACTCGCAATTGGATACTCATATGAATGAGCTTATGCATGTTTTCCTAGTTGCTGGAGAGACGATAACCTGAGCATGGCTTACCGAAAATAACTTCTCATCACTAAAAAGTCTTCTCTATCAAATTGTCCCTAAAACATGTATTTGAAGACTGTAACTTCAAATGTTGTACCACGTGCTTAGCGATGGCGGGGGGAGGTTACTCAAGTCAGAAAAAATATATTAAAAAAAATAACATTTGGGCTAATCTCTAAATAGTATGAATGAGGATGGTCCATGCAGACCAGCATGCCTTGCAATACGTGCTATCCAGCTAAGAGCCACTGTTCTGAATATTCCTACTAACGTGTTGTGCCGAAACGAATGTGAGCCGTTGAGGAAGACCCATAGACGTCGTGACTATAGGTGCCGTCGCGCGCACCCGTACTTTCGCGGCCAGGACACACACTCCCACAAACACGGAACCCGGGCAAGTGCTGGCGTGGAGGGCCTACCCGTCGTGGCCAGATGCTCATTCCCCTCTGCAAGCCGGCCCGTGCCAGGTGCTGGAACCCGCTTGCCGAAAGACTCTGCCATCCCACAGCGCTGGCTGTGCCGTGAAAGGTGGCGCGCTGGTATGTCTGAGGAATGCTAACGTCTGTAAGCGCATTGTGCGGCTGCTGCAAAACGAGGTGTGAGGTAAGACGACGAAGTGGAAACCTACCGGAGATTCATGAGTATGTAAGACTGTAGGTGAGTAGAGTACTTATTATTATTAAAATGGCAACAGTTAGACTACGTCGCATGGGGAGGAAGAGAGTCTGTATCATACTACTATGGTGCGGGGGGTTCGTGAGGCAGTGGAGGGGGCAACATATACATGAAGCAAGGGGGTGGTGGGGCGTTGAGGAGGTCGGGTGTGCCACATATACATGTAATGGGGGGTGGGGCGACTGAGGAGGAGGCTGAATATAATTCGAAGGGAGTGCTTGAGGAGGGGCTTGGGTATTATTGATGAATGAGGGGTATGTAAGAGACGGAGCATTGTATATAATACAAGGCGGGGGTGCATGCAAGGTGGCTACCATGTAATGTTTTTGGGAGAAAAGGAGGGGCTGCATATTATGGTGTGATGAGGGGCGATTGCAATATAATCCATTTGGCTGCATATTAATTAAGACGCGGGTGTGACGAGGCCTCTGGTGTGTTGTAGTAATAATTTCATGGGGGCTGCATATAATTGAATTTATGCGGTGAAGAGGCTGTTTAATAAGGGCCTCTAGGGCTTTTAATTGTAAAGGAGGCAGCACTAGGGGCTCTTAAATTCGTAAAGGGGAGGCTGCTAGGGGCTTTTTTTTAAAATTTTAGAAAGGGAGGGTTCCCCTAGGGGCTTTATCAGGAAAGTTAGGCCTAGGGGCTTTTTAGTAGTAAAGGTGGCCCTATGGCTCTTTTATTAGTAAAGGATGCCCTAGGGGCTTTTTGATTTAGTAAAGGGGGGCTGCTAGGGGCTTTTTATAGGAAAGGGAGGCTTGCGAGGGCTGTTTATCTAGGAAAGAGGCTCGCTCTGGGGAATTCTTTATCGGGATAAAGTGGAGATGGCCGCTAGGGGGCTTTTTTATAGTAAAGGGAGGCTCCAGGGGCATTTTATGTTAGTAAGAGAGTTGCCCTCTATGGCTTTTTTATTAGAAAAGAGAGTTCTAAGTGGGCTTTTTATATAATAGTAAAGGGAGGGTCGCTGGGGGCTTTTTTATCAGGGGTAAGGAAGGCCGCTAGGGGCGTTTTTGATGATGTAAAGGGAGGATATCCCTTTTGTGTTCATCAAAACAGGTCCAGGTTTCACACTGAGTAAGTAAAATAAATTTAGAATCTATATTATTAACTATATGTATAATATGACTCTTTTAGTGTCATTTTGTGCTATTTTGGTTGGTGGTGTGCCCCAGGGTTTTCTAAGTAGAAAAAGTGTGCCGCGGCTCAAAAAAGGTTGAAAATCACTGACATAGAGGATGAAACAGGAATCAAACACCTTCCTTCTCATTGTGGTGGTCAATCAGGGTAATTGCTGCTCATCTCTAATACAAGAGACCTGGAGTTGACCTATAGTAACCAGGGATAAACTGAAAATCTAGCTTTCTGGGTCATGTTCTCTGAGCACTCAAAAAAGTGGATTGATGGGAGTTCAATGTGCCAGATTCCTATCAATTTGAAAATTACAGGTGGGATTTATCACGCCTATGGATACAACAGGAGGACGGAGTCTCTGGTGTCTGGGATGTGGAGCAACAATTTGCGCTATTAACCAGCAACAGTTCAGATTGGACGGTTGCAGACTATAACGAGTACACAGGCAGGGAACACCCTTTCCCACCCAACTCTGCTTCTAGCCACACCCCCTTCACGCTCCTCCATACTAAACTGGCTTAGAGGTAGTGTAAATGGGAAAGAATCACAATATTGTAAAGTCAGGGAGGTGGGGGGCTTAGCACTGAAGCCACGTTCACCCCACCACAGAACATTCCCATTATGCACCAGACTTCTGGAGAGCCAGTTATGATGTCCCTGGTTGCAGATATGCCAATAACATCAAAATATGGCATTCTAATGTGGGGAGAATTTGACTTTAGTGTTGAGATCCCTGCCTCCTTGACTTTATACAACCAGTTTACATCTCACATCAAAGTATTTTTTTCTGGATGATGCCAACAAGCTGGGAAATGAAAGAGACATGATCTGGAAGGTGTTAAGCTTCTTAACAACACACTGATCATCTGAAATTGACCAATTACCAACTGCTGTATAATAAAGTAGAAACCTGTCCAGTATGGAGAGGGCTCAGCACCCATGGTGCCATGAAGTATGGGTATGTCATGTGTCATTAAGAGGTTAATATACATTTTATTCACAAAAGTAGAATAAATTGATTAAAAGTGTGGGCAAGTTATCTCACTGCTGGAGGCTTTCTTTAGAAGAATCTTAACAGTGATTAATAGATCAACACTAGAAAACAAAGAGTCTAGTGAATATCTTAACAGTACTGCTAAATGACAGATTTATGGTAATACGTGAAATGAATACTATGCTACCCATTACTGTACAGTGTACTCTAATATCATTTACATAACTACACACTGTGCACTATATAAATGTTAAACTTGGTTCTGTTTACTCCTCCATAGGCCTAATTATGGAGGAAATCTCAGCAATCAAACCCTTACAATGTAATGTAGGCATTTTGCAGCAATACACTTCTCCTAGATATGATTACAACTAACCATGATGTGCATTAAGCATTACCCATAGCACGTTTTATCTTGGCATTATCTTCTAAATGTGCCCTTTCCGAACCCTTTGTTTGTCATAGTTTTATCCTTTCCATTTCTGTCACATCTTCTTAATCTAATCTAGAGATACAGAAGGATCACTAGGCTGCCAGCCTCTTTACACACCACTGATTTGATTGATTGTTGCTACTTCTATAGAGTTTTGAGTTTCTTTAGCACAGAAAGATGTGCCACTGAGCAGAGATGTAGCAATTGTGCCATCCTAAGTTTTTCTTAGAAATGTTTCTGAGATCAGCACAGATTGATGGCCCTGCTCTCTTGATTTCGATGCAATCTCACCCTTTCATGTGGTAACTGAAAACTATGAATAAGATGGATAGTGGTCCTGTGCACTTTGTAGTACAAAAGGACTTAGCACAAAGTCGCATAGGTTTATACTGGTGATGCCTGTACAAACTGTGCCATTGCAAACCCAAAATCATCCACTCAATCATAAAACATTGTGGCCTTTTATTATTTAATTATATAAATATATATAGTCTGTTGGCTATGTAAGGCTGGAATTAAATTCCTTGTATTTTTGTCTTATATCTAAGGGCGGCCAAGCCCATTTGCGAGACACTTGTTAAGTGTTTTCCTTTCTTCCCCTGGTTTGGAAATTATTTAAAAGCTATGTAGCTGTATTTTTGCTATATATGTTGCATCTTATCCCCAACCTCACCAGTGTACTTATCCCAGCTCTAATTCGCCTCTTTAACCATTCACAATCCACTGGTATTGCTCCATCTTCCTTTAAACATGCAACTGTCACACACATCTTAAAGAAGTCATCTCTGGACCCATCTACTCTGCTGAACTTTCAGCCTCTCTCACTACTTATATTTGTATCAAAAGTCTTAAAACATCATGTCCATCTGGAACTATCCTCCAACTCAATCTTTGACAAACTGCAATCTGGTTTTCACCCAATCACTCCACTGCTACTGCCTTAAAGAGAACCCGTCATGCAAAATAACCCCCCTAAACTAAATATTTTTCAGAAACTGCCATTAGAGAGCATTGCTCTCTCCTTCATTGTCGCTCTACATGCCTGTAAACCTAAGCAATGAGGTCCTAAAGCTAGTATGCCAAATGAATCTGTGAAATGTCCAATGAACATTAGCATATTCAGCGTTCCCACTCTATTCATGAGTGGGAGCCAAGCCCACACCCCCAGTGCTTGATGACTGACAGCCTGTATATCATGTGATGCTGTTTATATGATGGCTTCCTGGTGCTGGTGGCCACGCCCCTGCAGCCTGTGTTGTGTTTAGGGAGAGATACAGCAGCTCGGCAAGCCATGTTTACAGCAGAACATGTCAGATTCATGTGTAAGCTGATGCTGTGTCTCTCACCTGTGTATTAGGAGGATTGCAGGCAGTTCATCAATGCAGCACAGAACACTAGCCCAACGCTTACTATCATTACACACAGACATGGAGCAGGGGGAGGAGAGGGAGGATTAACAGGGGTGACATCACTGCTCTGACCAGTGACCAGCCTCATTCACATGATTAAAAAATGATGATTTTTACACCTGATAATGTATGAAATAACTAGTAAAATGCTGGGAGGGATCCTTGTGAGCTGCTCCAACAGTCGGTGACATGGACTATGACAACAGACCGATGACGAGGTTTCCTTTACTTACATTTCCAATGATTTATTTTCTGCTAGCTAAACTACCTATCTACACCTCCGTTTATAGGCCGGTTTTTCAGCACAAAAACTGGCTGAAAAACGTCCCCCTCGGCTGATACACGAGTCTATTACAAAAAAAATTACCCTACTTTAAAAAATT
This sequence comes from Engystomops pustulosus, assembly GCA_019512145.1. Lineage (NCBI taxonomy): Eukaryota > Metazoa > Chordata > Amphibia > Anura > Leptodactylidae > Engystomops > Engystomops pustulosus. Next base: position 100,705,492 of record CM033641.1, on the reverse strand, counting down.
AAACTTAATTCTTACCCTCCGATGTCAGCGCGGCTCCCGATTGTTGGCGGCGGCTTACCGATTCCCCGATGTGAGCGCGTTTCCGTCTTCTTTCTTCTCCGCGGCCCTTCTTCTCTTCTGGCATGATGCGGCCATGTTTTCCTTCGTGGCCGCACATACTATGACTCGCAGCTTGCCGCGTCATATTAATGCGCATGCTAGAAGAAAACATGGCCCGCGTCATCCGGAATAAGAAGAGAGAGCTGCTGAAGAAAAGAAGACGGGAACGCTCTAACATCGGGGACATCGGTAAGCGCGCCAACATCGGGGAGCCGCGCTTAGTTTATTTTTTTAAGGGGCCGTGGGGCATGCTGCTGTATACTACTAGGGGCTTGCTGTATACTACTAGGGGCTGCTGTATACTACTAGGGGCTTGCTGTATACTACTAGGGGCTGCTGAATACTACTAGGGGCTGCTGTATACTACTAGGGGCTTGCTGTATACTACTAGGGGCTTGCTGTATTCCCAACCTCGGCTTATACTCGAGTCAGTAGTTTTTCCTAGTTTTTGGTGGTGAAATTAAGGGTTTCGGCTTATACTCGAGTATATACGGTAACATTACAAAACAATGGCCCTTTCATGGATCACCTCATACCTCTCCAGCCAGAGTTTTATACCCCTCAAGCTTCTGTCCTGGGACCCCTACTCTTTTCAGTCAGCTTTCTAAAGTCACTGTCAGACACATTCTCCTCCTCTTTTAGTTTTCTAAAACTTAACATGGACAAAACAGAATTATTAATATTTCCTTCGCCTATCATATCACAGTTACAATCCATGGCTCTACACTCTCACCAGTCCAAAAAGTCCACTGCCTTAGAGTAATGTTTAGAAAATAGAAAGAGAGACACGGGCGGCGCCCCTAGTGTAGTGTGATAAATAAAAGGCTGTAATTGAAGTTTATGAAATCTGCTCACCTTGTGACACCTTGTGTCTAGTGCGTTGGAGCAGAGGTTAGAGGTATGGTAGGGTGGGTATGCAGCGTCTGACCAGGTTCCGGTACTGGATGGAACAATATTGGAAGTAAATTGGCGAAAATGCCGGTTTGTTGTAAGACGCGCTTCCCAAATTAAGGAGGATTCGACATCAACTGCTTAATTTTGATGAGGTAATTTATTAGGATTGGACTCGGTCCAATAAATTACCTCATCAAAACTAAGCAGTTGATGTCGAATCCTCCTTAATTTGTGAAGCGCGTCTTACAACAAACCGTTTTTTTTGCCAATTTACTTTCAATATTGGAGTAATGTTTGACATTGCCATACACAAGCCTCACATCCAGTCCCTTAATACAACCTATGCCTCCATACTAAGAACATCTCTTACATCCGATCCTTCCGCAGCCGGAGTCTACACAAGTGCTAATCCATACACTCATCATCTCCCACTTGGACTACTGAAATATTCTCTATAGTCTCCCAGGTAACTCTTTAACACCCCATTAATTTATCATTAACTCTGCTGCCCGGCTAATCCTTCTCTCTCCTCTCTTCTCTGCTAGTCTCAGCACTGGTTACCCATTGTACAACAAAATCAGTTTCAAATATTAATCATGACTCACAAAGCCATTCACAACCTGTCCCCTCCATATATCTCTAAATCCATCAACCAATACAATCTTACACAGAATCTCTTTTCTATACAGGACCTTCTTCACGTTATTACTATCCGCTCTTCTCACAACCGATCCCCAGGACTTTTGACATGCATCCCTCATACTCTGGAACTCTCTACCAAAATGTGTCAGACAGTCCCCTTCCAAAGTTTCAAAGGTAACCTGAAAACCCAAGTGTTCAGAATTGCCTAACAACTGCACTGCTAATCTCCCTCAACATGTGTCTCCATCTACCCTTCCATTGTGATCCCTCAAGGGCAGGGTCCTCCTTCCACCTGTTTCCTGTTCACTGTAGTTTTTGTATTTGTATTTGCATTTGTTCTCGTCTTAATGTAATGTATCTGTATCCTTTAGTGATTGTAGTGGACCACAGAGTCATTTACCTGGATTATTATAGATGGATTATATCATTAATTGATCATTCTGCATATATCAGTGGATCTGTAGGTGATGAGTATATTTCATTGCCTGTTGGATTTTTGGATTTTGTGTTTTTTACTTCAAACAATAAAACTGAATTTATAAACAGAGTAAATGAATCAGCAAACCAGAACACTGTTGCCGTTTCCTTTGAGCAGGGATATCCTTAGCTCTGAAGTAAAAATTGTACAATAAATAGTGAAAGTCCAGCTTTCATGAAGTCCACAAAAATCTTTAAAAATGAATTCTTTAGCCATAACAAAGGAAGTAATTCTGAATGATGTAGGCTAGTGCTCTTTTATGCTTTGCTTGTCTTTTAAGTAAAGAAGAAATTTTTTTTAAGATTTCTTGTGGACTTTCTGAAAGCTGGACTTTACCTTATTTTCTTACAAAACATTTTTTTTACTGTTGTTTGTGTGGTAGACCTGGTCAAAGTTTTTTGATGTAGTCTCTGACAGTCATTCAGCACTGACAGGTACAAAATAAAGCGTGCCATCCAAAACTGCCTGCTCCCCTCCCTGGCTCCCAAACACAGAGAGGCACCAGTAAATGGTGACTCAAGCCACCTGTCTCATAGCATGTAATTATGCTCCTTTTTCCTGTGGATGAATACACATTTCTTAAGTGGAAGTATGGAGAACCACAATCTTGAACCAGTGTTGGAGAGTCGGGGAGTGGCTGACATCCAGAACCTAGCTACCAATTTTTCTGGCACAGTATAGGGTTTCAACAACGAAGGCCCCATCTGCAGTAAACTGAAACAGCTCTGTGTCTATCAGAAGCAGGCATATTTTAGGATTATAGGGAACTGCTACTCCGATCTCATCAAATAGGAATCTGCAGACCTGTTCCCAAAGCCCCCACACCCTTGACAGGACCACATTTGATGGAGGAAGGTTCCCAAAGTCCTGTATATAACCCCCCTCATGTGGACTGGGTTGCAAATGCGGATTTGAGACATGTGGATTTGAGACATTTGCAACAAAAAATCTAAAAAAGAAGCCAAAATTTGCGCCTGCCAGGATAGAAAAAACTAAACATGTTTTACAAAAAAAACACATGATCATACATAAGGCACAAAAAAGACCTTCCAAATGCCTCAATTATACACCAAAGAAAAAACTATGATACTGTCCCCAAATAGTTAAGAAACAAGAGTTAAAAATCAGGAGCAGGAAAAACATATGTTAACCCAGCAAGTACCACACAGAAAATATTTATGTGAGTAGGAATTCTGCTGCAGGTGAAAGGGGCAGATCTCTGAGAGTTCTTGCCAGTCCATAACAAAGCTTGCAGAGAGCCGGGCATGGCAGACTCAATCAGCAACGCAACCACTAGAGCACTGTTCAGACTGCTTACAGAAGTGAACAGCTAGAAATTCAGCATCTCCTCAGCTTGACAGTACGAACTGAGGAAGACACTGACAAAGATGTAACATGTGTACCGTGTGAAAATATCAGTGCAATACCTGCATGTTCTCCCTAAATTGGATTTAGGGATCACTCACATTTAATGGAGGGCTGTGGGGGATTCATCAGCATTTTTATTTTGCCCTCAATAAAATGGCATGCTGTTTTTTAAACTTATTTTATTTTTATAATTTTTATTAACGTAATGGATAAATGAAATTTTGCTCTGCACTAACACTTCAGGCTGAGAACTGTTACGGAATCTTTATAGAATTTTCTACTCCCCAAAATAAGGAACAGTAATTGACTAAAACTTTATTTTCCTTAGAATGTGCAAAGTAATGAAACATTTGACTTGTTTTCCATATTTCCCTACAAATGATTTTTTGAATCAACGGGGAAAAGCTGTGAACATTCGTTTTTAAAAAGCACAATTCCGTTTCCATAAAGCTGAAGCCCCCTTGTCTGCAGATAGTGTATTAAAAGCGTTGACTTCTATTAATGCTGAGCAATGCAATAGTGCTTATCATTGAAAGTCAATCAGAGCAAAGATTAAACAAAAACACTTCTTGAGCACAGAAATAGGTAAGAAGGAATAAACCATATTAAATACAGCTATGTGTTACAATCAATGTTGCAGTATAACTGGTACGTCCATAATTATAGGTTGCCTTCAAGTGCACAATGACAAATCGGATGCCCTCATGCATGTAGCAGCCATAAAATTTGAGAATTAAAGCAGCACTACAACCTGGAATACAGAAACTGCTTTGTACAAACCATCAGCAGCAATCTCAATGCACAATTTGGAACAATACTTAATTCCTTCTAGAGTTCTACAATTTGTCCATCTTATTTATCCCAGACTAGAACAAAATATTTATTGCTTTTTTGTATTGCTGATTGAAGAGGGTATGCAGCTCTTGTAAGCAACATCTTGAACAGAATCTACTTATAAAGGTGATAGAAAGCAATTGTATTAAAGTCTGGACATGTGCCTCTTACCTATTATTAAGAAATTATAATTACATGTGCAATGTCACAATTCTAATACTAATATTGCAACAATTTATTAGCTAAACCAAATTTCCTTGCTCTGTATTTTTTTCTTTTTACTTCCTTTATTTTGGGTGTAATTGAATACTTATAGTCACTGGTAGGTGGGTAAATCCCAGTTCACACCTGCATTCAGACCTCCATTATTAACCTTTATCACTAAAATGGTAGAAATAAAGGGATCTGTTAACATGTCCTTCCACTTCAATAGACTTTTAATGACTTGAACTCAGCCACAGGTGCAGGGCTGTAATCACCATTAATGCTGCTGTGTATCTCCCAGAAGGGTCAATATAGCACTATGTTTCTTAGATGATTTTATAATATATGAAAAATATGTAGAATGTATAATTTATGTAAATGGATCTCCAGTTCTCTGGGAGGCATCTACAGAGCCTCTCTCAGGTGCTGGATCACAGCTCCCCTTCCTCCCTGGTGCCTCATTACTCTCACCCACCAGCTGTGTGCCAAACTCTTGCGGCCACAAAGAGTAGAGCTACACCAGTGTTAAATTTCCTTCAATGGATGTTTGTACCACATCCATTAGGTTTACATTACTTGGAAAAAACAGAGCTACACCTCTGATAAGTCCTGGCATGGCAGTTGTTCATGGACAGATAAGATGACATGACACTCTATATACAGCCATTTTACTGCTATCCTTGTACAGCAGTCCCTCATGTTTAACTGACACTGCAGTGATATAAAGGTATGGTTGCACTCTGTATTCCACTAGCTACAGGTGAGTACTGTCAGTTTGTGGTACTAAAAAATGATGACAAAATCCCTTTAACACCCAAACAATGCGTTACATATTAATACGTGACACATAGGTTACTGGGGTATGAAAAGGACTCAAGGGCTACAAGTCACCAGTAACGTCCACAATCGGTAATAGCATGTAATTGTCATTTATGAAGATATGTTACAGTACACCCAAGGCAAAATTCACATCATATGCAAAATTCACATATACTGCCATATTGTATGGCAGTACATGGTAGGATCGATCAGACAACCTAGGGTTAAAGTTCCCTAGGGGGTCAGAAAAATAGTTAAAACAAAAAGAAGAAAAAAAAGAAAAGAAACAGTAAAAAATAAAGAAAAAGTTAGGTATTGCTACATCCCAATCTATCAAAATAATGGTTATTCCAGGTGTTGAAGCCCGTTGTGCCCAAACGTTCGAAACACCACTTTTTTGCCATTTTGCAACAAAAAGCTAACAAAAAGTGATTACATGGTCATACAGTCCCCTAAAGAAAGCCATACAGTCCACAAAGATAGCCATAAAAACCAAGCCCACAAGAAAATGGCACAAATGCGTTTTTTAGCCAATCTCACCGCATTTGTAATTCTTTTCCCACTTCTTAGTACACGTCATGGAATATTAAATACTGTCACTATGAAGTATAATTTGTTCTGCAGAAAATAATCCCAAAGAGAGCTCTATACATAAAAAAAATAATAAGTTATAGTTTTTTGGAAGGTGGGGATTGAAAAATCAAAAACAAAAAAGGCCAAGTTGTCAAGCAAGGGGTTAACATATTCATTAGATTTCTGTTAATCATTTTAGTGATGGAAGATAATAATGGAAAAAAGGTGCGAACTGCGGCTAAGAACCAGAACTGGGGTCAAACTGAACTGCTTCTTTAAAGAGCTTAAATATTTGTAGAACAAAGTAAACACAAAGCAGAGAAAGGCAAGTGTGTATTTGAGAGATTTGAGATTATGGCCCACATTTACTAAAAACAGTGTAGTACTATACTGTACTATGTGCAGTTTGACTCAGTAGTGTGCAGAGTGCGCCAGATTCTGGATTTTTGGCATTCCCTGCACTCCGCTGACTGAGTGCACCAACTTTTTTGGTGCACCTTTTACATGCGTGCAACCCAATTCTGTCGGACTGATCCCCGTAACGCCCCTTTCAGGGAAGAATTTTGTGTTGCACGAAGAATATTGTAACCGCAACATAAAAGGGTCACGTGCGACACAAGGGGGTACAGACACTTCTTAAATACCTGTGAAAGCAGTTTGCACATGAAAGAATGTGCAACGTCTGACAGAAAACTGGTGCAAGGACTTTATCTGGGCCAATGTTTTCTAAAGATAAGCTGCCATTTACTGCTTCATATCATAAACCACAAAAAGCTTTGTTTTAAAACTTGCTTAATTATTTTACTTTGCAGGAAATGTGAAAGAAAATAAAATCTCCAATTTGATGGACACAACTATTTGTGTGAAGATAGTAAAATATTTCAGTGGCACTAATATTGCAGAAAAATATAATACACCACATTATTCAGTTTTTTGATCTCTGAACAGTCTGTAAAGTAAGTCATTAAAGTGACAATACATTTATCAAACTGCTATATCATTTTACCCAGTGGAACAATTATTGGATAAACAATTCAAACTTTACATTTCATGTATCTGCCTCTATAAAGGCTGAATAATTATTATAACTTAGCTGTAAGCAAACAGTGGCATTATAGTGACATTCATCTTTATGCTTACCAGTTTTATCAAATGCTTTATAGTGCTAACCGACATTAACAGGAAAGTACCACAAAAAATCAAGACTGACTGTAGCAATTTTGGTTACTATGTTCTCGAAATATGTAGCAATATTAGTGCAATAAAATGATAAACAATAGTTAAGCTATCAATGTATGTCATTTGATCTAGCTGAATCTTCAAACTACCGTATTTTTCGGCCTATAAGGCGCACCAAAAATCCTTTAATTTTCTCAGAAATCAAAGGTGCGCCTTATAGGCCGGTGCGCCTTATATATGAACTTATACAGAAATGTACTACAGACAAGATGTACTGTACATTTACCAGTGTTTAATAGCTCCATCCCCAGAAATTTCCTGCACCTTCCCACACAGTATACAGGGTCCCTAGCTCCTGAAGTGCCCTGGCACCACAACTAACATTGTGCCCATCCTGCCCTCCCCTAGCACAGAGAGACCGGAGCTGCCATAGTGCCGAACACAGGCAATCATCATCATCATCATCAGTAAACAATCCCCCATACCTGACAGCCCTGTAATAGAGGAAAGAGAAGGAGCCACAGGGAACCCCACAGGAATAAAACCCAGGCTGAGGAGGGAAGGAGAAGGGGCAGAGGGAGACCCCTTAACCCCTGCTGCATCACCCTGCATTAACCCCCAGCAGCCATACCTCTGAGATCTGAGCTCTCTGACACGCTGAAGACAAGTTTCCCGGGAAGTGTAGCTGGCTTGAACTGTGCACAGGTCTACCACCTGCTGGTCATTTTTAGGTACTGCATTTGATCCTGCGCCTTATACTCCACTGCGCCTTATATATGAACCTAGGTGTCTTAGCAGGCATTTATTAGAGGTGCGCCTTATACTCCGGTGCGCCTTATAGGCCGAAAAATACGGTATACAATAGACAAAAAAAAAAAAAAAACAATCCACGCCAAAGAGACTCCTTATTGGAATAAAAAAAGGGAGACACAAATATAAAATCACATAAAATAGAGAACTAAAGTCCACAGTAAAAATGGACTGACATTTGGGATAGAAAATAAATCAATATCTAAATGTGCACAACTGAGCACATATGCAGCAATTTAACACTTGTACATGCATATCATAATAGTATGTAGGTCAAAATTATACCATATAGAAAAAATATGCACAAATAAGTGCCAACAAATATCTGAGGATACTAGTAATAACTAGTAGGGTAAGTATGATATTAGATTGGATTTTGAAAAGGTCTCCCTACTCAATTGCTCCTTGAAATTGTTCCCCTGCCTTGCCACAATGCCACAGCAAAAAAAATAATAAATAAAAATTAGGCTTGAAACCACATATTCTTTCTGCTCCATATAGAGCATGCTCTATTTTTTTCCATAAACTTCAATAGCAAATGGGGGAATATATTATTTGTGACACATTGTTCATACTATGGGGCATTTAAATTGGCAGACTCAAACATTGAAATCAATATTGTTGCGTGCTGACGACATTAAATTTGTATGCCCAACTTGAAAACTAAATTCAGCACGGGATATGGACCTTTTAGACCTGTTTTTGCCTGGTCTAAATGTGCATCAAAAATTATGACAATATTATGTCTACAAAATAAACGTGAACCTGTCAGGAAAAAAAAAGTCACACCCACATTAGGAGCCAAAAAACTATCAAGGCTTGAGGGTCAGGAAAACAAGGTATTATTTAATGTGTCCATGATATTGCTAGTGAAGAGGGTAGCTTTGGCAAGGTCACTGCCACCACGAAATTGTAGTAAATAACCTCACACCCTCTCTTTATATATGTTTTATGGATCTCCGAAGCTGCTGAATATCTGTGCAGTGATATATAATTATAAACTGTATGTCAATGTAAACCTCCATGGCCTCCTTCCTTCTAAAATCAACTTTTCAAAATTGAGCCGTGGGGTCTCAATTAAAAAGGCTTAAAAAGGGCTCCTGGAGTTGTTAAAAAAGCTCCTACATGCTGCAGCTGTTACACAGTCTCCCTCTTTCCCCTGCTCCATCAGCCTTTCCCCTCCCCCACTGGCCAATATAATCTCACGTCAGGAGAGGAGGTTTCAGCACACAGTGGGAGGGAGAAAGAGAATTTGGATTTGCAGCACAGAGGAGCTCCAGTAACACTCACGGGAGCCCTTCAGGTTCATTAATATCATTTTAAAAGTTGATTTTAGAAGGAAGCAGACGATGGATAACAAATATAAGAAGATTACCACCGTCACAGTGCCTGGATCTATGAGTAAATGCTGATGGTTTATCATGAATGATTTGATGGTAGATTTCCTTTTTTTTTTTTCACTGAAGCTTAATATCTATAAATCTATGTAGGTCCTCAAGAACGCAATATAAATATGCCCTAAAAGTATAATTGTAGGACGACCATCAAAGATCTTAGTACCGTATTTTCCGGACTGTAAGGCGCACTTAAAAGCCTTGGATTTCCTTGGAAATCCAAAGTGCGCCTTATAGTCCGGTGCGCCCTATATGAGGGCAGCGGACCCTACTTACATAGGTCCCCGCTACCGGAGACAGCAGATCTCCAGCGGGAACTGCAGACCACGCGGCAGAAGTTGTTCGTGCCGCGTGTGGTCTGCCTTCCCGCTGGAGATCTGCTGTCTCCGGTGCGGGGACCTAGGTAAGTATGCCATTCTCCCTCCCCCCTCACCTTCCCGCTCACCTTCCCCGCGTCCGCGTCTCTTCTCCGCGGCGCGTCCCGTCGGGTCTCCGCTCCACCCCCGGACCTCCGCCACGCCCCCGACCCTGCGCCTTATAGTCCGATGCGCCTTATATATGGAATTATTACATATATAAGGCGCATCGGACTGTTGCGCCTTATATTCCGGTGCGCCTAATGGCCCGGAAAATACGGTAATCTCTAAATATCTAACGTTTTCTTAATCCTAATCTTTTCCCTGTCCTAATATTTCTTCACATTTACTATATATTTAAGAGTGCTCTATAAATTATAATCCCTATTGTATATTATATTAAAGTATGATACCAACCCCTGCTTCAGAGAATTTATTTTGGCGGACAAACATTCAATTCATGGGACAGTAATTCCTGCAGGTATTTGCTTTTCATGTTCTGTTATGTGCCTCACTCCCATGCAGCACATGTCATTATGTATTGCAATCATGTCTCCATTTCTCTATATTCTGACAAGTGATTTATTAGACACCATGGTGTGCTATCTCGTGCGTAAAGCTTCCCGATGTTTTAGTCTATCACATATTACAATTGCACATATTTAAATTATTATCTGAAAGACATAAAGCTGTCTACAACATTTTCAGACCCTGTTCTAGAAGATGACCTCCTCCTTCTCCTCTCAAAAAGGTGTCCACTACTGCAGTTTTCTATCTAAACTGCCCAGGGAGATATCAATTTAGGTTTATTTAACCTATGACCAATACAAATTGTGTTACAAATTAGATCAGCCGCTGCAAGGGCCACAGACCAGTCCTTATTCACTTTTATAAATAATTAATGTGATGCAATAATGACATGAATTAAAAAATGCTAGCACAGCAAAGTCAAGTGCCATATTTATGAGTTGCTGACCCGTTTAATGTTAAATGCTATATTTGATTATCTTATGGCCTAAAGCTGCAGGGACATTAGCAAGAGGAACAGTAAATTAATTTTCCAATTATGGAAGGCAGCTTCATGCACCTGGAACATAAGAATTAGTAGCACATTATTATAGGAAGGGAACATCTGCAATTCCACTGCTTTCTCTCCAGTACATTGGCCAGAGGCGTGATGCATACATATGTGACTGTATAGCAATGTGATAGAGTCTACATTTACTCTATTATTCATTTAGATGGATATTTGTCAATAATGCTCTATGAGTATCTGCATTTAAGGTGAGGAAAAGTAGGGGCTACAGAAATAATTCCAGTTCTGCCAGAACCATATAAACAATATATATTAGAGAATACAGATTATTCAAAGTTTAAAGGGTTTTTAAAACAAAGCACGTTAGGCCCTATCCACAGGATAGGGCCTAACTTGCTAATAGTGTGGGTCTCAGTAATGGGACCCCCATGGATCATGAGAACAGGGGTTCCATGTACCCCCATCGCACCCCTCATAACACCACCTCATAGCATGTTCAGGTTGGCACGTTCATCTCTGTGGAGCTGAACGAGATTGCCGAGCGTCATATTCAGCAATCTCAGCTAGTTCCATAGGGATGAACGGGACAAGCCCGACAGGCGAGATCGTCTGCTTTGGCCATCTTAATGGTGCTTCGAGGGGTGCGACAGGGGTACATCGGACCCCCGTTCTAGTGATCTGTGGGGATCCTATTACTGATACCCCACCGATCAGTAAGTTAGGTCCTATGCCTTGTGGGAAAACCCCATTAAAGAAAATTGGATATATGATTCATTGTTCATTGCCAATACATTTCTGAGTGTGATAATGAAGAAGGGAATAGCTGTAGCTATTACACATGACAAGACACTTGGTAATGCACTTAAAGCAACTTTTCATCTGGCTGGATATGCCCTTTCAAAAAGGTTATATACTTGAGTATAAGTCTAATACTATAATTTTGCCATAAAGAAACTCGGAAAACTTATTTACTCAAGTATAAACCTAGGTGTGAAATGCAGCAACTACTCTTTAATAAAATGTCCAGCAGCCTCCCTTTAATGATACAATGTCCCCCCAAGTCCCCTTTCCTGATACAATGTCCAGCAAAGCCCCCTTCCTAATACACTGTCCAGCACAAGCCACTTAAATGATACAATGTCCAGCAGCAGAGTCCCCCTTAAAAACAATAAACATGGAACTTATCTCTGGGGGTCTTCGCCTTGCAGTTCGCCTTTTTCCCTCAGCTCTGGCTGTACTCTCTTCTAGCGCACACACAATCATGTAATTAGGCAGCGACAAGCGGCGTCATAGGGTGTGTGCAGGCAAAGAACATAGATATGCCTTACCTCAGCTGTTCCCAGCACCCACACTAGCTGTTCCCCTCACTGAAAAATGTGAAGGATGGGGAGAGGGGTGATTCAGTAATTCAGTAATACTAGTCAAAACTAGACAGGTGTTTCAGAGCAAAATCATAAACTAGATTCTATTTCTAGAAGTATAGATACAAATCAAGGTCACGACCAGAAAAAAGTAGAAGATCAGACATCTCAAACCCAGGTTAGGCAGTAGTACAAAGCTAGCGTGGGTAAGCCAAAATTACAGAGAAATCAAAGCCCAACAATAGCTTTATAACTAAATAATGAAATAACTGAGAGATAGCTGAGAAAACCTCCCAACCTTGTAGAACAGCATCGCTAACAGAAAATGTGTAGTATACCCTATTAGCATGTAATGAGTTCATCATATAATTATACATGAAAAAATGTTTTATTTTAGTGATGCAATCACATCACTCACATCTACAGTTGCTAGTCTGTTCCTTATGGAAGAGATCGTACATCATATCTTTAGGATTTCTGAGAAATAATGTTTTAGTTTTGATTCAACTAAAAGTTTAATTGTTTATCAATTCACACATCTATCCTCGAAACCATTTACTATGTGCTAGGGAAACTACTACTTGCGTGCTAGTAATTTAAAAGAATTATACTTACCTGACGGCGTCGCATTCTGGTGCACATCTTCTAATGACTTCTAGTGTATAATGACTTCTAAAAATATCTTAATTAGCCTTTGGCGCTCTGCGTACGTCATACAGGTGCTCCAGACTAATAATTATGTACGGCTCCTGCGTAATAGTTACCTCCTTTCCCCTGCTGTAGAGCCTGGTGATGTCATGCTGGAGGGGTGTATAATTATTAGCAGAGAACGCCTGTGTTACATACACAGAGATCCTGAGGCTAAGTAACATCTTACCAAAAGTCTTTTTTTTCAGGAGTCCCAGCGTGTCACGCCTAATGGAGATATGCACCGGAATAAAGAAGAAGTTGACAGGTAAGTGTATTTAATTTAAATTACTATCACACAAGTGGTAGTTTTCCTTTTAATGAGTTTTTACATGCTGCTTTGCAGTGTGGCCATGCGGAATGAAGATACAGTGCACATGTGCCAGTGCTTCCGAGAGCTTAGTGGTGGAGAAGTTTCAAGCACACAAGGCGCGTGAATTGTTATGCTAGTGAACGAGCGGCCTGTGTCAGCGGCCCAGGAGTGCCCCATGGGTCATTTGCCTAACGTATAAATCGATTTTTTAATGAAACTGCCGTTTTCTGTGCATTATCAAGACCACATCTAGCATCAGCCTACCTACCCCTGTGTAAAGGGATGTTTGTGTCAGAATGACCGTTTTGAAATAGTAGATTTCCTTTTCACCTGCAGATTTGAATGGCTCTTGTGCATCCAATGGGTATAACTTCTCCCAACTCTTCCCCAATGGCAGATGAATTTCAAATGCCTGATCTTTTTCTTCAGTTGGAGAAAAGTTGCTGCCAACAGCAACAGCTTAATACTCTCTCCAATTGAATACACGTGAAAGTTCAGACGAGCAGTCATATAATTGGCCTTTGCCTATCTTTTGGTTTTATCGTGTCTAACGTTAAGTCAGTCAGTATTCTAATAAACAGATACTATTACATTACATTAGTCATAAATCAAATAATGCCATAAATTACAAGTGGTTCCCTACTTAAGAACAGCCAACTTACAGAGGACCTCTAGTTAACGGACATCTGGAAGTTGGTCATTTTCTTAGGCTACAATAAACAGCTATAATTGTTATCAAAGGTGTCTGCAATTAATCTGTATTATTATGGTTCTTATGACAATCCAACATTTTTAAAATCTAATTGTCATAGAGACCAAAAAAATTCTGTCTGGGGTTACAATGATAAAATATACAGTTCCGACTTACATACAAATTTAACTAAAGAACAAACCTACAGAACCTATCTTAGACGTAACCTGGGGACTGTCTGTACTATATAATATAGTAATGTATAATATATGAATATGAATTTACATATTTAACTATGACCACAGAATTATTTGTGTTCTTGATTCAAGTCTTTTAAAAGTCTTGAAGTTGTTGTGCTCCAAACATTGTTCTGCGCTTAAATGCAAAACTATTTAAAATGTCTTTGGACGAAACAATACTCCGAGAAACGGGGCCAGGACTGTCACCTGGTCCAGAAAGGATGTTGTTAGATTGTGTTAGGTTGGGTGAGCTGTCAGAACAAGATAAATGGAGCTCAGTTGTGCCATTAACCTGTGACATTTCTGACAGTTCAAGGCTGTGCACTATGGGAAAAGAAGAATATTTACTCCCTGACTTTGCTTCTCTTTACAATGTGAAAGTGGAAGGAGAAGCCCACACAAATTCTTCTATATCAGAGCAAGCTATAAAATATTATCCTGACATAATCACTGCTGTACATTTCATTGTAATGACAAAAAGAAGAAAAGGCAAATGCTCAAGCTTATATTTTACCAGACATAAATCACAATCTTCTATATTAAAAAGAAACACATGACAAAAGCCATCAGTCAATCCCTGATTTATGATCCTGTCATTTTAAGTTTAAGCAAGTAGCTTAAGATAAAAGCGTATGCGATTACATATTGACAGCCACAAAGACTGTATCACTAGTGTTTCCTTTAACCTCTTAGAGGTGCAAATTTAGAAATGTTACAGGATACTCAGCAAAAATCAAATAGATGCAAGTCATTTACGCGTGTTATGTAACATCTAAAACAATGCCTTAAAAGAGGAGAGTGGAAGGCAATGAGAATGTAGCTTTCAGCTGCTATTATTATAAGAAAAACAGCAAAAATTTATACTAAATAGTACTTTTTTGTGCACTACTTGTAAATGTGTCAATCAAACTTGATTGTAAATGAGTCAAACAAATATGATAAAAACACAAAAATACTTTTCAGCATGGACAGCCTTCAACTGCTAATGTTAAATATTCCCCAAGTTATTTTTGGTTTCCTGTAGATTACATAAGGCTTTTTTTTAAATTTTTCTAATTAGCTTCCAGCAATGCATTTGGTTGTGCTCTGCCTGTAGCATGCATGCTCCTGCACAAAACCAGTCATCTTCATCTTCTCTGAACTATGGGGGGATTTAACAGATCTGTACACTAGCCATAAAAGCCTTAAAAATAGTCGCAATTCCTGGTGCACAGCCAAGAATTGTAACTATATTCCCCCTTACACAAACTCCACCAAGTGGGCGTCGAGAGGTATGAAGGGGACTATACCAGGGGTAGAGAGGGGAGAACTGGTGGATTATAGAGCATTTTTACTCCAGACAGGACCAGGTATAGAATTGTCCATGAGCACAACATATCAGGAATCAGGAAAATTGGAAATAATCTAACTAGGGCGGCACGGAGGCTGAGTGGGTAGCACTTCAGCCTTGCAGCGCTGGGGTCCTGGGTTCAAATCCCACTCAGGTCAACATCTGCAAAGAGTTTGTATGTTCTCTCTGTGTTTGTGTGAGGTTCCTCCGGGTACTCTGTGTTACTCTGGTTTCCTCCCACACTCCAAAACATACAGATATGTTGTTTAGATTGTGAGCCCCATTGGGGACAGGGACCAATTTGACAAGCTCTGGGCAGTGCTGCATAATCTGTGTGTGCTATATAAATAAAGAATTATTATTATTATCTTTACTGTATAATTATATTTTTTAATAGATAAGATTTAACATTATTTACCACTGCAAGTAAGACATCATGGGAAATCTTATTATCAGAGCTACTGCCCATAACAGTGATTTATGCACTAAGGAACAGTCTATAATTTATTGGATCAGATGGGGATTGGACTCATTTTCTGACCAACTTTAAATTTCAGGTTATATGAAATCATGAATTAAAAGTAAATTGTTCCATCCACATAACTTCTGAAATAATTTTATATGGTTTTATGTGTAAACTCCTTTTCTTATTGAACCCAGACAGACATGTTGTACACAAACATGCCATTGCCTTCAGTGACCAGAGCAACCTATTGATTCCCTTAACATGTGAGGTTTCACTAGCAATAGATGACTGAGAATGACTGAAATCCTTATGGATATGAAATGTCCCAGGAGTAAAAATGCATTGATCAGAGGCTGATATCACTATGTGGTCATTTGCTGGTAACATTAGTAGAGTCCAGTGGGATATATCAGTCATCTTGAGCAATACACATCAGATCTGTCACATAAAATTATTTAACTCATATGTAAAAATGTCTTTTGGATCATATACATATGTGGCAGAGATGAATTTCAAAAATCCAATACAACAATGCTAAAGGTTTAACATACTTTAAACTATAATTCAGTTTTCTTTGCATAAATGCCTGACCTTTAGGAAGCCATGGGGCATGATTTTGGATAATAACTGGCATTGATATATAAGGGGCTGCCCTGTTCAAGTTCCAGAGTCATAGTTTTCCTTTTCTTATCCTGGCAAACTTATTTGAATATGCCTTACTGAGAATCCCCAGAATGATCACAAGAAAGTGAATTCGGATAACTAGAGCCCCGTGCCCACTAAAGGGTTTACTATTATGGGTGCATTTGGAAATTACTGAAATTACAAAGCACAGAACTTGGCTATGTCCAGCATTCTCGTTCAATGTCTAAATGAAAACTAGAGAAAGCCATCCATTTGGAATAATGGGACCCCTATTCTCTGTATTGCTGGGGGTCCTGTTCTCGTAATCGGTGGGGGTCCCAGCAGTCAAACCCTTACTGGTCAGCTTGTTAGACTTTTAGACACTGTACACCTGAAAAGGTGTCCTATGAAGGCCATTTGGGTGAGGAGTTAAATGCCCTCATGACCAGTGCAGGATCCATTAGAGTCCATTACGAGGGTCCAGAGAGGAGCTTCTCCTCTGCAGAGAGGGCCCTAGTCCACAGTGAGGCTGCAGGGTAAATTCACCACCATTTGGGTTGTATCACAAGGATTCCACTGTATTTTGATGTAGATAGAAGTATAACTTTGCTTTGTTTATATTTACATTTAAACAGTAAAATAACGTACAATGCAAAAATGAAGCAGAACTCTATAATTTATTTGTAATTCTGTGTTATTATGTGTAGTTCTTTTCAGAACAAAAATATGTGCATATTAATTGTTTATATGCTTGATTTTAGACACAGCTATGTATTTCCAGCCTTTGCACTAAATGGATGGAACACAATATAAAAAGAACTATCAGCAAGGTGTAAATTTGTCTCTTGTAATCCTGGATTTTATGCTAATGTGCTTCTTCTGAAATGACATAGTAAATACTGGTTTACAAACAGTTAAATGAAAATGTGAGTCAATAAAAAGCTTCTAGCTACATTCTTGACAAAGACGGTTTCAGATCATAATTTTCAGAGATGAAAATAGATAATACATACTCAAAAATGTAAAGCTGCAAGATCTAAAGCTAAACAGTGTATCTCTATGGGATTCTGCATGCTGGAAAATAAGTAATGATCAAAATATAGACTTCACGCCTTCCAGCTTCAGCTGATGCTAGTTATTCTCTACACAGCAGTCCAGTCCACTTACAGTACATAGCCACAGGAAATATCCTCCATATCCAATGTGAAAAAGCTAAAATGAAGATCAAAAGGTCCAAAATTTATATTAGGAAGACATCAGACATGCAGTGAAGCATTTTGTGGTCTTAAGAATGAGTCTCCTTTACTGAGATGTGCTAATGGAAACATTAAAGGTTTGTTTCATATATTCCTCCTAGTCAGGGTAATGTGTGTCAAATGCTGATGTGAAGAATCGGATCATTTTTATCCTGCGTTTCAAGTTATTTATAGATATGATGTAATGAGCAGTGGAAGCAGAACTATGATACAATATTAATGAAGTATTAGTAGAGACGTGTGGTACAATGGCAAACAGTAGCCGAGAGAGGGATATACTATAAATGGGCACCTGCTGATAGGTACTGAATGCAGATACAATTCATAAGTAATAATTCAACTAATGATAGTATGTTATAGAAACTGATGTCCAAAAAAGGAAATATATGCAACTACTCCTTTAAAGAAGGTCTCTGAGAGCTTTCCTTGCTGTAAACCCAATTATATTACTGAACTACTACTGTAGCTGTAGAAGACACCTTCTTATGTAGATTTATGATTCACCATTACAATTTATGTCCTCTGAATCTTTGTTTTGTACAGATTTTGGAAATAATAAATAATTGGCCATATTTTTGTACTGACCACATACTGTATATATATATATATATATATATATATATATATAATCCAGACCACCTAAACAAACCCTGATTTAAGCCTCTCATTATAGGAGATGCCGTTCATGCTTCCGCCAACCCTCTCTAATTTTCCTGCTTTACAGAACGTGATAATGAATCTCGACGAGTTAAAGGGGTATTCCGGAAATATGTAGTCTGATACAAAATATACAAAATATATTATAATGCTATAAATAATTGAATGTAACAAAACTTAATGTCACAAAATGGTACTTAAATAGTTTGATTTTATGATTCACAAAATGTTATGGCCTCTCTAATGTATGTACCAAGTTATCACCAAGATGGGCGGCACTGAAAACTACAAGTCCCATGATCCTTTAGTTTTCAGTAATCCCTCCTCCCTCTAATGATTTGCTCCCAGTGATGATCAAACAGACTTTCTTGCTCAGTTCCAATAGTAATGATGTGTGTAACTGCACATTACCTCCCTGAGATGACATCTCACACAACACTGGCCATACTGGATACACTGCAACCAACTGACTACAGCCAAAAATAGTGGTGATCACATGACCTCCCCAGGCAGGTGCAGGACATGTGATGTGGACATGTGAACAGCGACCATCTTCTGTCCTGTGTCTGCCCCATGTGGAGGAAATGAACGGACTGCTTAAAGGGCCAGTAGCATCTTAATCTTTATTACAGTGTCAACAGCATTTTCCTGCTAGGGGGAGCAAATTTCAAACTAGTATTTTAAGTATCCATTTGCATATGATTTATGATGATTCCTGGAATACCTCTTTAAGGAATTTTCAAAATACTGCTTTTTATCTCATTTTATTAAACCTTAACATCTTATTAGATTTTGCAGCTTTATACTCCAAGTTAGAAAACAAAGCTTGGGATTTCAATCATGACGAGTTCTTAGGCTCACCTTTATAATCGTTGCCACACGCCTCCTTATTCAGCTTGATTGATAAGCTCATGGGATATAAATAAGACCAAAATTTGTAGTGCTAAAGTAAGCTGTTTATTTACAGGGAACCGCATAAGCATTACTCACCCGTAATCTCTTGCACATGCACTGCATTTAATGCAACATGCATGAGCTAGGTGTTAGTGCTATAAAGATTGACATTAAACTTACAAAAGCCCCTCAATCAAAATATAGGTGTAGTCACAGGGCAGGAAGCATGAAGAAGATCCTGAGGAAGTGCCTCAATAAGGACCATTTACTTGATACTTAAAGGACACCTGTCATCAGGTCTGTGTCACTTGTCCTGTCACTACTAACTGTTGGAGCAGCTCACAAGGATCCCATCCCAGCCTTTATCTAGTAATTTCTTACATTAATCACTAGAAAATCGTGTATTCTTTATTATGTAAATGAGGCTGGTCACATGGTCAGAGGCAGTGATGTCACCCCTGTTCCCCCTTCCCTCTCCTCTTCCTGCTCATGTCCGTGTGTAATGTATAGTAAATCATTGCTAGTGTCTGCTGACATGCTGCATCCTCCTAATACACAGAGACACAGACATCAGTTACACATGTACCTGACATGTTCTGCTATAACATGGCTGCCTGGAGCTGTTGTATCTTTCACTTACAGGCTGCAGGGGACGTGGCCACTAGCAAGCCCATGGTGCAGCTGTCAGTCAAGCACTGGGGGTGTAGCTGTACCTCCCACTCATGAATAAGCTGGACAGCTTGAATATGCTAATGACTCATTGGACATTTCACAGGTCATTTGCATAAAGCTTTAGGACCTCATTGCTTAGGTTTACAGGCATGTAGAGGGACAATGAAGGGATAGAGGCAATGCTTTCTAATGGCAGTTTATGAAAATATATATGGTTTAGAGGGTTATTTTGCATGAAGGGTTCTCTTTAAAGAGAAGCTGTTTTGCAAATGAACCCCCCAAAACTAAATATATTTCCATAAACAGCCATTAGAAACCATTTCCCCATCTGTAAATTGTCCCTCTGAATGCCTATTAACTTAAACAATCATGTCCTAAATCTGTATTCTAATGGACCTGAGGTGGGTCCAATGAGCCATCTTCATATTCAGCAGTTCAGCTGATTCATAAGTGTCAGGCACAGCCACACCCTCTAGTGCCTGTATAATGATGTGACACTTCTGGTGCTGGCTGCCTCTATGTGCTTCCTGGTTCTGGCAGCATGCCCCCTGCAGCCTGTGTGTGTATGAGTGATTCAACTGCTCCAGGATGCAGTAATGTGTACTACTACTTGTGCAGCTGATATCTGTGTCTCACATGTGTATGGATGGAGAGAGTAGTGGGGCAGATTTATCAAGCTGTCTGAAAGTCAGAATATTTCTAGTTGCCCATGGCAACCAATCACAGCTCCCGTTTAAAATATTCATGAGCACTGGTGAAATGAAAGCTGAGCTGGGATTGGTTGCCATGGGCAACTAGAAATATTCTGACTTTCAGACAGCTTGATAAATCTGCCCCAGTGTATGTCAGATACTTGTGTAGCTGAGGTCTTTGTCTCTCACTTGTGTATAGGAGAACACAGCATGTCAGATACTTGTATAGCTGATGGCTGTTTCTCTCACATGTGTATAGGAGGAGAAAGCATGTCAGTTATTTGTGTAGCCGATGTCTGTGTCTCTCACATGTGTATGGGAGGAGAGAGCATGCCAGGTAGTTGTGTAGCTGATGTCCATGTCTCTCACATATGTATCGGGGAAGAAAGCATGTCAGGTACTTGTGTAGCTGATGTATGTGTCTCTCATATATGTATAGGATTAGAAGCATGTCAGGTATTTGTGTAGTTGATGTTTATGTGTCTCACATGTGTATAGGAGCACATAGCATGTCAGGTACTTTTGTAGTTTATAAATCTGTATATATTGGACCTTAGTACATTTGTAATATTTCCTGTTTGACTATAAGCAGGATTATCATCAAGATAAAGTTGTGGAGCAATTATTTTTCTGCATGCTAGAATGCCAGTAGACACATTATTTATATGAAGCTGAAATGGAAAGGCAAACAATCTAGCAGCCTGGAAAGCTAGAGTTAACATGCAATGACTGATATTGATATTGGTCTGATATTATGAAGAAATATAGCTGGGGATTAGACTGGATGATTAGGCACAAGAATGACAGAAAAAAAAACTAATAATGATCTTAATTTTCTCCAGATACACATTTCTTGGCGGCTTGTAAATGAACAGTCTAGAAGTAAACCCTGTAGTGGTTGCATAGGAAACTCTTCAACCAACCAATCATTTCTATGGAGACTTACTTCAGGAGAGCAATTAAGTAACCAATTTATTTTTTTAATGCCATGGAATATTTCAACACATGGCTGCTGACTTTCCATCTAATAAAATACCGGGACTGAGGAGGACTGGAGAAAAGGGACATTTTTAAAGTTTAAGTAGCTTGGAGGCTGGGGATAAATTGTATTCCACAAGGGAAATATAACCTTGAAAATCAAATCCTTTTCCATTTTTAAACTGATAAAATCCTTATTTGTGCCAGACATTATGTATTTGTGTATTATATTTATAATGTATATTACATATAAAGGTTTTTATGATGTTTCTCAAAAATCTGTGGTTAGATTTATTTTTTTCAATTTTTTTTTCTCAGCATGACATCCTTCACTATTGTAAGTGCCATGTCCTCTATTTTTTGGGCATGTTATAATTTTCAGAATGTTCATGTGTATTTGTCTTCTAACACATCCATGAAACATTGCAAATGGGACTATCTCTTATCAACCCTTTCAACTGTAGGGTTAAATAGACATATCATTATAATGCCATCATATGTAACCAGAATGTGTGGGTGACCAAGTGTCACATCTTCAGAACACTATGATGATACTTACCAATCCCAGAGACAAAAACCAGCATGGTGAGTTGTTATAAATGTCAGGATTTGAACTGGTGTCCTGTGGCCTTTCTAGTAGGTTCGCTACCACTGTGTAGCCTGATTGTTTTTACCTGCCCTTTTTGCTGGTGTTTCTGCATTACCTCCTGGTGTTTTTTAGTCCCAGCTGTGGCTCCATTTAATGCTGGTTATGTAATTTAGTATTTGCTAGGTATGATTGCATCTGCAGCTTATGCCTGGCTCTGTTCTGTAGTAACATCTATACGTTCTAGTAGCTTGTTTCTTTGACTGCGGTGAGAGATTTTGTGAAGTTTGTCTTTTTTCTTGTATTCACTCGCCACTCCTACCCTGTTTCCCCGAAAATAAGACAGTGTCTTATATTAATTTTTGCTCCTAATGAGGCACTCTGTCTTATTTTCAGGGGATGTCTTATTTTTCCATGAACAAGAATTTACATTTATCGTTGAACAAAAAATCTACTTCTCTTATGACTATCCAAACTCTGAATTTCCTGCTGTATTTCTTGTGACTCAATTTCTATTGGAATCATTGGCAGCATCTAAAAGATTTCCTAATACTAATGTATGGCGTGGGGGGTAGCTGCTGCAATGACAGCCGCTAGGTCTTATTTTCAGGGGAGGCCTTATATTTCTAAGCCGGAGCAAAATTGTACTAGGTCTTACTTTTGGGGGATGTCTTATTTTAGGGGAAACAGGGTATCAGTTCCCTTTTGTCTGTGTTTATTTTCTAGTGAATGTTTGTTTTTTAGACCTGCTCTGGTTGTTAACCATTATTCCTGTCCTCCCTATCGCCCCCCTTCATGTATTCAGTCTTAGTTGTGTGCATGCAGGGATCGCTTTTTCTCCACATTTTTTCTTGCAGCAGCTGTTTTGTTAGGGGGACCCAAATTTAGTACACCAGACCTTAGTACCCTTTAGTTCTTTTCAGTGGCGTAACTACCACTGTAGCAGACGTAGCAGTTGCTACGGGGCCCGTGAGCGCCAGGGGCCCAGCAGGCGGCACAATCACGGCGCATTAAGGTCAATACAATGGCCCGCCTACCTCTTTGTCAGGCCCGCCCCAGTGTTTCTGTCCCGTCCCCAACGCACAGACCGCCTAGCCAGCATGTTGCTCCCGCGGCTGGTCCCACATCTGATCCCCCACCCTCCACACTTCTACCGCGGCTGCCAGGTCCCGCAACTACCCACCGATCCTCAGCGCTGCTCTGACAGCCACCTGGAAGGCTTCCTGGTCCCGCGGCCGCCCGGCATGCCTCCTGGTCCCGTGGCCACCCGTCAGGCTCCCTGGACCCGCGGCCACCCAGCAGGCTTCCTGGTCCCGCGGCAGCCCTACATGCCTCCTGGTCCCACGGCCGCCGGGCATGGCTTCTGGTTTTGTGGCCGCCCGGCATGCTTCCTGGTCCCACGGCCGCCCGGCATGCTTCTTGGTCCCACGGCCACCCGGCATGCTTCCTGGTCCCACGGCCGCCAGGCATGCTTCCTGGTCCCACGGCCGCCCGGCATGCTTCCTGGTCGCGCAGCCACTGGCTCTCTACACTACTCCCCACCAAGTTGCTGCCCGGCCGGCACACTTCCTAGGCTCGCAGGATGCCTCCTAACCGACCCACCCCACTACAAGATATGTAAGTCCTTATATATATATGTATAGTTAATGAATGTAAGCTACATGTGTGTATTTGCTTACAGTATATGCTGTACGTATGTGTGTATATGCTGTATGTATGTGTGTATTTGCTGTATGTGTGTATTTGCTTGTATGGATGTGGAATGTGCTAGTGTGTATTTGCGTATGTGTGTGTAATATGCTGTTATGTATGGGTGTATTTGCTGTATGTTGTTTGCTGTATGTAGTGTGTATGCTGTATGTGGTATTATGCTGTATGATGTGTGTATATGCTGATGTATGGGTTATATGCAGTATGTATGTGTGTATTGCTGTTTATGGGTGTATATGCTGTAGTCTGTGTGTTTGTATTTGCTTGCATGTTGTGTGTATATGCTGTATGTATGTGTGTATATGCTGTATATATTGTATGTATATGCTGTATATACTGCATGTGTGACTATATGCTGTATGTATATACATTGTGTGTATATACTGTATATAGATTCAGCATGTGTGCATATGGTGTCTTTATACTGCATGTTTGTGTATACACATTGGGTGTAAACCATATGTAAAAGAATATGATATATGTATGCTATATGTATGTATATAAACAGTATGCATGCAACTTTGATGCATATATACTGTATGTATATACAGTGAGTTTGTATATACTGTATGTATTAGTGTATATATGAGTACATAAATGTGTGCATATGAGTGTATATGTATGTATGTATGTATGTATGTGTGGACGAGTATATAAAAGTGAGTGTAGAATGTTATGTTGTGTATAAATGTGTGTGTATATATGAATATTTTTAAGGGGGGCCCCATGCAAAATCTGCTATGGGGCCCTGCCTCTCCTAGTTACGCCACTGGTTCTATTCTAGAAACTTTCTAGAAAGATCTCCGTCTTCAAAGAGAGAAATGTTGTTTCTCTAGTTATTGCTGCTCAGTTTCCTGCTTTCTCTATAACGATGACAATAACATGGTTTGTGTTAGATATAAATAGTCAAAGCATAACTTTACTTTTAGCAATATTTAAAACATACAATGCTGTTTTATCATATAAGACTTTCTGCAATTAGAAAGGGGCTTTAACCACCATACATTTTTGCTGCACCCTTACTTAAAGAAAACCCGTCAGGAAATTAACCCCTTAAAGTAAATATATTTTCATAAACTGCCATTAGACAGCATTGCCTCTAGCCCTTCATTGTCCCTCTACATGAATGTAAACTTAAGCAATAAGGACCTAAAGCTGTAGGAAAATGACCTGTTAGATGTCCAATGAGTCAATATTATATTCAAGCTGTCCAGCTTATTCATGAGTGGGAGGCATAGCCACACCCCCAGTGCTTGACTGATAGCCTGTATAATGATGCGAGGTATAATGGTGTAATGGCTCCTCCATGTGCTTCCTGGTGCTGGCGGCCACACCCCTGCAGCCTGTGTGTGTATAGGAGAGATACAACAGCAGAACATGTCAGGTACTTGTGTAGCTGATGTCTCTGTCTCACACATGTATATTAGAAGGGAGAGCATGTCAGCTGATAAAACACAGGCATTAGCAATGCTTTACTATACATTACACACAGACATGAGCAGGGGGAGGAGAGAGGAGGAGTAACAGGGGTGACATCACTGCCTCTGACCATGTGAACAACCTCATTTACATAAAAAATAAAAGATGATTTTACAATGATTAATGTATGAATTGACTAGATAAAGGCTGTGATGGAATCCTTGTGAGCTGCTCCACCAGGTAGAGGTGACAGAAATAGTGACAGAGGCCTGATGACAGGTGTCCTTTAAAGGCTCTTGGGGTTCTGGGACATGCCTACAGCTCTGTGGTCTGGCTACATACATATGTTAAGACATTCTGAGACATTAGTTTCCATAGTGCTGGTTGGACAGTAAGGTTCATGCCTAGGGTATAGAACCCCTCTTATCTGTAACTCTGGTCTATGCTGTAATTTTGATGTACAGTACTTTGAAATCCAGGGGTTTAACTTAAAAATGTAAGATCCAATGCATAATCTAAAGTCTGTTTTTAATGGAAAGATGCACCTTATGAGCCCACTAAGACTACTGCACCTAGTTGTCACCTTCTGTACACTGCTGAAATCCTCCTGATGTATTCTTCATATTCTTCTTTATTATCCACAATGTAAACATGCCTGTATCTACAGAGAGGAATCCAGAGGGTTCACACCATAACCAGAGACCTAGAGGTTGAGTGTGCAGTGAGACAGCAGCAGATAATGGCAATATGGAGCAGGAAGCTGTATAGTCCTGGTATGGCAGGGAGTCATCTTTCATCTAGCTTGTGGCCGTACACACGACCCCCATAGTTAGCAATGGCCACACGGTGTCCTATCTTTCCCCGTGTTATGGCTCATATGAAGTACATTACTATGGAGTGGGAAGGGGTCGACCCTCCTCCTCTCCATGGTGCCAAACATACGCCCGCCCGACTACGACCCGGCGGGCGTACGTTTGTGTGAATGCAACCTAAAGCTGACTCTTAGTGTGAACCACTGATTCCTCAGCTATATAACCAGAATCCTTTATTTCTTCCTTTGACTGTACAGGTGGTCCCCTACTTAAGGACACCCGACTTACAGACAACTCATAGTTACAGACAGACCCCTCTGACCTCTGGTGAAGCTCTGCGGATGCTTTACTATAGTCCCAGATTGCAATAAACAGCTGTAAGGGGTCTGTAATGAAGCTTTTTTGATAATACTTGGTCCCATTACAGCAAAAAATGTTTAAATTGCAATTGTCACTGGGGCCAAATTTTTTTTTGTCTGGATCTACAATTATAAAATATACAGTTTCGACTTACATACAAATTCAACTTAAGAACAAACCTCCAGACCCTATCTTGTACGTAACCCGGGGACTGCCTGTACTGTACATAAAAACACCTCCATAACGTCTTTCCACTACAGTTTGTAGCTTGCTGTTCCTCTTTCTGGTGAAGCAATTCTCATAATAATAGGTGGTGGCAACTTACTAAAATTACTAAGATAGAAACCTCCTTATAAAAGAATGTTTCAAACAATTTGCACATGTAAAACTTTAGGATATATAATATCAGTGAATGTGGTAATTTACTAAGGTTACTTCTAGATTTGTCGATTCACAGCCTAGATATAACTCAAAGGCCCAAATCCTTGTATTGTGATGTAGATACCAGGATTTTTGGTTTACTTGCCTATATATTGTAAGCGATAGACTTCCATCAATTAGAGATGGTCAACTTCCAAGATGCTATGTATCCCTGTTATTATTAAAACTTTACTGTGAACCATTATGTAGTGATGTTTCCCCTTAGGCACCTAGCAGCTGGGGGCAGAATTCCTCCTTAGCTGCAAAACTTAATGTATTGTAGAACATCTCATATTTTCACAACCACAGCAATCAGTAAATTATATATTTATTCTAGTGTAGTCCATCTATTTATCATATATTCAAGTCCTCATAAATAATCTTATACGTCCTAATAAATAAAATTACAGCACACAATGATATATTACTCATGTATATACTAATGGGGTTTTATATTTTTTTATGTCACCCAGCTAGTATATATTTTTTCGAATAAGAGTTAAAATGTTAAGAAGTCAAAATGATGTAGCTGTGATGCACCCCCTCTGTCTGATGTTAATTTTACAAATTTTAAAAATTTTTGAAAATCCCACAGAAAGACCACGCCAACAACACAATGTTATACAACATAGACAAAGGCAAGGAAATGCTGGTCATGTGGACTGTCTTATTATATTATACTACTAGCTGTAGCTCTCAACACTGCCGAGAATAGTAAATAACTGATCTTAGCTATAACAAAATGGAATGTGTTGACAAAAAATATTTAATATGTATCTATCTCTCTCTATCTCTGTGTCTCTCTCTTTGACAGTCTGTGGGTCTTTCTCTCACAGTCTCTGTGTGTCTCTCTTTCTGACAGTCTCTGTGTGTGTCTCTCTCTGACAGACTGTCTCTCTCTCCATGATTGTCTGTGCCACTCTCTCTCTGACTGTCTCTGTCTTTCTGACTGTCTGTGTGTGTCTCTCTCTGACTGTCTCTCTGTGTGTGTCTCTCTCTTACAGTCTGTGTGTGTGTGTCTCTCTGACAGTCTCTGTCTCTCTCTCTCTCTCTCTCTGGGAAACTATGCAAAGTTTTCCAGGATGGGATAAGGAAAATAACACCCCTTTTAGCTACCTTGTAAAGCAGCTCCCTTGACATCAAGCATGACCTACAAGAGACCTTATGACATGATGCAGGATTAAAATCAAACCAGTATATATTTTTCAGAAGGACCAGACTCCCAATTGTAGACAGTACTGTTTTACCCTGATTGGGTCTCCTCAGTACAGCACAGGGAACTGGTTTGGCTGAGTGAGATGCATGTGACTAGGGTTGGGAAGTAAGAGTTCTGACAGTCTCTGTGTCTCTATCTCTCTGACAGTCTCTGTATTTCTCTCTCTCTGACAGTCACCGAGTCTTTCTCTCTGGCAGTCTCTGTGTGTGTCTCTCTCTCTGACAGTCTCTGTGTGTCTCTCTCTGACAGTCTCTGTGTGTGTCTCTCTCTGTGAGTCTATGTGTGCCTCTCTCTTTGAATGTCTCTCTCTCTCTCTCTGACACTCTCTGTGCCTTTCTCTGACACTCTCAGTGTGTCTCTCTCTGACAGTCTCTGTGTCTTTCTCTAACAGTCTCTGTTTCTCTCTCTCTCTGACTTTCTCTGTATGTCTATCTCTGACTCTCTCTCTCTCTGTCTCTCTCTGACTGTCACTTTGTGAATGTAGAGATTTATCAGAAGTGGGGAGAGAGTAGAACTGTTCAGAGCTCAAGTTTCATTTTCCCACAGCCGTTAAAATTACAGTTGATCTATGATTGGTTTCCATGGGTAACTGGAACAGTTTTACCTCAGACATTTCTAATAAATCTCCCCATATCTGTATATCCCTTTCCAACTTACCTTACACATAAGCTGTCTCATACTCATTGCCTATAGTAACAATCAATGACCTGTGGCAAAATAGAAACCAATCATGGCTCATCTTCTAACTGCCACAGTAGCAGTAGAAAATGGCTCCTGTATATGGTGATTAATAAGTGTATTTTGGAACGTGCAGTTCTAGTCCAGGGCCAGCTTCAGGTTTCAGTAGGCCCCTGGGCAACAGTGCCTCAGTGGGCCCCTTTGCAGTGTCAGCATTAAAAATTCAAAAACTAAAATGGTCTCCTGTTCCCTGAAATATTCCCTAGTTTATCATCCCAAACAGCCGTGTCACGGTCAGGGCAGTTTTGAGGTCATTTAACCAACAGGGCGAACCTAAAAATGTGTGCCCCTCCACTCTACCAAGTAATAAAACTGAAACTGCAACTCAGCTGCTGCAGAACCTCATAATACACACTTCAGCTGCTGCAGAACCTCATAATACAGACCTCAACACTGCAGAACCTCATAATACACCCCTCAGCTGCTGAGGAACCTCATAACACACATCACTGCTGCTGCAGAACCTCATAATACACACCTGAGCTGCTGCGGAAACTCATAATACACATCTAAGCTGCTCCGGAACCTCATAATGCAAAACTTTGCTGCTGCAGAACCTCATAATACCTACCTCATCTGCTGTATAACCTCATAATACACATCACTGACACAGAACCCTCTCTGCTTCTCATGTATATTTGGATGATTCATATCATTCACACATCCACACATGCAGCAAGACATATATATACAGGCAGACAGCTACAGATACATGCAGCAAGACATATATACAGGCAGACAGCTACAGATACATGCAGCAAGACATATATACAGGCAGACAGCTACAGATACATGCAGCAAGACATATATACAGGCAGAGAGCTACAGACACATACAGCTACAGATACATGCATACAGCTACAGATACATGCATACAGCTACATATACATACATACAGCTACACATACATGCATACAGCTAGAGTTACATACATACAGCTACAGATACATACATACATACAGCTACAGACACATGCATACAGCTACAAATACATGCAGACAGCTACAGATACATGCATACAGCTACAGATACATGCAGACAGCTACAGATACATGTATACAGCTACAGACAAGCATGGAGGCAAACACATACACTGACAGACAGATACATGCAGACACACATGCAAGCAAACACATCATCACACATACAATACACTCACTGTATGGATCAATAATACACATTCATACATGTCACATACCATGTGGTGTCTGCAGCAGCCCTGTTATCACATAGAGGAGTTCTCCTCCTCCTCCTCTTCGTCCCGATCTCTGAGCTGACAGATTTCTGCTTTATTGCAGCTCCATGTGAAGAGGAGATGGGGGAAAGGGGGGTTAACCTGTAATGTGCTGCATCACACAGGCAGGTCTGTAGCCTTTACCTGTGCTATGCCTTGTCTCAGAGGGGAGGAACAGTGCAGGACACAGCTCGTTCTCACAGGAAGTAAAGATTCAAGACGTGCACAGCGTGTGTGGGGCCCCGGTAGCTCTCTGGGCCCCCGGCACTTGCCCAGGTATGCCGGGTGCTGGAGCTGGGCCTGTTCTAGTCCATGAGTCACAGAGAGTGTCTGTGCAAAATGTTGTGATTGTAAATGCGACGGTGCAGATTCCTTTAGCGGACACACATACACGTACATACATATGCACACATACATCCAGCTTTATATATTAGATTTCCTATCTTTATTTATAACAATTGATGAGCAAGAAATTATGTATTCACCTGTTACACATGTGAAATCCCAGCACTTATTACAGTAGATTAGAATTAAAAGCCATTCTGTGTTTTTCCCTCTGATAGGATGTGTTAAAATATTTCAATGTTTTTTTTCTATGGTGGGTTTCAATGGTTCACAGCGATAATAAGACAAATAAGACTACATCTGATGCTATTTTTCAGGTTTTGTATTAAATTATAGTTCATGAAATTTCATTTTGGATTTACCCTTTTTTAGATACACAGCTGTGACTTTTATCATAAAAAAACAACGTCTTTACTAAACAAGAATGCCCTAAGGTGTTGGCCTTAACTGTCAGTTGTTAGTAGCAGCAACATATGCTGCACTGATATATACAGTCTATCTGGAAGCCAGCTAGACAGGATTGTCTCCAAAATAATCATCTATCTATGACAAAGTTTCTTATAAATCCCATATTCTCTATATTTAATTCTGATACATGTCTTATTCTACACAATGCTGCAATATGCATATGCAATGCTTATACTGAAATTTGCCTTCAAACATAAAAACCTTACTTTTGCTTAAATGAAAACTAGATAGTGATGGTTCCAGTAGAGACTGAGGCTACATTTACAGAGCCGTATACACATAGCCAGGCAAGCATACGGTAGGCGCACTGACGAGGAGGAGGGGTAAGTGCTACTCACCCTTTCCCTCTCTAAAGGGATAAGCTGAGGTGAAGTTTTTTTTGTGCTGAAAAACTTGGCTTATACTCGAGTATATACGGTATCCCATAATCATATAATGAAAGCTAAAATGTAAAAGTTACAATAAGAAAAGAAAAAGAATATTTTTAGAGCAATAATAAAAATATAAATATATTTGAACTTTTTATTTTCCACAGATCCATAAATAAAATACGGAATAATTAATTTTCTTATCTATTTCAAATATTATTATAGGTCTTCAATTTTTATTTTTACTTTCAGTATAATATTTCCATGTACAATTTTAATCAATATTTCCTCAGTGGCAATTTATGTCATGGTGACCAATGTAACAAAGCATTTAAACACTTCAAAAGAACTTCACTTATCTCATACGGAGTTACCAGGCAAAATGTACTAACTACTGATGGCTGATAACCAACCAGTGAAATAAGATGAATCATGTGTCTTCTTTCAGCTTTTGTAAAGGTACAGTGAGTTGCTCTATTCCTCACACAGTAAGCTGCTTACAGTTGCCAGTCAATGATTGGGATCACACTTTATGTCAATTCTATAAAGGCAGCACATTACTAACTTTATGTGAGTAGCTCATAGTTACTTCCAAATGCAAAACTTTTAAACATAAAAGCGGTTGCCTACTTAAGAACACCCAACTTACAGCCAACCCCTAGTTACAAACAGACCTCTGGATGTTGGTAATTACCGTATATACTCGAGTATAAGCCGACCCGAATATAAGCCGAGGTACCCACTTTTAACACGGAAAACTGGGAAAACATATTGACTCGAGTATAAGCCGAGGGTGGGAAATGCTGCAGAAATACTGATGTCTGGTGGAGGTGTTTTATGGCAACAGCAGTGGTCCAATGTCCTTCTTCTGCATTATAAATATAATCCCCTTTCTCATGTATTAGATCAGCTTTCTTAGACTGTCACAGACAGAACACACACACATTACATATAAATATATATATTATACATATTCTGTCTGTGACAGTCTAAGAAAGGTGATCTAATACATGAGAATTGGATTATATTTATTATACAGAGTGGTGCAGAAGCAGGACATTAAACACCTCCACCACACACTGGTATATATATGTATATA
Source organism: Engystomops pustulosus (assembly GCA_019512145.1). Lineage (NCBI taxonomy): Eukaryota > Metazoa > Chordata > Amphibia > Anura > Leptodactylidae > Engystomops > Engystomops pustulosus. Next base: position 100,673,171 of record CM033641.1, on the reverse strand, counting down.
TATATATATATATATATATATATATATATATATATATATACTGTGACAGCCTATGAGTTATTTTCCCTAGTCACACTGCCAGCCCCCCTCCTGCACGGTGCATAATTTACCTATACAGTATGCAGCCTTGTTAAGCACCATCCACCTCCTCCCAGCCCGCGGTGCATCCCTACAGTATACAGCCGCGGGACTGAACCCGTACCTCTCTCCCACACAGGAGCCGCGGCTGCATACTTTGTCCCTATAGTATGCAGCTGCAGAACACTCCCTCCATTCTGCTCCCGCACACACAGGACCCCCGGGTAAGACTTTAGCTGCGCAGCGCTTACATTGTGTGCAGGGTGGTGCCGGGTCCCGCGTCTTAACAGGGGCTGCCGCACACACGGACCCCCGGGTAAGAGTTTAGATGCGCCGCGCTTACATTGTGTGCAGGGTGGTGCCGGGTGCCGCGTGTCTGACAGGGGCTGCCGCACAAACATACCATCGGCAGCCCCTGTCTGATCTTTGCGAGTGTAATAAGGGTGTTTGGGCGGCAAAGACAGCTTCCCATATGAAGACTGACTCGTGTATAAGCCGAGTCGGGATTTTTCAGCTCAAAAATTGAGCTGAAAATCTCGGCTTATAGACGAGTATATACGGTAGTGTTCTTAGCCTAGGGCTACAATAAACAGCTGTGACAGTTATTAAAGGTGTCTGCAATTAAGCGGTATTGTTAATCCTGGTTGTGATGACAATCCAACATTTTTAAAATCCAATTGTCACAGAGACCCAAAAAGATTTGTCTGGAGTAACAATTATAAAATATACTGTTCAGACTTAAATACAAACCTACCTAATCTATCTTGCACGTAACCCGGGGACTGCCTGTACTTAAATATTATTATAAAGTTAATGTTTAGTGGAAACCCCATTGGCTAATACCGGCAAACGGGGGGCAGTGCTTAGGCTATATATAGCCGCGCGTGCACGTGGGACGCGCGGCCAAACTAGTGCCAGCGTCTTGTCAAGTTAGTCAGCGAGGGTGTTGTGCTGTATATATAGAAGCCAGATAGAGAGGATGAATTAAAACAACAAATGTCCTGGCTTGAAATCTGGGCACAGATTTTGTAACTCCGCTGACTCAGACAAGCTAGCACATAGAGACTAGTACCAATGGAATCTGACATTATCTGACCTAATGTGCTATACTCTAATACAAATCACCATGCACCTCTGATGAACTGCTACGCCGACTATTAGCAGAGAAACGCGTTAGGTGTATTGCAGGGGTATTACTGTGCCGTTAGTCGTTACTACACCATGGCACTGTAATAAGAGTCACACACACTAATGGAAGTCTTTAGAGGTTTATACCCTCAATTTAGCTCCATTTTGTGCACCTTTAGTAGGTCCTCTCAAGGGGGTGGAATCCCTTACAATTTATAACCAGCGAGGTGACAGAAACTAACCCCTTCATGTCTTCTCACCCCAATAAACAAGACTAGGGTGGATGATATACAGCTGGTTCTTTAGGAGGTACCTAAGCCTCTATTTGTACAGGGCTCTTGTTGGTTATGAGCCAAGTTTTTTAATAAGAATAATTGAATAAAGAGATATTTTAATGTTCCTTTCTACATGCAGTTATTTATTTGGATGATAATTTTTGAGATTTATCCCTTTTATCCCTTTTAACATATTTTACCCATAAGTCCGCACATGTGACTTTGAACTAATATTCCATTGCATTGGGTGTAAGATCCTGTAACCATTGACATATTCCGTATTGCTCAGTACTGTAATATTTTGTGCTTGTACTCTATTGTTACAATAAAAAGAGTAAAAAAAAAAAAAAGATGTTGTCCGGGCTTTGCAAAATTTATATAACCGGGCATGCCTCTATAAACAAATAGTGACACGGGTCTGACGCCTGGCAGCATGGCCAACAGAAGCGATTGAGGAGGTAACAATAATATTTTATTTTTATACAGCCTCCCAGGCCAATTTTATGGTTTTGCAATGTTTCCCATTTCAGCAAATAAAAATTACTGTTTGCATAATAAATTAAACTATTTATCAATGTACTTTCAGTATCAATGTCTCACCATTTTCTAGATCTCTGCTTGCTGTCAGTCTCTAGGAAACTTCTATGTTTACTTCTAGTGGATATAAATCTGTCCATGTGATGTCACACAGATGCACAGCGTGTTATATCACACAACTCTGATTACTCTCTGATAATAATAATATTTTTTTATTTATATAGCGCACACTGATTGCGCAGCGCTGCACATAGCTTACCAAATTGGTCACTGTCCCCATTGGGGCTCACAATCTACTCAACCTATCAGTATGTTTTGGAGTGTGGAATGTTAGATAGTAGGATTGTAAAGAGAATGGTCATACTAAATCTCTATTAGTGTATGTATGATAGCAGTTTCCTAGTAGTTAATCGAAAGGAACTAAAGTACTAAAACAAAAACAGCTGTCCTTTAACCCCTTATCATGGACACTTGTTTTCAGCTTAAAAAATGGACTCTATTTTGATAATCTGCCCCGTGCCCCTATAAGCGGTTATAGCTTTGAAACACCTATAATATATATTCCTATATATCAATTCTGATCCTGTAGATAACACCCCACTCCTAAAGACTATTACCGCATATAGCCCCCCATTACTGTAGACTTGAACCACCCTATGCCCCCACCTCTATAGACTTATTACTAGTCCTCTCTCTTATATTCACATGCTTCCAGACCCAAACAAAAGGACACCCCTCTGAGCCCACTGTTATAGACCATTCACCTTTCTACAGCCATTTAACATAAGCCTAATTTCTTTAATCCTATATATTTTCACTCTCTGGCTCACCTCACCCATAATTGGCACACTATAAGTGTGGCATCAGTCTGGTCAGAGGTTGACCTGGATACTTTAGGCACAGCCCCTCAAGAGACTAATGGCAAATACAGCCCTGCATATTGCACATGCAAATCTTAAGGAACTGTGAAGTTTCAATTTTTCAGCACATGTGAGAATTCAATTTTTTATATATTCTTTGTTAAAGCAAGAATTTCTTTTACAGTTTCTCCCCGGCCCTCCTGACCTTGGGTTAATAAACATAGAGACAGAGGCCCCTGGAAATAACACAATATAATAACTGATACAGAATGGTATAAAAAACAAATAAATAAATGACATGGCTCCTACATTTTATAACACCTCATAAATACATATCAACCCACTTATTATGTTCTATTTTCGCCAATGCAATCTAATGTAGTTAAATAAATCATAAACCCCCTTAACTCCGCAAACATGTCATTTTATTCAGTTGTGCAAAATCACATTATAAAATAATTCACATTGAGGATTTAATTAGAGTTTGAAGTGCATCTTTACTGGCAGTACAGAATTGCATCAATATGAATGTCAAGCTGTTGACAGAAAGTCAATGTCTTTGGTATGTCCAGAGGGCAATACTGTCTGTTAATGTTTGCTAGACCCTCTATGCTGCTTGCCTGAGGTGTCTTTAGCGATACAGAATACACAGCTAACTTTAAAGAAGTGAAATAACAATGCTGCTGAGAAAGGAAAAAAGTCATACAAATGAAGAATGGAAGAAACATCTAGTGGTAAAGGCCCCCTGAACGAATGTATTGTATGTCTAACAGCTTCTGAATGTTTACGCTTTAACAAGGAATGATCCTGTTCATATACTCAAATGAGAAAGCAACTACTGGGTCTGTTTTATTCTCTTATGACGGGACGTCATGCAGCCAAACAATTATTGTGATAGTCGAATCTAGTATCAGTGTCTAGCCTCCAAACACCCACATGGGAGCTTGGGAAGCATTGTACCAGCTGCAGAAGAACAAGGTGAACTATCAAGATCAAACATCTACCATTTTAGGTCTAACCTACATAATTCAATAGGCTCATACATCAAAAGACACTCTGAGCTCACAGTTCTCAGTTCTTGTCAAGGGGACATTGACTCAGCAGAGCAATTCCTCATTTCAAAATTATAGACTGCCATGTTAAAGTTTATCTCTACAAAAGTTTACTATAAATTATAAAAAGAAAAGTAAATAGAAAAGAAATACTGTTCCAAGCAAAGCCATAAAATAATGGTAACAATAAATATATTGACTGGCATATACAGCATTTTACTTCCATTTTGTAACTATATCATATTATATATGCAGTTTACCCACTGAATTAAACTTGCAACAAACTTTGCAGAAATTAGTATTCCAGGGTATGTATATAATTAACACTATTTCTGGTGATTGGTCCAAATATATAAAGAGCGTTGCAAGCTGTCTTATTACAGTTTGCCTCACTAATGTGCAGGGTCTTAGCAATTCTGGTCATTTTTCAGGATGTGCACACAGTTGCAACTATTCTTTATGGTGCAGTTTGCTTTATGCTGTTGCAACACAGTGGTGGCGCAGCTCAGTAATAAATTTGGAGCAAACTCCATCTAAGCACTATCACTCTCCTTTCGGTGCACAGTTTTCTAAACACAATGGGGCACATTAACTAAGGTCCATGCACCAATTTTCTGTCGGACTTTGCATGTTCTTTTTAGTGCAAAATATCTTACACCAGTATCTCAATAGTGCCTGCACCACATTTGTGTCACATGCGACCCTTTTTGTGGCACAGCTGAACTAGAAATCATAAAAACTAATTTAACATGCAAAGTCCAATAGAATTGTGTTGCACGCCCCATGTTAAAGGTGCACCAAAAAAAAAAACGTGGAGCACTCTGTCGAAGCTGTGCAGGGGGTGCCAGATTCATGCAGAACGGTGTTCCAGAAATCCTGAGTCTGCTACACCATGCACACTACACAGACAAACTGCATTAGGTGCAGTTTGCACAGTTGTTCGTAAATGTGACCCAATTTTTTTCTCCGTTTGAAAAAAACGTATTCATACTTGCCAAACTGACCATAACAGATGACATAAAATTTACATTAATGTCAATGGTATTTTTAAATGATATGCTAAACCTGCCTTCTTTACTTTTTAATGGAGGTAAGGAACAGGAGTGTGAAATGAGTTTTAGAAGGCACAAATACAGGACAATATTTTCCTTAGTTGTACATATGTGTTTAGAGCCTATTATCTTTACACAAAGTCTATTGTATAATGATATCATTATAAGGGTGCATTCACAAGGCGGTATGCTTGAGGGGACCCCTCCATAGAAAAGAGTGGCGCACGGCCGCACACTCGCAAAAAGATAGAGCAGGCTCTATCTTTCCCGGTGTATAGTGCGGAACGGTGCCACCACCGGGCTCCCATTGCCGGCTATGGGGACATATAAGCATGCAGCCGCATATACGCCCCCGTAGATGGGCATCTGAATGTAACCTTAGTTCAAGCTGCAGATTCCTCCCTGATTCTTCAGATTAGCTGCTGAGTATAAATAAGTGTATTGATTTGTTGATTCGTCGATTCAGTACAAATTTGCCAATATTTCAGCACCAAATCAAATTTTTTCTGATTAACTTTTGATGCAATGATGTTTCTCCAATTATTCTGGAAATTGAGATGTAAACCCCTCTTTCCCTCTAAAATGCAGATTGTTTATAAAAAGATCCCGTCACTTTCTTAATTTAATATGGCGGGTTATGATTAGGGTTAACATCAGGTTTTGTAAAACAAAATCATAGGAAAATAACACATATTATTATTACCTTGAGCACAATCTTCACTTTTCTCTTCAGCTGTCTCACACAAATACTTATCAATTTATTATACTATATACTTTGTAATGGGCTTCAGATAACCTGAAGGAAACCTTAGAAATATATGTATATTACTGCTTCCTTGGGATTTATTGCTTTGTAAAATGTGATAATGCAATTCATGTTTTGAGTGAAACATACTTCAACCAACCTATAATATGTTTCAATGCCTACAAGGAAGCAAAGACATAAAAAAGAAATGCAGTTTGATCTAAGACATAGCAAGAGAACATTAGAGTTCTTCGGTTCCATAGATCATCATAATTTCAAAGTAGTTTAAATGACACAATTACAATCTAGTAAGTATAATTACCCAGAAGAATGTGCGAGGAGTGTAGAACATGAAGTTAAGAGAAAGAAGTAGGACAAGAGCATAGTACAAATTTACGAAGGTGCCATGATGGTAAAATAAAAGTAGAATCAACTATCCTTGACTCTTTGATGTCTACTAGGCTGTAAGAGACATTCTTTGATATTTTGAAGAACTAACATACATCCTGTTCCCTGTGAAACTATTCTCTGAAGTGTGCTCACTTTATACTTAGTGTGCTTTAGACTTAGTGAGCTTGATCAATACTCTACTATATATATCTTTTATCATCGGTGTAGGATCCGTGCCCCAAAAGCTATATGAGTCCTCTATCTCTAGAGGAGATTCACAGGTGATTACATGAGTCACCTCACTAGGACAGCAACCAACCATGTGCATCACACAGCAAGAGCTGTTTACAACACCTGAACTATTTAATATTCCATTTTGTGGTGTGTAGTGGTAAATGTCTGAGCAAGGGTTCCCAGCTTGGTAGTTCCTGTGCTGGTGTTCTACATTCATGCCCGCTGATTGTTTCCTTGGAGCCTGACATCAGATTGATTTTTTTCAATTTAACTTCTGTTTCTTGTGTAGATATGCTGATTCCTGTGTTGACCCAAGGTTGGCTCTTACCCCTCAGCCTTTATATCCTCCTTTATCAACCTCCTTCTTAGCCTTTGTGTCATGTACTTCTTCCTTCAACTCATCTCCTTTGCAATGCTTTATCTTCCTGCTTCTCATCAAGCCTCTACATCCTTCAGTATCAGCTTCCATATCCCACTTATTTCATTTGCATTCTCCTCAAAGGTCTCTAAGTCCTTCACTCTTACACCCATCAGGTTACATTGGGGCTCAGTTACTAAAGGTCCAAACTCCGCACTTTCATCGGGTTTCCCGAATATTTCTGTTTTGCGCCTGTTTTGTCGAACGCGATTGGATTTTGGCGCATGGGCGCCAGCTTACACGCAACAGAAATCAGGGGGCGGGCCGTAGGACAACCCGATGGATTCGGACAAACCGCAGAATTTAAAATAGGATTTGTGTCGCAAGATCAAGCACTCACATGCACCAGGAAGAAGCAGGTGAACTCCGGAGGACCTCCGGGCAGCAGCGACACATGCAGGAACTTGGACGCACAATGTTAGTGAATAGCGCCAGACCCGAATCCTTGTCGGACAATGCACTGCGGGGTAATCTGCCTCAATGTTTTCCATTTAACACTTTGGAAAACATATTTGCATACTTCCCAGAATTCCATACTGGAGCATCAATGGCTTTAAGCCTCCACACACCTATAAGGCGGCCTTAATCGGTCAACTCTTCATAAGGAGAATTCTTATTTCCTGGCCCCAGTCAATAGCCTCTCACACAGCCAAACCAGTTTCCTACTCTGTACTGCGGAGACCTGGTCAAAACGGTGCTATCTACAGTTGGGAATCTGTTCCTTCTGGAATAGATATACTGCTTTGGCTTAATCCCACATCATACACCTTGGAAAACATATTTGCATATGTCCTAATCCTCAGCATCGATGTCCTCATCTCTTGATCTCATAAGTTTTTTGTAATCACTTATCCTCTTCCAGGTAAGGGATGAGAGGAGGGCAATGTAGGTGATGGTCTTGGATGCCAACCTGCCTCCCACACTGCCCACACTGCCATCCCAGTATATTAAAATACACTGTGACCCCGCAATATCTATCTGTTTGCAGGGGGAACATTGTGGTAATTGAGGAATATTAATAGCTGGGGAATATTACATTGATTGTGATTTTTTTTAGGGGTGAAGTCAGGGCTGATTCTAGCTTTTTTGCTGCCTGAGGCGAAAACTGAAATTCTGCTACCCCCCCCCCCCCCCCCCAAAAAAAAAAAGCCTAGCCCTGATCTCCTCCTGTATTTCACCCACTGAATTTAAATACGCAACTTTAAAAAAGCATCTAGAACCTGCTTAAAGTTAGCTGACAAATTATTAATAACATCCTCACAAAGCGCCACAGATCACGGACACCCTATGACTGATGCTGCCTCACACACTAGTATCATTCAGTTACACAGACATTAGTGGCCTCTGGTACCTTACAGGTGATGATCTGCTCCATGAGAAAGAGAACTTCATTACAATTTCTCCCCTCCATGACAATCACTGTTTAATTCAAGCGCCCGAATCATCCACAGCTGTTTTCGCCGCTTCTTTCAGTGCTCCGCATCTGCCGCCTGAGGCAGAATTTTCACCCCGCCTCATGGCAGATGCGGCCCTGGGTGAAGTGGAGGCCAAAGTCAGCAGGGTGGTAATATCTGCAGTGATTATTCATGCACAGGAGAAGTTCCCATGATGTTCTCTACCTAATGGAGAAGGATTGGCAGCTATGATGAGTCTGTCAGGAAGAAGATCAGAGTGGACCAGGTCAAAACAGACGTTGAAGGAAACAGCAGCAACCTAATTTAAACAGTAACTGATGTCTGTGCCTGCCCAAAGAGCCGAGATGTGCAGTATATTAATGCTGGTATATATTTATTTATTCGTGATTATTTACCACTGATATATATTTATTCTTACAGTATATTCATATTGGGTATATATCTGTATGTGTAGGATACTTTTATGTGTGCTGTTTATTTATTGCTGGTAAATATTCATATGTGTGTTGTAGTCATTGGTATCTATTTGTTTGGTGTATTTATGGAGATTTGCTTTTACAGATGTACAGAGTTTTAAAAGCCATAGTACTACCTTAAACAATTTCCTTCTACATCTATTTCTAACATCAACTACAGTATGGCAGTATATGGGGATTTTCCTCCTCATTCATTACAATGTGCTATCAGCACATTGTAATGAAGGGGTTAAAATGAAATAGCCTCGGGTCTTCGGAAGACCCGGGGCTACCATGGAGATGGATCGTCACTCCCCGATGACGTTACGGGGAGCGACGATCCCAGGCAAGATGGCGGCGCCCATGCGCCGCCGTCTTTTTGAGGCTGCCGGCGCCTAGCACCAATTCTGGGTGTTACCAGTAAGTCTTTGCTGCTATATGCAGCAAAGACTTACTGGCTATGGAGAGGGCTCAGCCCGTGAGCTCTCTCCATGCAGCAGGAACTGGTCGCGAACCAGTTAAAGTCAGTCAGATGTAGGGAGTGTCCTTATTTTAGGGGGCACTGAGGCATAGTTTTCTTTTTCCCTTGCTGGAAAACATATTTACATAATCTCTGCTCTCTGTCTACTTTGGCAGCATAGAAAGAACCCAGATACCCACCAAGCAAGAGACAATCATAGGAAAACAAAACACCAGACCTATGCAGCTTGGCTCTCGTATTGTATATATCCATATAGCAAGCTTGGTACTGATACCACATCTGGAAATGTAGTAAGGTTTGTTCTGATACTTTTGGTTATGTTAAAACACTGACTGCTAAATCAGTATGAATGAAAAGCTGTTGCAAACCTGAATGAAACTGGGGAGCAGTATTTTTCACAAAATGGATATGAAATTGTAACTTGAATGGTAAGAATAGTGATGCTTGCTGTGCTACTTTTCTTATAAAATAAGACATAACAGTAGACAAAGGCTTAGGCCTTATTTTGTTGCACTTAGACATAATCACAATCACTTTGCTGGGGGGGACTTAGATGGAACACTTTCATATGATGTATACATATGATATATTACTGTATACACATAACATTAAAAGTCACAATGCCCAATGTGTCATCTGTGTAAAAATCAATATAAATGTTAAGATGAACATATGTGGTCAAATGGGATCATTTTGTTTCCAACACTTCAAACATACATAGATCACCAAGCTGGTATATTAGTTTGTGTGTGGGCATGACATTATGTAGAAGCTGGGAATTTGCATGCATTATATACTTTTCCCTTTTTGTTTTAGATCTATCTGGCAATCACAGTCCTGTTTTACAAGCAGATATAATTTTTACATCTGACACATCTGATAAATCTCCCTAATCTCTGTATCTCTATCCAGCGTACCTCACACATAAGTGTCTTATACGCAATGCCTGTAACCAATCAAAGCTCAGAGTTCATATTAATGACCTGTGGCAGGATGGCAGCCAATCACGGCTTAGCTTCCAAATGCCTCAGCAGCAGCAGACAATGGCTCCTGTATATGGTGAATAATAAGTGAATTTTGGAAAGTGCAGTTTGAAAATTTTCGGTTCAAATTATGGTCTAAGATGTGAGTCACAGGCAGCAACTGTGCAAAATTTGGTTATTGTAAATGCAACAGTGCAGATTCCTTTAGCCGACATACATGCATAGACTCAGCTTTATATATTAGATAATATAGCAGTTGCTCATTAGCACCTACTACTGTATTCTGGAACAGAGGTCTACACGAGAATTTCTGCTATTTCTAATTGACATTGGTCGAAGATCCAAGGACCTCCACTTGTACTATGATGTTTACCTGACCAAAAATAATTTTCATAAAGAGGCCTCTATCAATGAACCATAATAATTCTCACGAGTTCTGTTTATGCTTTTAAATGTGATGTGAATAAATATCAGAAATATGCATTTAAATAAAGCAATTAGATTAAGAAAATATTCCATATAGTCTGTGAAAGGCTCAATATTTAACAACAATTATGTGAGTGAAATTACAATTGGATATGCATATTCTGAATGTCAACTTATGAATTGCAGGAGCCGGTCTGGTTTGTTTAATACGCAGTGATAATCTATGACAGTGTGGGAACATTTACAGAAAGATAGCCGCTCTCGTTGTCTGAGCTTGACAGTGTACACAAAGCATTTGAGCAAAATAACAGTTTTAAGAATGCAAATGGTGTTCAAGCCAGAGATTGAGGGAAATGTATTGGCATTTACTCTGTCGCCAATAAGCATATTCTTGACCTTAGCTATAAATACAGAAAGACTGAATGTTCCAGCTTTTTGTGCTAATGCTGCTTTCAAGTCGGAATATTACCTGCTTTAATTTTCAGGAGCCTATGATTTTCTTTCATTACATAGGATTAGAAAACTGTAGATAGCAGCGTATTTGCTATTTGTAATGTGTCTAAAAGACACTAAAATAGCTTTGGGAAGAGAGAGATTTCTTACTCGTTCTCATGTCAACTCATCAGTTATAGATGTGTCATACTAATGACTGAGCAGGAGCAAAGGAGCAGTGACATTATGCACATTTATCTTGCCATTTTTTTAAGAAAAGGTGTATCTGCATCCTGATGCACTCTGTCTCCTGCTGTCGCCATGATAAGTGCCCTCACTGACAGTAGAGCGGATAGTGGCAATGCTACCAATTCGTCATATTCCCTGCTGAAAGGCACCTTGACTGTAGTTAGGGACCAAAGAGTAAAAAAAAAATTCCTGTGTGGTCACAAAAAGCTTCTCTATGAAGGTTATTATTGTTAGCACGTAGATAAATGCGCAACTATCAGACATGATTATCTTCAAATATGTCTGAGATTTAATTATGAAATGAGTAAATGGAATTTAGGGAAGCGGCGGGACCAGGTGCATGAAGCCCATTATCCTGATAGAGAAGCATACTGTGCTCGCTTTCACTTAAAGCAGTAATAACTAATTGAAATCTGTTTAGATCCTTGTTTCATTTTAAATATTGCTACCTCTTTACATTCCGATTGAATCTCCTGTCACTTGCGTGGTTCAGTATGACAGTAACCATGGAAATGATATATACAGTGCTGCCTTGCTAGACTGTGGCACTTACCTGCAGTCATTATATCAATACATATTAAATCAAATGACTTATTGCTTGAATGATATTACCAATTGCTATGGTTATTTATTTTTTAGATCAGAAAAATGTTTGAGGTGACATTGATAGAGAAAAGAACTCCAGTTTCTAGTTCAATTTAACATGGATACGTTTCTTTTTTATATGTCAGTGGTAGTGAACCTTTTAGAGATCGCGTGTCCAAACTGCAAACCAAAATCCACTCATTTATTACAAAGTGCCAAGGCAATAAATTATTGTTGCATGCTCTTAGATAGCATAGATTTCAACAATATCGGCACCAATACCATTGAAAAAGGGCAGGGTCATTCAGATTCCCTTTGTAGCTTCCTTCCAGGCCAACCCTCCTACCTGCACAGGTTTCCTGCATTCTGGGTTAGACAAGGATGTGGCTCGACATGTCTTCAGTTGCCTGGGACTTCAGGAGAAAGCCTTGAGTACTATTTGGGGAACTCGGTGCAGGGGTGATGGCCCATGTGCCCACTGAGAGGGTTCTGTGTGCCACCTCTGGCACCTTTGCTATAGGTTCACCTTCACTGTTATAGGCTATCAATGCTAGGGGTGCATGTACTTTTGTGTAGAAACGCCATCGAAATAACTCCGAAATTTATCAATCTATGATGCCTTATACATGCATTTGGAGCACCGAAATTTCATATCATGCGTAAGTTCAGCCAAAAGTGCTGCTCTGAGCCAAACACATCTACTACATGTGAGTGTACACTAAGCAAACTATTATTTTGTTAAAGTGTGATAGTGTAAGTGGGCAAAAGGCTCAATAGGTTTCGTGCAGTGAAAAAGCAGGTTTTGGATATCATAGGCTATTCTCAATAAGTTAAGTATTACAAATTTATATATCCAGTACAGAGAAGATGAGGTAAATGAGTTAAAAGTAGAGTTAAAATGATATATCTGTGCCTCTGTCATCCTCTGTCCATAAGATAAGGGGAGGATGCACTGATATGTCAGTCTGAATCTAAACTATATGCCCTGTAGTGTCAACGGATGCCAACATGCACAAAGCATTGGAGGAGATTTTCTACTACTTTGTTTAGTTTCTTGTACTACTTTTTTGAGAACTGATAATAACTTCTACCCACTATATGCACAGATCACCCTGTGATCTGTGCATATAGCACTTCAAACTAAAACATAACTTGTATTCTTAAATTATCATATATGACAGTGTGCTCATGCTGTTTTTTGGTTTGTGTGAACATTGATTTAAGTATTAAAGCATCGATTGATTTTGCACCACACGTCAGTCTATGTACTGCTTCGTCAATAATTAACTTGTGGTTACTTTGGATTTCAGAGTTCTGGTCCAATCACTCCCTGGGGTCAGAACTCTGACAGGCCTGCCTGGCTGCCCTAAATTCTTGCCTGCTTTAGCTTAAAGGACATCTACCACCAGGATCAAGCATAGTAAACTAAGCACACTGACATACTGGGGTGTGCCCCCTCCGGCAGGATACACTCTTCTTTAAGCTTTCTATGCCCTTGTTTTTAAGAAAAAATGGTTTTGAAATGTATGCAAATGAGCCTGAGGAGCCCCAAGCTCCATTAACACCTTTGGAGCTTAGTGCCCTTCAGGCACATTTGCAAAATTGTGAAAGCCTTTTAAAAAAAAAAAAAACAGGGCACAAGAAGCTAAAAGAAGAGTAGATCTTGCCAGAGGGGGCACACACCAACATGTCCGTGTGCTTGGTGTTTAATCCTTAATCCTGGTGATCGGTGTGCTTTAAGAAAGCTTCTGGTATTTTGTTACTCTGTACTCTATCATTTTGCCTATGATTTTGTGCTGCGTTTGTCCTCTTTTTTTCGACCCAACTCTGGCAACTATTTTTCTCTGTTTATACTGTCTCCATGTTTTGCACTTTGGTGTAGTAAGGGAACATTGACAGTTGATCCCTGCTGCCTAGGGTTGGTGAGGCAATCAGACAGGGACAGCCGAGAAGTAGTTTTAGTCTCCAGGCCCACTGTCTCTGTCCATGTCACCTGTCCATTCCCAGATCCTATATTACAATATAATAAAGAAAGGAATTATTATAATATTGTTGATTATGGCCATATTAATATCCATAATCATGAGTACTTCTCTGTGCCAATATGCCTCTGGGGTGAAGATAACACAATTGTTTTAACCAGTGTCAAAGAGCCTAAGATTCTTAGTATTTGAGGATAAGTCATGTAATCAACACTTTAGTCAGAGAAAAGACTGTTGCCCTAGTTCATTATTTGTATACCATAGCCAAGGTAAACTGACTTAATGGTGTTTCCCTGGCATAGGCTCCACCAGTCTAAGCAGGAACACAGAAACTATCAGAAATAGGGGACTGCTTGACATAAAAATACTGTGGGCACACAATAGTGTGTCCATAATATTTTTTAATTGCTTTGATTAGACAAATAGCACAGTTTTTTTGTGTCATTTGGATAATTGCGGAACAACTATGTACATTGATTCTATTTTGTAGGACATAGAGGCATCGCTACCGGAGGGCAGGGGGAGCAGTGGCTCTGGGGCATGGATACGAGCCCTGCACACAAAACTAGACATGATGAAGCACTTTGCATAGTGCGAAACGTGTTGTCAAAAATCTTTCCGAATCTTTCTGAAATATTATATAAGGCAGAATAAAATTCTAAGGAATTAGACAGAAAAATTATTATTTTAGTGTTTGACTACTGTAAATGATCTTGCTTTGTCCTTTCAGAAAATATAGCTTTGGTACAAGAGAACACAGTTCTTCCCTAACAAGTATAATATGTTACATGCCACACAATGCCTGTTTCGAATTCTTACTCGCTTGTGTGATTTGTGTTCAGAGCAACTTCAATTTATTTCTGCACTTAAGTCTGCACTGTCTCTAAGTATCTAATAACATTTGCCATCTTCAGAATCTCTTATGTCTGCAAAGAATACCTAGATACATCCTAGCTAGTTTCACAATAAAAGGTGACATTCAAACACCATATCCTTTAGCTCCACGTTTTAGCAGCACTTCTAACTGAGGCAAGTAGGGAAGAGGCTGATGTGCCTTATCCCAACTTAACTAACATCAATTCACATCATCCACAAGACACATTTGGGTCAAATGTGAATCTAACGTTTAAAAAAATATTCTGATTATGGGATAGCCATGACACATGATACAATTGTGGGAAGAGAAAATATATATTTTTAAATGGTATTCAGATAACTTGTGATCAATGTGAGTTTTTCCTGCAAAATATAAAATGATTTGAAAAGCCATGGCAGGGGAAAATAGAGTAAGTAAAAGCAATACTGATCACTATGGTCGTCTACCAGCATTGTTCCTCCATCGCTCTGTAAGCCATGAGAAAATTCATGTCACTGCTGCAGCCAAAGTTAGTGCTGATTTTTTATTTTGTGAACACTAAATAAGACCACCCACTGGACTCCTAAGACCAGAATGAGGGGAGATTATACTGACTCCTTCCCAGAAAACTTTCAGTGCCATCACATACAGACTGGAATGCATTTTCAACATACAGTAACAAAGAAAGCTTCCATATAAATAGTAAATAATGGAACAAATATGTGATCTTTCCCCTCGATTCCTTGTCTCTACCATTTGAAATACATCTGAAAGGGGTTTTAAACTGTTATAACACCTTAAAAAGGTTTTCATTGTGGGCCTGAGATAGATAGAATAGGCATATGAGACACTTAACCATAACGGCATGTGGGTGGTTTAGTTTCCCAAATCGCCTTAACAGGTTCCCGTTCATATATGCAGTCAAATATAATTTATTTGATAACTAATAGAATGAAATAAAATAAGACATTTAAAAGGATCAAAATAGAGAAATAGACTGAGATCTGAAAAATATTCCCATATTATTTACACTGAGACATTTTTATATATTTCTATATTTCGTTATATGTTATCTTCCTATGAAATACTGTCTAGAAGAAAGAGAAAAGACCAGATACAGTGTTCAATTACAGTACGGAGCATGTTTGTCTCTCACATATGCTGTAACATGCATCAGTTATCTTATATAGGTGACTGAAACCATTAAGACCAAGATGTGTTCTGTCAGTCCGAAATGATGGTTGATAAAAACATGCAGCTCTTTGCATACTGACATTGAATGTTGCCAGTCTTGGGAAATGTTATTTTTCTAGACATGACATTTATCAATTTAAATGCAAACTGCTTCTGTTCAGTGAAATTTATATTTAGGAGAAAATATTAGATCTTTATAGGAAGAAGAAACATAGATGATGACCGAGCATTTTCAGCTTTATCCATGTGATGGGAAATGATGGTTGTAATTGCCCCGACTATTAATAAACATGACACCGGAGCAAAATGCAAAGCTTGTATATGGTACATAGAATGCTTTGACTGGTTATATACCAGATATGGAGATGTAGGCTGTATTAGAACCACTATAATTGATTGCAAAATGTCATTGTAAATAATCAGAAATTAAAGGGGGTCACCACAAAGACAAACTATTTACTTTACTAAAAAGTACAGCGTTTGGCTGTCATTGGCAATCCAATAGAAAATAATGTAGCATGAGGGGGCAATACAGCTGTCCCTACATGCAGAAAAGCTCATAAGTTACCCCTGCTGCTGTGATTGGTGGGGTTCCCATCACTCTTACTTTTATAAACTACAATTTATGCTCTATGTAATGAATTGGGGATAAATCATATTTAGAAATATTACCCTATATATTAGAGTATTGTCTTAATAAACAATATAATCAATCTTTATTTCTAAACGTCATCATATTCCACAGGCACTTTACAAATCATTAAAAAAGCAAAATACGATGCCTGGATCTATGAGTAAGTGTCCCTGGTTTATCATGATGAATTTTGATGGTGGATTTTCTTTAAAGATAAACTTCAGCAGGCACATAATAAAACTACTCTACAAGGTAGCCTCGTGATAATAGGCATCCTTTATATGCCCCCATGAGGCTTCTATTATTTCACTTGCCCTGTCACCAAACGTGTCTGTAGTGCTAAAAGTAGGGTCATTTATATTGTGTTCATTGTTCAATACTACATACAATATAATTAAATCCAATAAAACAAATGTAGTATTCAGGCTTTTGCATAGAAACGATTAAATGTCATTGAGGCAGGATACAAAATTATACTTCCTCCTTTAGAGAGTGTTACACAACCAGTGAAGACCGTCGTACCGTATGGATGCAATAGAAAGTGATTTCTGTATCCTCCGGTGCCTATATTAGCATAAATATCCACAACCTGCTAGTGCGTTTTTATGAGGTGTTACTGACATTTGTAATTGTACATTCTGTGCAAAGGTTAATATTTTTCTTCATTGATTCTGGATGCGTGTTAAATGGCTAATTACATACCTCAGGGTGAACTTTTAAGGAAACATTTAGTGAGGCAAGTGATAGAAATCGGAGGGATTCTTTGTATAATCAATGATAACACACAAATGTAGAGCTATCAGAGTTAAACACATCTCACATGATGCTTCCATTAAATGAAATAAGTTTTGTATGATTATTATTCAGGTCAACTTAAAGTTTTTTTTCCAAAATTAAAACTTATACACAGGAAACTCATTGATAGGTGTCTGACTGGTGAGACCTCCCTCATCACCTAAACAGGGTAATGTTCTACTGTCTGAATGGAGCAGCAGTACACACATGCCCACTGCTGCTCTTTTACTTCTTCTCTGAATTGCCACAGATAGTCAAGTCTTCAGCAGTCCAATGGAGAATAATTGGAAGTGGCAAATTTTGTGCTCCAGAGTTCTAATATTTTAACCCCCTCACGACTGCCATACCGCTTTATAAATCCTATTTGCACATGCCCCTGATGAAAGGACGTTTATAAATGTCATGATAGTGACTAACTTCAAACAGCCATATCTCCTGAACAATTTTTGTCTCATATTAAACAGAAGAATCTCCCCTTTAATATAATGTATGGATTGTGTATGGATGCTTAAAGGGGTATTCCAGGAATATGAACGTCTGACACAAAATACCACGATGATATAGATAAATTAATACAACAATACTCAATGTCATTAGTCACAAAATGGAGCTTAAATAGTTTGATTTTATGATTTACAAAATTTATGACCTCTCTAAAGTAGGTGGAGTTATCACTAAGATGGCCGTCACTGGAAACTACAAGTTCAATGATCCTTTAGTTCTCAGTAACTCCTCCTACTTATTATGCTCTGCTCCCAGTGATGATCTAACAGGTTTTCTTGCTCTGTTACCATAGTAATGATGTGTAACTGCCATCACCGCAACACTGTCCATACTGGATGCACTGCAACCAACCGACTACAGCCAAGCGTAGTGGTGATCACATGACCAGCCCAGGCAGGTGCAGGGCATGTGACCAGCGGCCATCTTCTATCCTGTGCATGCTCCGCAACGTACCGCGCAGAGGACATTAACGGACTGATTAAATGGCCAGTAGCATTTTAATTCTCCATCATAGTCTATGTCACCAGAATTTTCTGCTAAGGGGAGCAAAATTTTAAATAACTAATTACATATTACCTTATATTTGAATGACCCATTTCTATATGAATTATGCTTATTCATGGAATACCCCTTTAACAGAACCAGAAATATCCACCCTTAAAGTTGTACTAAAAAAAATGATTTTTACTTACAGCTTTCTATTACTGATTGTAAGAGTGGATATTTCTGGTTCTGTTAAGCATCCATGCATCCAAGCATCTTGTTTAATATGTGTTTTCCAGAATTGTGTTCAGGATATATAGGCATTTGAAGTGTGCCCTCCTCCAACCTTTCAGCTTAAGGCAGAATACAGAAAAAGCTGCAGGAGTCTTTCACTTTCACTTTGTAGAAGAACATGCACCTTCTGCATCTGTAGCCGAACTTTGGAAAGGGTAATGGAATAATGCTGTATATATGTATAACATATTTTGGCAAAAGTTACTACTTATTAAGCAAAACATTAATTGGAAAAATTACAAAATTGTTCAGCTTGTTTTAATAGAGGTTATTACATATGACAATTTGGTAAAAATGGTTAAATAAATAAATTACACTTTAAGCACTTGTTATACAAGTGTAGATCAGATGGGAAATGATGAAGAAAGTTCTTCCTTGTCGTCTATATTAATATGCAGCCATTGCATCTCAATGGTAATAAATGAATCATTATGTTCCCATAGTTTAAAATGTAATGACATAGCACTGTCATTTAACAGTGATTTTATTGCCACGGCAAAAGATGCAAGAAATCTGTACTTTCCATGAATGGTTAGTAGCCTATTTGTTTATACTAGAAAATGACAGCCCTGTTGGACCTAAATGACAAATCCTGCCAAGGCTGATGGACCACAAGGGTATATTAATAAAAAAATTACCAATGTAGACTATGTTCTATACCAAGCCCTCCTTCTCTTACAGTCTTTGTGATAGATCGAATACCTATATAACACAGAGACAACCTTTCAAACTGTAGCTAGATATTTGGCCTTTGAAACTGTGGGACCCGGCAATATGAGAGAAAACCTATGTGTAATGTATGCACCATTGTTTTCTATGGATTGCACAAACTGTGAAATAGTGACTCAAGCTGATGCATATTTATTAGTTTTACTAATATAATTTTGGGCTAAAAACGTCAGAAAAAGGAAATATATATTGGAGACATTAAGCTCCACATATTGCTATGACAGTGCTTCCAGCTATAATGTCAATTATGAATAGAACATAATCTAATGTATACTATTTTAGCACATATGAACAAAGACATATCTGATACCTG
Source organism: Engystomops pustulosus (assembly GCA_019512145.1). Classification (NCBI taxonomy): domain Eukaryota; kingdom Metazoa; phylum Chordata; class Amphibia; order Anura; family Leptodactylidae; genus Engystomops; species Engystomops pustulosus. The sequence continues at coordinate 100,653,592 of CM033641.1, read as the reverse complement.
ATATCTATCCATTCAACACTGCACCAAGCAAGGTCACTTTCACAAAGTTCAATAAAATCTATTAAAGTAACTAGTTGGTTACATATTACTGAAAATTTATTTAGTACCTCATAGGATCCAGGTCCTGGAGTCATCTCCTTTGGGTCTTTGAAACGCTCTTCCCTTGGAACTGATGATGGAGTTTGTATGACTGGCTTCTTCATTGGGTCATATGCTCCTGGTCCTAAGGGTTAGAAAAATAATAGGATTTTGATCAATCAATAAATAATACATACTAGAGTAGCAGGATATAGTACACATCAGATATTTATTATAGCTGTTATTCTGCAGTTGGAACAATATATTCTAGAATTTATCTAGAATATATTAAATTTAATTTATTATTTCATTAAAATTTGAATGGGAATTTGTTCAAAATAAGTTACATTTTATTGCAAACGTATTGACTTGATAAGACTTCCTGTCAATGTTGATAGACTGCTTACACAACCCTTGACCTGATCTGACTATTTCTTAAACTTGATTGTCCCCCTACAAAGTATGCTCTAAAAATGACACAAAGAGAATAAGGATTTTTTACATAACCCATTCTAATTAATCAACAATTAGAAATAAACAGAGGCCAGCAACGGTTGAGTTACACCCTTACACAGCATGTACTAAGGAGAGGTCACTGGGCAGGCTATTTATTTTCTTTCATTATGGTAACTCTTAGTACATAAGTATGTCACAGTAAATCAAAATAATATCTATAAAAGCTGAGAAAGTCATATATAAATTGTCTAATGAGTGTAAAAAACATTATCTGTAAAGAACTGTTCTAGGTAAAAACATTTTAATGAAATAACATTTGCATATTTCCTTGACTGATAATAATGAAATACAACATTTCAAAAGCCTTAGGGAATAAATAAAGTGTTATTGCAAATCAGTATAGAATCGTAACCTTGAATAATCATACATTGAATGAACACCATGAGGAAAACATTGCACAACAATTAGATTATCATTCTATATACTGCATATGTAACTTATTACCTTCATACTCATTTAAACTAACACTCTAGTTCATTAGTTTTGATTAATTCCAACCTCTTCAGCTAGATATTATATGATAGCTAGAGAGAAGTCATAGGAGGCTTTGACACGAACAATAAAGCAATACTTTACTATGCCCTACAATAATAATATACATGGATCTGTGCTGGATAAGACTGTACCAATAAAACCATTTCAATAGTCAAAGGGTGTTAACAGAAAACAAAAACATTTTAAAATTAGGAAAATAAAGGTTGACAAACATTTCAGAAATCATTCATTGGGGTATTAGAGACTAGAAGACAATAAATGTCAGTTATACGTAGAGAGTGCAGTCATCAAGACTTGGCTTTGTAATTATTCAGTGACAATCTCATGGCTGATGTGAATCATAATTATAATGAAGCGCACATTAAAGGTATAATAAACAATATTGTAAAATACTATTTATTATGGCTAAATTCTTTTAAAACATTTCCCCAATGTTATATTGCAATGGGTGGTTTAGGGGTCTAAGATGAAATGATAGGATCTCTTTAAGTTGATTTTGAACACTCTGCCCAGGATGTAGTCCTGGCTGAGCTCAGTTCAAGTTTTAGCATAAGCAAAACTTCAGTGTTTCGACCTTCAATACCTGCAACGCCCAAGATATCCCATGCTCCTCCCACAAAACCAACTTCTCTTCCCTTATTGACAAGAAAGTTTCCTCCATGATGTCAACACATCTCTGTGTTGCATCTTATCCCCAACCTTACCACTGTGCTCATCCCATTTCTAGCTTTTGTCTTTAGTATTTGCTATCCACTGACAATGTTCCATCTTCCTTTAAACATACAACTGTCACACCCATCCTAAAGAACCCATCCCTGGATCCATCTACTCCATCTATTGCCTTATCGCACTACTTCCATTTGCTTCAAAAGTCCTGAAACAACATGTCCATGTAGAACTATCTTCCTACCAATAGAGCCAGAGTTCCGAAGACAAAGACATAAGACTTGTAAATCCAGGCAGAGAGAATTTATAGACTCTCTGTTCTGGGGATATCCAACACACCAACCAATCACAAGCCTGGGAGTCTGCAAGAAAGGTTACAAATGTTTCAACATATCACAAACATCACATGTTAACCCTTCATTAGTAGGCATAAATTACTGCAGGTGTCGATACTACATTTGTGCAGTAGGTGGCAGCTAAGGATAGCTATTGGTAAGATGTCTAATCAGGGTAACTCCAATATTAATGGGGAAGGAAGTTTGAAGGTGGTATGGGAATGCTGATCAGACCCTCTCTAACCAACCAGGAAACTAGCTGGAGCTCAATTTAGTAATGACCTGGCATCAGGACTAAGCAGGGATGGAACACAATTAATACTCACCTAAGCTGCCCTCCCTACCCTATTAAGTTACAGCAGGCAGTAAGCAGTATCACCATCCTCTCACAAGAAGTCATTGCCCCAATTTAACAGCAAGACATGCCATCCAAGGCAGTTGTCTCAACCCACCCCATGGCAGGCGCGTCCCTGATTTAAAGTACATTTAATATCTATCTCCAGTCATTTGACCTAATTATTTACCACCAGAAGTATATATAGATTTGAGTCCATATGAGTCAGCAACGGACGTGTTGCTGAACGGCTGCCACCAGCAATATGCTATAAAATAGCAGCCAAGAATTAGAAGTCTTAGCAAAATGTGACCCCCTCAAATACATGTTTCTTAATTTATTACATGAATAGGTGAGGGATGCAGGAGTGAAAAAAAATCTTTGTTTGCTGGAGTACTACTTTAAAGGAAATCTACCATAAAATTGAGCATCACATGATCATGGATTGCTGTTTTTTCACAAGAAAGAAGAATGAAGTTTCCTTGAATGACAATGAGAAGATATTTATAAAACCATGAAGAAAAATTGTATAACTTTTCATTACACAAACAATATCAATTATTTGGTGGAATTTACTTAAAGTGGATTTCCCCTTTAACTTGAGCTAAGGTAAGTGTGGGCACACAGTCTATATATAAAATTTAACACTGAGATGTACTTTCAAGTGATGATGCACCCCCTTAACTAGTTCATCATTGAGCCCTTTTCCATTTATGTGTTTCCATTTTTTACACACCTCTTTTTTAATTTTTCCATTTACAGAGACGTATGAAAGCTTGTTATTGATGTGCCAAATGTAATTACTGGTTGCAGCTTTTTATATTTTTTTCAGTGTACAGGGAATCTGGACAAAATGTTCAAATGTGATGTGACTTAACAAAAAACACAGTTGTGCCATATTACTACAGGTTTTGTTTTTAGATCTTTTCCTGTGCAGTCCAGATAACATCTTCTGTTTATTCATTGGGTCAGTACAATCACAGATATACCAAAATTCAAAGTAGGTATTTTCAGACCCCTTGGGAACAAAGTTTCAAAATTGTATATTGTTTTAGATTCCTCCTTTGACATCTTTGCAATGTAATTACCTCCTCTCCAATCTCTCTTAACTTTTTAGAGCAGTGTATTTAAGTGCACTAGGGTCTTTTCTGTGATGACTTTTAAAGTGTGCAGACAAACAGTGTTTTTCAAATCCATTCTCAATGTTCCGTATATTTTACATGATTCTTGTTTTCAATGATCTACATGTCCTACCTACATACTGTTTCTTACATAGGTATTTGGTGATGTAATTAACCCCTATGGGGTCACATGTTAGTGTTTTTTTTTTAATATCATATTGGAATGTGTTAGTCTTTGACTGTACTAAGGTGTTTTTCTGGGGAATATTGTATGCTTACATGCACCACATCTGAAAATGTGATGCCTTTCTGTATTTTTATTTTACATGTACGGACAACCTTGTTATTAAGATTTGGTGCATTAGTGTTACTTACTGGTTGATCCTTCCCAATAGTTTTATCATCTCTTATAAAATGCCAATGTTTTTAATTTTTTCTACCATTTTGTGTTGGTCATCATATGGAAGAATAATTTTTGCTGAACACATTCCAATATGAAATTAAAGAAACACTAACATGTGACTCCATAGGTGTTAGTTACATCGAATGCCTATGTAGGAAACAGTATATAGCCAGACAGCCACCTGTGGTATATAGCCAGCCGTGTTTGCCCATTACATAAAAAAATAAATGTACATACTCCTTCTGGCACCCCGATGCTCAGCGTGGCTCCACAATGCTCCGTTCCTGACGGCTCCTCTTCTCCCTGCTGTAACAGCCAGTAGAGCCACGTCCACGAGCTCTGCCGGCAGACACATACTATGACATAATCAGAGCCAACACTACCGCATCTTAGTGTGCTCCGGCCGGCAGAGCGCATGGCTGTGGCTCTGCTGTCTGTTACAGCATAAAGAAGAGGAGCCGTGGGGACTGGAGCATCAGGGAGCCGTGCCAAGCATTGGGGTGAGTATGTACGTTTATTTTTAAAGACTTGTGTATAAGCCGAGGTGAGGCTTTTCAGCACATTTTATACTGCACTTACCAAAGATGTCTTTTTATTCTAATATATATCTAATAGTGATGAATATATAATATGGATTTATATATGCTATAATTCATCTTTCATATATTGTATTAGTGTCAGGAACAGTGGTAGTGGGCCCTCTGTACCACCGCGGACGATGACGTAAGCCGACACCTGGGAGCAGAGTCTAAGTGGTACCCATTTTTCAGCAGAGCCCGCTGCAAAGCAGGTTGGACTTGTTACAGCGTGGTACCACCAGGTCGCTCCACAGACGCGACTTTCTCCACGGTGGCAGCCAAGGCGAGGTACAGAGTCATAGAGCAGAATCGTAGTCAGGGACAGGCAGGAGGTCAGGTCCGGCAGCACAGGAGCTGAACCAGAGTCAGGAAGTCAGGATCACAATAGGAATTCAGCGGACAATCACAAGGCAAATCTTTCTCTCAGGCATGAGGCAAAAAGGGAGGAGGCTGGCCATTTACAGACTGCCAGGTGGCCATTTTCCATTTTTTTTTTTACCCGATGATATTAGGGTTATTGTTATAGCACCCATTTATCCTCCCATAGTGTGTTGGTGAGCACCACCACACATTATTTTTTGGTTTTGTAGATGTAGTGCACTGCATCTCAATTTGTGAGCTGAATCAAGAAAGTTATTCTTTGTTCTCAATATGCAAATAAACAATTTAGTTCGCCATCGAAGTGGGCATAAGATCTGGGGCTTATTTTATTAGCCACTTTGACTGCCAAATGTTTCTATCCCAGACTTGAATGGGCCCTGCTCTTGCACAATTCTGTACTAAGCCAACAAACTTTCTCAAGAAAGCTACAAGCAAAATCTTTAGTCTATCTGCGACCCAGAAGCAGGCAAATTCTCTTTAAAACATAAGCTAGCAGTTTGCAACATCAACGTTAAGAATTTTGTGTCTTAACTACATGTACAGATGTAAATTAAAAAGAAAGTTTAATATTTTTCAATTTGAATTACTGTTCTCAAATTCAGAAGTGCTTGTGATATACCAAGCTCACCATGTTTTCGGTGACCTCAATGGCAATTCTGTCGAACAAGTGTTCATATTCGGATTCTACATTTGCAGTCAGCAGCTACCTGCATTGTAAGGTCACAGTATATGTGTACCTTTTTATGAATATTTCAGTGCTGACGGGAACCTTTGTGATGTGAATTGGCATCAAAGCCAACGAGACAAGTGGTGTGAGCCAAACTTCTGCATACATATCAGTTGCATTAGTGAAACCTTTTTGTGCTTTAGTCATTGCAATACGTTTTATCCTCATGAGTGTTGCGAACAGATCAGCAATAAAGTCAATTTGAAAAATGTTAAAGTACATTAGGATGGCTCATATTATGCAAATATTAAGTGCTGCTTTCATCCTTTCTTTAATTCAACATGAAGCCGTCAATATAAATTAGACATTGCCTATTTCTTGACAGTGCTTGGAAAAGACTGAGCTGTGGTGCTTTTTTTGGCTTATGTACTTACTCTATATGATTTTGTTATTTCATTTATTTAATAGCTAAAAAAGCAAAGCTGGTCCTGGCTGTATACCACTCAGAAGAAGCAGACATTTAGCAGCGATTGCAAAGCTTGAATAATGCAGGAGCCTGTTTATTTACTAAAACGCCAAATTTTTTTAATCACAGGTCAGTGAAGAATGAAACTTATAATTCCAGATCAAATACCCCAGTCTGCTTCATGAAGAGTATGAAATGGGAAAATCACAAGCAGCCGCTTCCTATAATTATATATTTTACGCCCCTTTGCTGGTTCACTCTCTATGAAATGTCAGCCAGTGCTACAGGGCAAACATGGCACAAAATAGGAAAGATGGATAATTTCAAAAGCACATATGCTAGCATGGAGAGGAACAAGGTATACAGTTCATACAGCCGTGCTCTTGTATGTATATCCAGCAAGGGGAGCATGACAGTGAGAGCTATGATGAAGGTCTATAGTGTTTTACATATACAACAATAGAGCCTACACATTTGAAAGTCGATATTTCAATGAACTGCAAAAGAAATGCCATACTTATTTTGCAGGTATTAGGAAAAAACTGCAAACTTTAGCATACAAACATGGATAACTTGTAAAATAGATCAGAAGAAGTTTTCTAAAAAAATTTATTTATTTTCTAAATGGCTACCTTTCCAGTTGGCCACCACCGAAAGCTTGTAAGTAAAATGTATTATATGGAAAATGAACACACTAAAAACAGATAATACTACTTAAATGAAAGACACAATATCAGTGCAAAATTAGATATGGGATTTGGGAGCAATACAGTCATCTCCTGGGGTACATGGGCACACTATAGCAGGCACCTGCATATAATACTATTTCACACAGTAAAATGTACATGTCAAATCGGCAAGTTTTATTATCAAGCTGCAGGATTTACATAGGTGAATGAAAATAAGCAATGTGTAATGTGTGTGTAAGTGTTGGGGGCAGGATATTAGGTAATATAGCAATATACATCTATTAAAAGTCCTGCACCATTTTCTTGATATGTAAAGTGACGCCTCCTGTCTTTTACCTCAACAGTCAGCCTTTCCTGACCATTCCTGTCCACAAGGTCCTGGCAGGATGATCGGACAGTTAGAGATCACATGACCCTCCATCTGCGCCAATTTTATGGACAAGGATGTCTGGCTGTGGAGGTAAAAGGTAGGAGGCTTTTCTTCACATATCATTATCTCTCCCAGTGCAGGCTGTGTACCTGGCACAGTCCATCAGTTTGCTTGCTGCCGGATTCTTCCCCAAAGTGAAGCCAGAGTTGGAATAGTTTCCCAGTGATTTATGCAGCTCTCCTAGTTGGCTGCAAACGAATCTTCATTAACAGGATTTTGATTACTAGGATTATTAGGAGTACACATTTTCTGCACAAGGCTGCTTCTCTGGCAGCTACATAACTATAAACTAAAACCATATAAACTTCTGTATATACAATTACTTGAGGTAATCAATCTCTTTGTGACTTTCTCAGTCTCTCACATTGTTATGGAGGGATTTAGTGCCGGTCTTCTTTACAACCCTCTTTCAGTTCATTGTGGTTTGTTGCCATTCTTTTATGGAGAGCTCTCCATGGAAAAAGATTGCAATTGTGATGAGGTTTGAACTTCAACTGGGCCATTGTAAAACATGTATTCTTTTCTTTTTAGACATTTGTTTTGCTAGTGTGCTTCAGTCTAGTTGTTTGACCCAAATGGGGAGATCCATAGCTCTCAGATGATCCTTGTTCTGTCTTTTTCTAATTGTATTATGATGAAAATAAACCCAGCTTATTGAGACCTGAGATGTTTTTCTCATTTGTTTATAGCAGTTTCTATGAGTATGACATGGTATGACTATTCACGTATGGCAAACAGTTTTATACGAGATTAGCAGATTTCTTAAAAATGTGATTATTGTCTGTGGAAGCCCTATTCAACCAAATGGAGTTCTTTTTGCCATGGCCAGAAACATTGCCCTGGTCATAGCAGAGTTTCTGACAAGATCATAAGACTCTCATAAAGTAGCTACCCTCTTGAAGCCCTGAATTGGACTGGGTCCATGGTAGTGTCCCAGAGGTAGCAGCACAACAAGGGTCAGTATGGGTGTGAGAGTGTGTCTGGCAGATGTTTCCTAGCAACTGCAGCTCTGGTTCTCCATCACCGGGGAAAGAGCACCTAATGTACGATCTCACACTCTCGCCCCAGAACTGCTCAATGTCCCTGTTAAGCCTATGCTGAGGCTTCACAGAAGCCTACAGTAACAGACTCCAAAATAAAATCTGAATCAGCTTCCTTCCTAGACCAGCACTTGATCAACTTCTTCAATACTTTCCTATACAATTGTTTCCATCATGTGTTATTGTCTGCTTAGGTCTGCTTAGTCTGGAAGCTCTGGGAAAATTATGTAATATCTCCATTATTCAGCAAACTATGAGGCGAGTACCAGGAGGCACACCTTGAAACTGGGCCCATACCTCCTGCTGTGGCGCACTATGCCTGCTACATTACAGACCTGTTTTATGATTAATGTTGGTCAAAAATCATCAAAGAAATGAGAACCCGCATAGAAAATAGAACAAAACTGTATTATCTCAGCTAACCGAGCAAAATAATGAAATTACACAGATGACATGTTAACCAAGTAATGTGCTCTCTTCTATTATGTTTGATGTCTATACAAAAGTTACATATGTTGTCATTAGTTATCCATTGTTTTATGGTGGCAGCTGAGTGGTGAAGGAGATTAATGTGGGGTGTAACTCAGCCTATGTCAGTACTAATGGTTGTGTGATGGTTGGGAGCCAGTGAACAATGGTCACATTAAAGACGTGCTGTACCGCAGCCATGTGAATAAATCTACAGTGCAGCTCTAAATTGACATCGTCTCACCAAGGATCAAATAGAGGAGTAAAGCTTATTAAAAATAGACAATGAGAAAATTAGACATAATTATAATCAATCACAGATAAATAAGAGCCCTTTGGAAATAGACGGCCAATTGTGTGGTCCCTGAAACCCTTCCTCACTGTGTGAGTTTCTGTGCCTGCAATTTACTATGATACAACATAATTCCCTGTATCCCACTTGAAAGATGGTTTTTCATATAAGCAAATTTACATTTGCACAACATTTTATCTCTTTTAATTGTTCTCTTCAACTTAGTTGAACAAGTACAGATAATTGCAGATGTTGATTAATGATTCATAGATTTCATTATGTGTAAAAAATGCTAAGAGAAGCTCCCACTTCACTAGTTCTCTCTTATTTCAGTTGCTTAGCAATGCTTATTAAGCAATACAACGCCAAGCATTTTAATGGTGCATATCAAGGCTGACTAGTAATACATCATTAACTAAATTTATGTTAAACTTTCTAGAACACCTTATGGTCATAGGTCTGATGCGTTCAAATAGCCAGTAATGACACATTCATCCAAACTAAAGACTTACTCTATGATCCGTGGCTTTTATCACGATGACACAAGGCATCCCATATATACAGTAATTGGATTCCTTTCCATCATTTTTCTCACATACATATTTCCATGAGGACACTGTGTGGGCCTCCTTCCATTTGCTATGAGATTATTACAAAATAGTATGGGATAAGCACAGGTTGACATATAGCTTTGTAATTACTGTCATTTACTAATGAGAAACCCCTACTAATTCTGTGCTTGGAGTCCAGTGGGTGGTCCTCCTCTCATACTCTGATACTGTTACTGTCATTCAGTGATCTGGTCCTCACACAGGAACTTGGTATATACAAAAGCAATGGGAGGACCTAGTTCTAGCACCGATTTATGCAGTAGGGATGTATGTGCTCAAGTGATGTCATACAGGAATAATCACATCTAAATGTTAAAATGTAAAACTTAGGCTTGTGTCAATATCTGTACATTAGCTATGGCTTACTGTTACGGAGGCAGCAAGGTTAATAATTGTTGTTTTTAATGCCCACATCCAAAGTACATACCAAAATCTTGGACACACCTCAAAGAGTTTTCTGTATTTTCATGACTATAAAAATTGTAGATTTACACTGAAGGGATCAAAACTATGAATTTACACATGTGGAATTACAACCTCCAAGGAGGAAGCAGCACTCCAAGATAAATAGTGAATATTTATTCCACCAGTGGTAAGTGCTACGTTTCCGCTGACTCTATGCAGCCATTCTCAAGCATAGTGATTCCACTATGCTTGAGAATGGCTGCATAGAGTAGCGGAAACGTAGCACTTACCACTGGTGGAATAAATATTCACTATTATGGAGTGCTGCTTCCGTCTTGGAGGTTTGATGCATAGGGATCCTGAGTCAGTTCTTGAAGCCCCACCACATTGTATTTAATCCGGTCATCCACGGTGCTGCTCATCTACATATTTTATCTGACACGTGTGGAATTATATATTATCAAAAAAGTGGGAAAATGAAAAGCTGTATTATAATTCTAGGTTCTTCAAAGTAGCCACCTTTTGTTTTGATTACTACTTTGCACACACTTGGCATTCTCTTGATGAGCTTCAAGAAGTAGTCACCAGGAAAGGTTTTCATATCACAGTTTTCCCTGTCAGGTTTAATAAGTGGGATTTCTTGCCTTATAAATGGGGTTGGGACCATCAGTTGCGTTCTGCAGAAGTCAGATGGATACACAGCTGTGTAAAAAACTTTGAAAGTGTCCCCAAAACTTTGAAAGTGTCGCCAAGTGCAGTTGCAACAACCATCAAGCGCTACAAAGAAACTGCCTCACATGTGGAACTCCCCAGGAAAGGAAGACCAAGAGTCACCTCTGCTGCAGAGGATAAGTACATCTGAGTTACCAATCTCAGAAATCGCAGGTTAACAGCAGATCAGGTTAGAGACCAGGTCAATGCCACAAACAGTTCTAGCAGAAGACACATCTCTACAACAACTGTTAAGTGGAGACTGTGTGAAGCAGCAATCATGGTAAAATAGCTGCTAGAAAACCACTGCTAAGGACAGGCAACAGACCAGTGGAAATCTGTACTTTGGTCTGATAATTCCAAATTTGAGATCTTTGGTTTCAACCAATGTGTCTTTGTGCGACGCAGAAAAGGTGAACGAATGTACTCTACTTGCCTGGTTCCGACCGTGAAGCATGGATGAGGAGGTGTGATGGTGTGGATGTGCTTTGCTGGTGACACTGTTGGGGATTTATTCAAAAATAAAGGTATACTGAACTAGCATGGTTACCACAGCATCTTGCAGCGGAATGCTATTCCATCTGGTTTGCGTTTAGTTGCACCATCATTTATTTTTCAACAGGACAATGACCCCAAACACACCTCCAGGCTGTGTAAGGGTTATGTGACTAAGAAGTAGAGTGATGGGGTGCTACGCCAGATGACCTAATCTCAACAGTCACCAGACCTGAACCCAATCGAGATGATTTGGGGTGAGCTCGACCGCAGAGTGACGGCAAAACGGTCAAGAAGTGGAAGTTCTCTGGGAACTCCTTAGAGACTGTTGGAAGACCATTTCAGGTGACTACCTCTTGAAGCTCATGAAGAGAATGCCAAGAGTATACAAAGCAGTAATGAAAGCAAAAGGTGATTACTTTGAGAAACCTAGAATATAAGACATATTTTCAGTTGTTTCACACTTTTTTGTTAAGTATATAATTCCACATATGTTAATTCATAGTTTTAATACCTTTAGTGGGAATCTACAATTTTTATAGTCATGAAAATATAGAAAACTCTTTGAATGAGAAGGTGTGTCCAAACTTTTGGCCTGATGTTTAAACCATCTTCTCCTAGTTTTTTTCCATTTTGACTCACAAATCATGCATTATATAGCACAGTTGAGTGAATAAAACTCCTAGTTATCATTTTATTATAATTTATGTAAAACTTAAGCAATGTAAAAAATTACATAATTTACCTAAATTGAACCATTCATCATATTTGGTGCCGCTAAACCATCAGCATGGACTTATGTAACTGGATTCTGGTATACAAGGTCAGATAATGTATCAGAGCTGTATGACAAGCTTTTTAACCTTAATAACATTGTAGTAAGTGTAATACTCATCTTTGGCTGTTTTGCATGTGCAGTTAAAAGGAATCGGTGACCAGAGGGCTATTTTTATCAGGGGACTGGTTCCTAAAGACAAATTACTGTATATATCAAACAGGTTTAAAAAAATGTCTGTGTGATATGGTGTATGAAATGCATCAGCTAAGGCTTTTGAAGGTGGGGTGAGCATTTCAAATCACAATGTTCGTCTGCTCTGTAGCATATTTCCTTGCATGCCCGTCGCCCCGCCTACAATCTTCTCTCTCCTCTTGCCCACTGAGATGCCAGAGGGAGAGGGATCACTGTGTTAAGCCGAGGCATCATCAGGGGGAGGGAGAATGGGACAGACAAGGACAACAGGAGGAAATATGCTACAAAGAAGATGGACACCCCTCCCCCCAGGATTTGTTTGAAGAGTCTAGCAGGCAGCCAGGTAAAGTTTCACATAAAAGTGGTTTCATAGGTACAGTTTTAATTGCAAAAATTGTTCTTTTGTTCTATTATTTGGTTGTTTATTGTTATTAACTCAAATGTTTGAAAAAAATAATAAATACTTATTTGTATATTAAAAAAAAAGTTTCACATACTTCAATTATATATCACATTATATTTCAAACAGAACATGACACAGACCTTTTTTAAAAAAAAACATATTTGGAATATACAGTATTTATGATCTTGTCCCCGGATAAAAGTATCCATCTGGTTCCCTTTAACATTTTTGGTTTAGTCCCCATAAGGGGAACATTTACTAACATTTTTAGAAAAAATGTTTACACTTTTCCCACTCATTTGAGGTGTGACTTCCACACCAAGAATCATTCAAATGCAGTTTCTGAGAGTGAACTAGATCAACCAATAGATGGTTCAAAGTATGACCTGATCCAGAATCAGACACAATGATAAATCTTCTACTATAATTCTATCTGCAATGTCACTCAGGTGTCTGCTGTATATGGTACATTTTACTAACTATAGTAAAGCACTTTTTTTTTAAATCAAAAGTATTAATTAAAAAATAATTTCAGCAGGACTGAGATGTGCAATTCCCTATTTCATATTTCTCTTTCATTTTGAATCCATTTTGGGCTCCGCTGCACAGCAGCTTTTTTTCTAAAGTAATTATTTTCTAAAATAATATTGTTAAGTGTCTTTGAGGATATCTATGCATTTTAAGTTGTTAATCATTTTTCAGATTTCCTTTTTGTATAGGACTGCCCCCCCTCCCATCAATACTCAATAAATACAACGTACACTTAATAAGTAGATCAGAGTATAGCAATGTCTTCATCACCTCTCATGTCAGTATTCTTGGTGCTCACCAATCTAGTACTGTGATGCATGATCAAAACAGCATGATGATTTCCATATATATCAGGTTTCATTACATTTAAGTAAGCTGTCTTCATTAGTTGAAATGTCAGAATTCATTTTGGATATGTGATAAGATCATAGTTCTGGGAATTCATATGACAAGCAATGTAGAGTGCTTTTGTGTTTGACCTCCCAAAGGCTTAATATTTAATGGACGGAAAAACTCTACTGGTGTCATAATGATTAATATACATGAGTAGGCATATTGTAGTTTACAACACTTGCCTATATTACTGCTTTCCTTTTTGTTAGCTAGTTCTATGTTAATTAAGTTTGGAATTCACATTTTTAGGTATTTACAAATATGCTTTGATAATGGATGTCAAAAAAATATTCATGTTTGTCAACTAAAGTAAAATGTGACTCAGGGGCTCATACTTCAAGTCATTTGATAAGTTTGAACTTCTTTTTTCAATTTTCCCTCCATGTTTTCCAAAAGCAGTGATATTTTTTTAAATTTTAATTTCAACCTGAGGGTTTTGTGGGGAAACGGTAGCATTTAATTGCACTATTTAATGTGTAATATAACATATTGAGAAACAAAAAATATTTATATAGTGGAAAAAATAATACACAATACTTTTATGGTGCTCACAGTATAGTAAAAATGAAAAATAACTTTACTTTCAGTATGATCAGTATTCTGGTGGTACCCAGCAAATAAAGTTTTATTGTTGTATTAAAAGAATAAAATTTTGAAAAAGAATGTTTATGTTTTATGTTTGTTCCTCACTTAGCAGAGGATCAGTTAAGGAAAAAAGAACAATAGGTACATGAATTGGGGCCAAAAAAGGGATAAGTAAGGGTAGTTACCGACCTAGGGTGTCACCCTGCAACCTAAATTTGGGGGTATTGTTTTGCCACATTTTGCCATGCTGAAAAATGTGTGCAATAAGTACATTGGCTCATCCTCCAGAACTTGTAATGAAAACTTTGAAGGTCCTGTTGTCTTGAAGGAAATAGCATCTACAGTATATGTAGATGCTATTCACTACTGGCCAGAGGACTTATAGTGATGACATCATTACATCAAGTCCTGGAAAATGCTTTAGTACATTTCTTTGACAACAGGGGAAAATGGGGGTTTAGGCACTAGGAGTGTATATGTGGTATAGATTCAAAGAGGAAGAGGATGTGTGGTTTCAGGTTATATGAGAAGGAGGAGGAGAACATGAGGAGCCCGAGGAGTTGAGTGACCATTGAACACCAGGGACTGATGTCAGAAATATGGGCACTATCCCATTAGTTAAAAAGACCAGCAATCTTGTTCACATTAAACTTTGCATATAGGGAATGATGGACAGGTCTCACTCTATTTGTGTAGGCTGAGAGACCTGACAATCAAACTAAGTTGGACAGAGAGAAGCAAGGAAAGCTGTCCGGCAGACTCTTTTCCATGTGTCCTAAAACTATATTTTAATTTGCAAACAACTTTTAAACTTTATATCACTGTTTACAGTTTTTTCCCCTAGGAGATATCAGAATTATGATCTGTCAGCATTTATTCACGACTGGCCTTTGTGAGGCCCTAGTTTCCTTAATGACCAAAGGCACCATGTAAGGGATACTGGTGACAAAACAGAAGGAACCTCCTGCATCTGCAAAAACCATGGATGTGTATCAGCATTGAAAGGAGCATCTAAGGGTTTTAACAACCTGATCGGTGTTCTCACAAAATACCTGCCTACCTAGACTTACAATTAAAGGAAATCTACTACTGCAGTCATACTTTTATCAAATGGATTAGCCAACTTTTATATTTATGTAAATGTATCAGATGTGAGGGCATTACTACTGCCTCCTCATTCCCCTCCTACCATTTGCTACTCACTGTGGAAGGCTGCATGCGTTGGAGACGCATAACGCACATTCACTAATATGCCTTTGAGTTGTGACGTAATCGGGATGAAGCAGGAGATGTGATTGAAGTGTCTAGGGTAGGGGGGGAGGCTTATGAGGCACCTCAAGGGGCTGTGGTAACATAAGGGGCTCTGGTTACATAAATACAAAAGTCATTCTTTTAAAAAATGAGCTGGCTAATCTATATAATAAAAGTACGCCTGCAGTACATATCATAACCTTTACAAAAGACTAAAGTAGATTTGCTTTAAGTCACGTACCATACACACAGAAACTAACGTCTGAGGAGTCGTTCCAGATTTAGTCTTTGCATATTACATCAAGCAGTTTTCTTGCCCAGATCAAAGATGGGGATCTTTTCCTGTCTTTATGGGACCTTTCATATGAACAAGAAAATCCCGAGGGAAAGAAGAAGTGATCCAGCGCATATGATAAGAGAGTTAGTGTTGTTGAAATAATGTTCTTTAACCCCTTAGCTCTCCGCACCGTAGTTGTACTGCGCTGGGCCCTGTGAATAGCGTTCAGCGCAGTAGAGCTACGGCGCAGACATCCCCGGGTAACACCTGCGGTCGGACTGGAAATTTAAACTGCCTTTGGGGGGTCTTGCATAGGCTGACGCTGATAATACCCTGCAATACATCAGTATTGCAGAGTATTATCATGAACAAGCAATCAGATGATTGCTTGTTCATGTCCCATGGTGGAAGTAGTAAAAAAGTTTTTAAAAAAATGTTATTAAATAAAAAATAAGTTTATAAGTCAATAAAATTGTCCGCAACAATTCGTAGAATAAAAATAAATAATTATTGAACCGTACGATGAACGCTGTACAACAAAATTTTAAAAACTTGCCAAAAATTACCTATCAAATCCCACAAAAAATGCAATGAAAAGTGATCAACAAAACATATGTACTCCAGAATGATACTGTTGCAAAGTACAACATGTCCCGCAAAAAACAAGCCATCAACCAGCTCTTTAGCCGAAAAAGTTAAAATGTTATGCCACTTGGAAGACGGCGATGCAAAAATGATTGATTTTCCCCCACATTAGGGTTTTATTTGGCAAATTTAGTAAAAAAAAAAAAAAAATTCATGTCTTGTATCCCCGTAATCATATCGACCCATAGAATAAAGATAACATGATTATTAGGCTATACAGGGAACACGAAAAAAAAAAAAAAGTTAAAAATCCAGTAGAGAATTGATGCTTTTCTACTCGTGACTAGAGATGAGCGAGCACTAAAATGCTCGGGTACTCGTTATTCGAGACGAACTTTTCCCGATGCTCGAGTGCTCGTCTCGAATAACGAGCCCCATTGTGGTATTCATGCATTCTCACACTCCTTTCCTCTCCAGGGATGAGAGTGTAAAGATTTTGTTTGTACCGTGGGTCCAGGAGAGTGAATACCCAATAATCAGTGCTGGAATAAATTCTTTGAATTTACGGGAGGGTCACGGGATAGGCAGCCTAGCATGAAATCTGCCATATGTGCCAGAGTCCCAACTCACAAGAATTCACTCCCCTCACTGGCCTGACTGTCCACTTCCTCCTCCTCCAACTCCTCTTCTTCTGCCCATACACGATGAACAGTAAAGGACTGAACAATGCTCCCCTCTTCTGCCTCGCCAACATTCTCCTCCTCTTCCTCCTCATCCTCCTACACCTCCTCTGAGAAACAGACCTGAGGGTGCTTTTGCTATCAACAAGGGAATCTTCTTTCCCCGTCTCTTGTGACGAGCGCAAAGCTTCCGACTTCATGCTGACCAGAGAGTTTTTCAACAGGCCAAGCATCTGGCAGTCTACAATCGCTCTGCGCTGCTGGTAAACTCTGGATAACATGGTTAATGTTGAATTCCTCCTCGTGGACATGTCGCACAACAGTCGGTTAGCAGACAGTTTGAGGCGGTGCTGCGCTGCCCTGAGAGTGGCAGCATCTGTGCTGGACTTCCTGAAATGCACACCTTCGTGAGCAAATCAGACAGATTGGAGTATGTCTTGCGGAACCACTGAACTATGAGTGTGCCTTTTATCGCCTAGGCTCAGCATTTTGAGCACCGCCTGCTATCGCTTAGCGACAGCACTGCTGCTGTGCCTAGAGCTACCGACTGATGGCGCCATGCTTGCGGATTGTAATTTGGAGGAGGTGGTGGAGGAGGGGTGGGAGGAGGAGGAGGCATAGTAGGCCTGAGAGTCCTGGACCGAGGTAGGCCCCGTAATCCTCAGTGTCGGCAGTATATGAGTAGCCCCAGGGTCGGACTCAGTCCCAGCCTCCACCAAGTTAACCCAATGTGCCACCAGCTATATATAGTGGCCCTGCCCGGCAGCACTCATCCACGTGTCCGTGGTCAGGTGGACCTTGTCAGAAACGGCGTTGGTCAGGGCACGGATGATGTTGTCTGACACGTGCTGGTGCAGGGCTGGGACGGCACATCGGGTAAAGTAGTAGCGGCTGGGGACCGAATACCGAGGGGCGGCCGCCGCCATGAGGTTGCAAAAGGCCTCGGTCTCTACCAGCCTATATGGCAGCATCTCCAGGCTAAGTAAATTGGAGATGTGGACATTGAGGGCTTGGGCGTGTGGGTGGGTTGCACTGTACATCCTCTTGCACCCCAGCGTCTGGGGTATGGAGAGCTGATCGCTGAGCATGGAGACATTGGTGGATGCTGTGGAGGATCGTGGAGGCGAAGGTATGGTTTTTGTTTGGGCCGGGGTCCTGGGCAGGGGGCTGACTAGCAGAGGCAGCAGATGACACAGGGGAAGGAGCAGTGGTGTGCCCGGCCGGAGGTGAACGGCCTTGGTTCCATTGAGTGGGGTGTTTAGCATTTGTATGCCTGCGCATACTGGTGGTGTTTAAGCTGGTAGTGGTGGAACCCCTGCTGATCCTGGTGTGGCACAGGTTGCACACCACAGTCCGTCGGTCATCCGGTGTTTCTATACAGAACCTCCAGACTTCCGAAAATCTAGCCCTCGCCACGGGAGCTTCACTACGTGAAACATTTGGCGCTAATGCACCAGCTCTGGCCCTGCCTCTCCTTCTGGCCCCACCACTGCCTCTTCCAACCTGTTCTCGTCGAGGACTCGCCTCCGTCTCAGAAGCACTGTGTTCACCCGGCCTATCAACCCAGCTTGGGTCAGTAACCTCATCATCCTCCGATCCCTCAGTCTGCCCCCCCTCCTCGGACTTCCTGCCCTGACAACAACTTCACCACTGTCTGACAACCTTGTCTCCTCATCGTCCGACACCTCTTTACACACTTCTTCCACTACGTCAAGAAGGTCATCATCACCCACAGACTGCGACCGGTGGAAAACCTGGGCATCGGAAAAAAGAGCTCAGCAGAAACCGGACAAGTAGTTTTTGACTCTGGGAAGGGTCCAGAAACAGTTCCTCAGAGTATGCGGGTTCAAATGCCAAATTTTTTGGGAGGGGGCAGACTGGGGGGGAGGAGACTGAGGTGGAGGAGCTGGAGGAGTGCTGATTTCAGTGACATGGGTGGTCTGCGTGGAAGCCTGACTGGTGGACAAATGGCTAGAAGCATTGTCCGCAATCCACGACATCACCTGTTCGCGCTGTTCTTGCCTCAACAGTGCTCTACCACAAGTCCCAGTAACTTGAGACATGAACCTAGGGAGTGTAGCTCTGCGGCATTCCCCTGCTCCCTCATCAGCAGGCGGTGTCTCACCCCGCCCAGGACCATGGCCTCTGACCCCTGCAGTAGTTGGACGCCCAGGCCCTCGTCCTCTACCCCTAACCCTCGGGTAAATGTTTTTTGTGTTTTTTTGTGTTTTTTGGTGTTTTAGTTTTTTTAACAAAACGATGCTATCCTATTGCTATGGCTAGTTTCTGACCTACACTGACAGCACACAACAGGATTTTGTGCTGTACCCGATGACTTTTAGTTTTGAAAAAAAAAAGAGAAAAGAAAAAGCAGACTGTGCCTAATTCAATCAAACCCCTAATAAATTGTCCCACTTAGGTGTTTGAGATTGGATATATGTGTGTCACTAAGAGAAAACAGAAAGTTGCAAGGACGCCCTGAAAAATCGTCACAAATGGCACTCATCTGCACTACATAGTGCCAGCAGAGCCAAGCCACAAGCAACATAAAAAAAATATAATTTACATAACGCAATTGTCACCCTAAGAAAGCCGGTTGGGTTCTCGTATAGGACTTAGTTTCTATCCTACACCCTGACAGAACACAACTGATTTTTGTGGCTGCCTGATGACTTGAGTTATAAAAAAATAAATAAAAAAAAGAAAAAGCAGACACTGCCTAGTTCAATCAAACCCCTAATAATTGTCCCACAGGTGTTTTGAGATGGATATGTGTCTTACTAAGAGCTAATAGAACGTTCGCAATCCTCCCTGCAAATTCCTCACATATGGTACAGCTGCAAATACTAGCCAGCAAGTCAACCACAGCAAAAAAAAAATAAATATAACCTGTTTTTGCCCTACAAGGGCTGCTTGGGTTGTTGTAGACTCACTCCGCCTAACAGTAACTAATAAACCCACCTAACCTATCCCTGCCAGCAGCAGAGATCCTCCCTTTATCCCCCCTGCCTCAGATCCTCCCCACTTCAGGGATAAATATCTCTATTCATGGAGAATGGGGTGGAGCAGTGTCAGTGAGGAGTTGGGGGTTAGCTTATGGTGTACTGTAGATCTCCTGTGGCGAGAACACCGCACAATAACTATAGGCTTTTTTCTTTTAGAAGAATGGTGTCTCTAATCCCTGTTTAGTGGTATCAGTGAAATGACGTATTCAAAGCCATCTAAAGGTACCTGTGTCGTCTTCTTCTGAAGGTGTTGGGGGGGGGGGGGGGGGTGGATGAGTGGTGCCAGGTGCTCTTTAATGGAGTAAAATCTTAGGTGGGTCAGCTGAGAGTGGTATTGAAATAGGAAATTGTAGCGATAGTGTGTCTCATGGAGCAAACATTGTATCAGGTGTTGAAAATAGCTTACCACTGTTCTCAACATTGTTGGGCCACTTTTGGTTCTTTTCACCCGTGTGCTTCCATCTGCTCTTCAAAACCACAGGCAAGCATGGGGAAAGGTTGCTCCGCCAACAAAAGCAGGCACCACTCTGAGCAATGATTGATTGAGCAGCCTGCCTCTTATATATTTGTGATCTCCATTAACTTTGTTCTTAATTGCGGTCCATAACATGTCACATGGCCCTGGGAACAAAAATTTGATTTGAAGATATTCAGTGCTTAGGTTCTTTAAAAGTTATTTAAGCCATAAATCAGGTATTACCATAGAGAGAATTAAAAGGAATCAATTTCAATTCCTTACCCCACAAGCTCCACTTGGAATTGTGGGCGAGACATATAGTGGGTTTGTTTTCTTATGTCCTTATCTACGTAGATGCTTGTAATAATTATCTGCACATAACATTTGAAAAGCATCAAATAGAAAATGTTTTCCTTAACTTCAGACTATTCGCTTCTCATTTGTCTTAACTTAAGTAAATGGTCAGGGCAATGGGAACACAAACTACTGAATGTCCTTATAGACTATGGTCCGGTCTGATAAGCCGTTATTGAACTGACTCAGGAAGAAGAACATGTTGGTTTACTGAGGTGGCATTTGGTCCAAACTTTAGCACCGTCAAGTTGAGTGGCACAAAATCCTCACGGTTCCCTGTATTGTGGACATGATGGGAAGTGGTATCAAATGTGTATCTATTACCGAATTACTGGTGATAAGCGAGTGGGCAAGCACAAAAAAATGTGCGGCTGAAAATGCCTGCAACTCGGGCTTATACACGAGTCAAGCCAGCCCAGACAAACAAAAAAAAATATGGTTATACTCACCCCTACCGGCGGCCCATGTTGCCCGCTGGCTCCCCCCGATTTCAGCGCGGGTCGCTTTTCTACGCTTCTATGGTCTTTCGGAATATCCTCTGGGCGCCAGCCGCCGATGGTTTTTCACCAGCGACGGAGGTTAGTATGACTGTCAGAAGCGGCCCGCCGCGTCAATACTAGGTGCTGTTGGCCGGGAAGTGCTTGCCGGCGACCCTGCAGATGATATACCGAAAACCGAAGAGGAGCCGGGGGCAATGTGTCCAGGACAACACCGGAGGGTGAGTATATAAGGTTTATAACTTATATGCTGTATCTCTATGGGGGCAGATGTCATTCAGAGATACACGGGGGCAGGCGGGCGAGTGTGATGGGCAGAATACTGGGGAGGCGGGGATAGAAGTGGGTTTGAGGTTGGGAGGACTGGTAGGTGATATGGTTATTCAATGCATTTGCCCACCCTTTGCTGATACTCGAAGTCAAATAGGTTTCCTCCCCAGTTTTTGGTCGGTGGTAAAAATTAGGGGTCTCGGCTATCATTCGGTCCATATGGACCAGTCTTATACTCGAGTGATGTTACTGGTTGAGTTATCTTTTTGGGCTTGTGGCTTTTATTTTCTCGTTTTTGAATAGAGGACGACTACGAGCACTTTTTACAAAATGCTCAGGTGCCGTTCTCGAGCCGAAACATGTGCCGAGGATGCTCGAGTGCTCGTTTCGTAGTAACGAGCCCCATTGGAAATCAATGGGAAGAACCCGAGCATTTTTCAGTAGATTTAGAAAATACAAACCTGAGAGCACAGCTGAAATAACCCAGCTGAGAAACAGATTGGCCAGATGTTCGGGAACAACTCTGCGAATCTGTCCGGAACACGCGCGCGAACGGTGTTCTCCGCAATAGTATTTGGAAACAATTGGGGGCAAAATTACTTACTAGCGGTCATTCGCCGTCCAGTCGTGCGGCTTCTCCGCTCTAGGACATTCGGGGTTCCGGCGATTAGGGCGGATTTAGTAACCCGGTAGTTCTCCGCCGTCCACCAGTGTGGCGCTGCTGCGGCGTGAAAAGTAAGAACTCACCACGCCGGAATTGCACCGAGCTGGACCAGTGGAAGGTAAGCGGCTCCTTACTCGCACACATGTTCGGTTTTTAAATGAGGCTGCGGTCTTTCCGCGAATTACTCTGGTTTGCGTTCGAGGCCACGCCCCCAGCTTTCCGCTCGCGCCATGCCATCGCCGAGCCCACAACCGTCGCGTGCGCCAAAAATCTCCGTGGCAATTTAAGCTACAAGCGTGCGTCAAACACCGGAATATTCGGGGAACCACGTCGGAAAAACGCGAATCGGGGCCTTAATAAATGACCCCCAATATGGTGGTGAAGAACAACTTGCAGATGTTTGGACAACATCTGCACGTGTGTCTTCAACACATATGTTCTTCAACTACTATTGCGGAGAACACCGTCTGCACGCGTGTCTCGGAAAGATCGCAGATGCCCGAACATCTGCAATCTATTCTGCACTGTGTTATTGTCACATTCTAGTCGGTTAACTATTAAATTAAATGTTTTACTGTATTTTTTATCGTTCGTCAATCTGTTGTTGAATTAACATGGCAGATCGAGACAGGGGCAAATGACTCGGTCCGAGCAACGGCCGGTTCCGAGTCTGCCTATACTCCACCGAGCTCAAGCTCGGCGAGTATACTCGCGCAAGATCACTAGGTTGGACACCAAACTGATGGGATGTTCGGGGGAATCATGCGGGATGAAATGAGTTAGAAAACGACTAGAACTTAAGTGGAGATGCTGGTCATACTTGGGTAACGAATGAACGTGGGAAATGTGGTAAGCAGTGTTCCCTTGATAAAATAAGAAAACTGAGTAATATTAAAATAAGCGCCTCGGAAAGTTGGAGAAAGAGATGTAGCGTTTAGATACTGAGAATGGGGGGGGGACATGCAGGGTCTCCCTCGTTATGGCTATTAGCTTTGATCAGCTTGTGGATGTTGGGGAGGGTGGCAGCTGATAGGGCAAAGTCCCAGGGTAAAAGGAAGACATGGATAGATTTTTAGAGACCGGCTAGACCCCGCGCCTTAGCTTTCATCAACTGCACGATGCCAAAAGTCCTTAAAGAGCAAAAGCATCTACTATATTAGACTCAGAGGTTTAGGAAATAAGTGTAATTGGGCTTACGAAAAACTGAAAGGTTAAAGAAGGTTTTAAATATACAATGGTATCCACAGAGCTGTTCAAATTTCATTATGATTGAAGAAACCATAGATATTTTCTTATGAGTTGCTTTTTTTTTTTTTGTTTTTTTTTTTTTTAACTATAATGGTTCTACAATTTTTATATATTTTATTTTTTCTCAAAAAATGTGGCAAATTAAAACTGGGACTGTGTGAATGTTATACATATAGTATTTTCTACAAACTAACTGTATCATAAGAGCACACAATGAATGCTAGGTGTGTCAGATTCACCAATGGTCGCCAGTGATTATGGAACAGTAGGCGAACCTCAGAAGAGTGAGAACTTTTTTCAACCATACTACCTAGTACGTGAAACCATCTAAAACAACTCACACACAGAACAAACACCACCAACCTTCCCTATCCCCACCGAAAAGCACAGACGTATTACTCTTCTATACGAGAACTAAAAAAAGACTGCGAAGACGAGGACTCTTGCAATGACGTTTGGTGCAACAGCATACCCTTGGCATGTCTCTGCCTCTATTGCATAAAGTCCATATGGACCAACGATTTAAATGGAACGGTATACATCTAGTGACCTGTTTTCATTTTTACCTTCATTCTGAAGCAAAACACAGACTTTATGGAAGCATCATTGCACTATGACTGTGAACAACCTCTTTGAAGCACACTGAAACTCTATTCCACACATCCTCACATGGGCGATGAAACATGTCATGGTTCCACTATTGTGTGCCAAATCATCTGACTGGAGAACGCAAGGACTTCAGGACAGCAAAGCTGGAGTCTAAATGTTTTCTAGAAAAGATAAGGACGTTCAAACTTAAGGCCGCACCACGCTGTTAACCTGTGGTGATTGGCTGACAAGAGAGCCTATAGGTCGAGATCTGAATATGCCCTGATTGGCAGTAGGGAGGGAAAACATCATAGGTATAAAGCAAGAATAAACGTAAGGGATCCTGCTGGAAACCCGTCATGACAGGAGGTTGTTCAATTGTGGATACCAGGTCACCTATGGTTATGATTATGAACAGAGGGTACGAATGTAGTGTAACACCCCGCCTTGGGCTACTGTTAATATTCTGATATGAGCTCATCACAAAATGCATGATTTTTCCATGCATACTCATATTGTCTTGCTTTGGTCCGCACAATGTTTGCCGTCTCCATTTGCCACTTTAAGTCAGACTATCCCACAACAGCCTTTTTGAGCACAACTTTTTTGGTGCTTGTAGTCGGCTTTGTGTAGACCAAATCCATGACCACAGGGCTACCCTGGGTGGACCGCAGATCTCCTCGACCATGGGTATAGTGCAGAGCAATATAGCTTGTGTTTTGAAACAATCCCCGTTCGGACCCGTTCTGGATCAAAGGCTAATCTCAAAAAGTATTTATTTGCAACTTGGTAAATGTCTTCGGTTGAACAACCAACTGATCCCACTGAAAATTCAAACAGTAAGCGCATTAGGAGCTGCACATACGTGCCTAGGAAGATTCGGTCAGTGCCTGCACCTTTTTCTAAGGAGCAGGCATCCCGTTGACTCTCTGTGTTTGGCTGCTACAGTATTAGATTGAATGCGGTGAGGCCTGAGGCATGGATGGGTACCATGATGCTTCTATAACAAAACTTGCACTGGTTGGCATAGAACCAATAGAGAGTGATAAAGAAGGTAGAATAAGTCTTTTTTGCTTTTACAAGTCCCCCAACTAGTTTTTATTTTTAAGCATCTCTGCCTGTCCACTATCGGCTTAGTGCAGGAGCTAACAGTACATGCAGCTTTTCCATTCAAATGGAGGAATAGATGTCAAGCACACTACTATGTACATGTCCTGGTAGCAGTAAATTTGCCCTAGTAATCTGATATTATGACCTACTGTAGTCAGACTACATCAAGAATTTCTAATATGATATTTGTTATTTTTACAGTGAATTAACTGCGATATAAATTCTGACTATCTGCATTTTCATTCTACACTAGAGAAACAGAAATATGAAGCTGTCATGTAGTACACATGTCTTAGTGATGTGAATACCTGGCTTCAGTCCGCTAAATTAGGCAATTCTTTGTGATTGTTAAAGAATTGTATTTCTAGCAACTACGTTTGCGTAAGATTATATAATTAACATAAAGATTCAAGCCTCCCCTGTCAATATTGGATTAGCGTGAATGTGAATCCTTTTAATATAGACAAATGATTATTTTTTTTGTTAATATATCCATGGCATGCATAAAACGAACTTATCCTACCCACTATAGGTTATATTTCCTATCCTACGCCCATTAGAGTAAAAAAATTTGCACACGTAGTCTGTAAGACAGTCTTCATTTTGACAAAGTCTATTCAAGTATTCTATCATATTGACTCTGACAACTTTTAATGTTTCTCTTAAGAGTCTACGGAGTGTACAAAAAAGCGTCGTCTATAAACATAAAAGAAAATCCCTCTCCTTCACAAGCAATATGACAATTCAGAATCTGCCAAATCAACATAGTAAGTTGGACATCATATGTTTCTCATGAGCAAATCTTTGTCTCTCTTCGTCTGATTATCCTTCCAAGATACCTATTTATATAACGACTTTGTTGATTCAGCAAATAATGTACATTTTATTTTTGCCAAAGTGCCAATAATTCATCAACACATCTTTGATATTTAGCAGATGCATTCTGATCACTATCTTCCTGGTCGGCGGTCGTTTAGTCCTCCTTTAGCGACAAGAAATTCTTCATACTTTGTCAAATCTTAAGTTGTTGGATCGTAATATCGTACAGCTGGTCACATAGTTTTTTCAGCCATTACGGAGTGAACAAACAAGGTTCTCTCGCATAGTAATCATAGTGCTATTAGAAAGACAAGTCCCACCTAATTAATCCTAGCACACTTAAATGCCTTGTTGAGCCCAAAGGCAAACAATCTGCATAGACCATGCCATTGCCCAAAGTATTGGGGGGGGGGGGGGGAGGTTCCTAACCACTAGTATGGCCGAATAGATCCTGGATTAACAAGTTTGACCAAAGTCTGATTTCCTCCTAATTTGTTTTTTTAATTGATTTGTCCCTTTTAAGGTGATTTTGAGCGCACGCACTTCTTCCTGAATTGGCAGTTGAAGTTGAGCAGGTTGCATTCTGTAGATTGGTCTCTCCTCATCTCCCACCACCAGGCACCCAGGTTACTCTCTTAGAGGGTCCACACTATCCATTTTTAGTTTTTAACGATGTTACCTTTCAAATATTTTTGCTATGTCAATTCTTTTGCAATATTTTATTTCATCAGTTTCTATTTTTTGCTACCTTTAAGTTTTTTTTACAGACTTTTACTTCCCTCTAGAATCCTGTAACCCTCATTGCTTCCTCTTTTTTAGTAGCTTAAATGCCTTACCCTTATCATTTAATTGCCCCCTTACCATAATAAGTCCCATAATCTCGAGTATAATCCACCCCGAGTAGATCCAAGGCTCCAAAGTTAACCACACCAAAACGGGGAAAACCCTATTGACTCGAGTATAACGGAGGTGGCCAATGTATTGGTCACAGCCTCCCAGTACGATAGCCAGCCCCCAGTAGTGTGAAAGGCCAACCAGCCCCCAGTAGTGTAAAGCCAGCCAGCCCCCTTAGTGTAAAGACAGGCCAGCCCCCAGTAGTATATAGCCCCCAGACAGAGCCCCCACTGTAGTTATCGCCAGACAGCCCCCATGTAGTATACTACCAGACGCCCCCATGTAGAATTAGCCAGACATCCCCCATAGTCTATAGCCAGACAGCCCCATGTAGTATATAGCCTGGCCCAGCCTGACCCCAGTAGTGTGCAAGCCCGCCCTACCCCTGCATGGGCGAACAGCCCTGCCTGACCCCTGCTTGCAGACGCCCCGCCTGACCCCGGCAGTTGCAGACACAAGCCCCGCCTGACACCCTGCTGTGCCGCCAGCCCCCTCCTGACCCCTGCCACAGTGTGCATACAGCCCCCGCCTGACCCCTGCATTGTTGCAGACAGCCCCCGGCCTGACCCTGCAGGTGCATACAAGCCCTCCCGCCTTACCCCTGCAAGTGCGCATACAGCCCCGCTTGATAGCTGCGATAGATTGTTTGCGAGTGCATCTGTCAGCTGTGATACTCTTCCTTGGGGCCGTTTTTGTGCCCTTTCAATGTGTTTCTTTAAGATAACCATGGTTAACAGAAGAGAACCATGATGCCAAACACCAGAATCCTTTGAAAGTGCCAGTAGTGTGATTCTTAAGTAATCATACATTGATCTCCACCCCTGGTCCTCAAATCAACACCCACACCTGTGTTAATGGAGGCAATCACCTGAAAACGTATGTTAGCTGCGTCCTTTTAAATGCAGCCACATAAGTTGAAATGTGTTTGGGGGGAAAAAGTTCATTTCTAGGCCAATAATGACTTTGCAATTATTTGCGTTAAATCTGATCACTCTTCATAACATTCTTTAAATATTGTAACTTGGCCATTATAAAACCTTATGCCGTAGAAGGTGTAAAAATTAACTCATTCGCCAAAACTTAGGGTCCATGAATGTATGACGTGTCCGATTCTAACGTCATAGCGTGCACCTGCTCACGGGAGATAACTGACCACTGCCCTGCAGGTTATTATAGACCAACCAAAAAAAAAGATTTTGCTAGCAACATACACAAGTTGATATTAGTAGTCCAGTGCACTTGTGAATACTAATTCATTTAAACCAAAAATAGTTCACAAAAGGAGTATAATCAAAGTATAGAAGATAGTGTTATTATTGTAAACAAAACAGTTTAAACCAGACAACAAATACATCCACGATAATATAAACACCTGTGCCCAGGGAGATATATCCGCCCGACACTAGACAAGCGTGAGTTACATATTGTGTGTAATGATCTAACACAGTTGGCATAAGAACACATAGGAAATATTTGTGGTAAGCACTCTCTGGAGATGGGACAACGAGTAACCTTTGTAAGAAACTACTCCCCATCAACATATCGTGTCAAGAAAAATGCAAGTGCACATAAAAAAGGGATTCTTATAGGTATAAGAGTCAATTTGTCCTCACCCATAGTGCGCTGAACGCCAACGCTGACACTCCTGACGCACTTTTCATCCGCTGTCAACCTCTCTGGGGGTGATGTGAGCTTGAAAAAAAAACCCGGATGTGGTATCAGTGTAATTAACCAACAATCAAGACAACCACCTGCAGGTGTTTTCTTTCTCAGTTAAAAAACTGCTGCGGCCTTCTTGGCGGCTGTCATCAGGACAAGATCCGATTCCGCGTAACCGTGGAAATTCGTGTCGCGGCGTGCGCCCGAGATCTCGCGAGCACTGGGGTTGCCTATGTTCACCGAGATGCCACAGCCTGTGGACAACTGCCGTCCTTTCACATGATCTCCCTGCGCATGCGCACGCAGCGCATAGAGTATAAAGATGTACAACAGCACCTGGACAGTGTAATGTAGGGGGATGGCAGACTGAATAAATAAGATATTGGCAATTAAAGTATGTATCTTTCACAACAGGAATAAGATATTTGGGAAGTATATCTTTAAAAATTTCTTGAATATATAACATACGGGATACAGATAGAAGGATGTTGTTGTTGCATTAGTAGAAAAGGAATCGAATGACCTCACAGGTCCATATATTGCACTGCCCAAATAAGTGTACAAAGTGTGGGTTATTACGGGGTTTAAATAGGCTTTATACGAAGAGGGAAGACTGAAAGTACAGCGGAAGAAAGAAGCGGAGCCCGCCCGGACATGGAGGAGTCGCGCCGAACTCGGGGTCGCCGAGCAAGTAATGAGTAAATTTAAGTTTTTTTATTGACCTCGTGTATAAGCCGCGGTGAGGTGTTTCAGCAAATTTTTTGCTATACACGAGTTATACAGTATTAATGATAAGTTCTTTCTTTTTCTATTAGTTTTTTTTTATTTCCCCGTATAGTTTATGTAGTGATGTAATTTTGAGCCGATCACCTTTTCAGATATTTTTTAAACCTCACATTTATTTGGTTATTTTTTATTTATTTTTTATGTTAGAATGCTCTCAAGGATCCTCACTGAGCTGTTGAAATTTTAGCCCTCTAAGTTCAGAGGTCGGTTCGCCTCTTTAAATCATATTGGATTATAATTCAAGGTGAATGATGTTGTGGACATCGTTAATTACAAACCCCTAGTATATTTTGCCATTCCTTACCCTCCCATAGGGACTCTATATTTCTATATTTTCTCAACCAATGTCATCAAAATCGGATGACAATTGAGCACAATTTCCACATATACAAAACCCCTGCCGTCTTTTTAAGTAATACACTGTTTACAGTGGTAGCCGGCCCAATCATTACAATTGTCAAGCCATGGCTCGCTGATGTCCCACAATTATCATACATTCCCCTCCAACATAAGACTTCCATTTTATGCATCTGTTTGCGAGGCTCCGGCTTGAACGAGTAACCTGCCTCTTACGTTGAGTTTTTTTTCTACTATCCTATTCCTTGGCTTCTATTAACTAACTTTTACTGAACAGCTTACCATTCATTTCTAATACATAGAATGTTTAGTGTAATCTCTATTCGTAACTCTCTCTTTCTCTGTCTTCTCTATTTTGTACATTTTCGATGCCCCCCGCACATACCTATTAAAAAGCTCCTCCAGCCGATAACCATCTTTTGCCCCCTAGCACACGCCCGCGCCCGTCCCTAGCAAAGACTAGTAGTCCGACAGAAGTCAGCGCAGTTCCGCCATGGACCCAAACTCTTCTTTCAACACACCATGCTACTACCAGTTTTGTAGTTTCACAGAAGTGTACAGTAGAAGGTTGTCTCTCATGAATTCTTGCAAGGAGAGGTCTATAAACTTCTGATTTAGTGATACAGAAAGATATTGTTTTCATTCGTATAATTTACTCAGATTTATTGCTCAACTAGGCAAATCGTTTACGCCAACGCATGTCGGTAATAACTTTCCCGCAAGGTACCCCTATCCAAACAAGACTAATCCAAAACCGTAACAATCATTGGGTTTAACAAATGCAGAACAAAAATACATTTTACGAATAATCAATGACTCATATGTCGTACGCCGGTGGAGTAGTCACTTGCATGCTAGAGCTTACAATCACAAGACATTGACTTAGACAATACGTTCCGTACTATGTATGAGTCAAAGCATGTGTAAAACAGCAAGTAATGTCTTTACACTGCTGCTTATTGGAGGATGGAAAAAAGGGTGAACATGTTAATATGTATTGAATTATGTAGAATTTATAATGGTCCTTCTGTAATTGTTGATAAATGTTATTTTTATCATTTTGTATTTATCTATTTGTATGAATAAAGCGTTAACACCTTTCAGGGTTTTGTATTTTCTGTGTGATGACTCCTGCTCCTTCCAGAAGCCATAAGCTTGGTTATTTGTCCAGTTTACAAGTTGTCTAGGAGGGGCTTTGTCTCGTTTGGACAAACTGTAATTTTCAGTGGTAACTATTGAATATTATCGGGACATTGAAAAGTGTGTAGCACAATCTTGTGAATTGGCTAGGAAACAGTTTCCAACACCATTTTCCGCTGGAATGTGTTATGTAGACTTTTCACTGTGCGAATCCGATGAGACATCCCCCTCATAGCTGGGGGTATGGAGATGACAAAGCATCATGTTTGTTAGGAGTGATAAGATGGATGTTGTTCATGATATTGTTAGGTAAAAACCCAGTGAACACGTTGTTTTCAACGTTCATAGACTACAAAAATGGGCGAAAAGGGCAATTTGGAACGGTTTTTTGTGCCATACACTTATAGGAAAGGATAATCGTCTTTCTAGTATGATGAGAACGGACACTTGCCAAGCACGATACCTAACATGTGGTGTGATCAAGCATTTGTGGTGATTAAAGTGTTTAATGAAAAATCACATTTAGTGGACTAAAGAACTAGGAAAACTTGATCGACAATATATATAAGTGAACCATTAGAGATGGCGAATCCTTCTAATGAGTCGACTTCTTTAAGGAATCACTAAATATACTCTTAGCCACGAGCCGATTTAGGCGGGAAGTCGCAGAACGAATTGTTTGTTTCCTCTCATATTGCTGCTAAATGGGCGCGAAACAACATGTTACATGGGCAAGCACTCGGTAAGGAGAAAGGAACACCCCGGTAAGCCAATAAGCGACCACAGGCTTATGTGATTTCACAAGCCCTATAAATCCAAGCCTTTTCGATCTCACCCTTCACACTTCATGTTTAGCGTCCACCTGCGGCTAGTTTGCTGTGCGATTCTTGCTGCAATCCCCGCTGGTTCTCCTGAGTGGGATCTGTATACAACCCCCAATTTCAGTTCCTATTTTAGGGACAATAATCGATGGAAGAAATCTGTGTTGACATTATGTATCTGCATTAGTGAGGCTGTCCAGTTGTGGGTACTGTAAGAACAGCACATTGCAAAGACATTTTGGGGGGCTCCTAGTGTTTCGTTTCAGCCAGATTTACGTGTCAATCCCATTTTTTATAAACCACTATGTCGACAGCAAGGTGGCAGGTGGAGCAATGCAGAGGTGGCGCACAGGCAGGGATTATCCCGCAGTCAGGGGTGACTCTGTGAGGCCAGACACGCCGTTGCCAGCTAGTACAGTGTGTTGATCAACAACCGCAAAGGTTGTTGAATGGTTGAATAGGTCATCCAATTCCTCAATATACCATCTGACACCCCATACAGATCCTTGGTTCCTCAAAACAACATTAGTTGCCATGGCCCAGGAACCAGGTCGGCCCTCCCCTGTCCGCAACCGAGTCTCGTCCCTTGTTTTCGTTTCCTCGCCAGAAGGACTACTAGGTGGTCTGGCTCATGCCACTAACTCAGCGAGGACGAAGTGTTTGAGGACAGTCACAGCTGCTTTGTCCAGTGAAAGGTGGGGGCAAACTCTCTGCTCCTGCTATAACAGTCTGTGGATACTGACACGGTGAGAGATAGCAGGTGACAGGGAAACACAAATTGCGGACGTGCCGGGGATTCTCACGTCGGACGAAGTTTGTAGCTTGCGGAGCCGTAAGCAATCGCTACTGTGGCTTTGAATCAGTCAGGTGGCAGCAGTGCGAGACGGGAGCCAACAAACGTCCCAGTACAAATCCTGATCGCAGCCCCTAATAAAGCAGGGCACAGGGCTCAGTGAGCAAGCGGCGGGTAGTAGTCGCTCAGTGCAAGATGTAGGCGTTAAATACACCTCACGTGTGGCCATTTTTTGTAAAGACACCAGAGGGGCCGAGTGTGGTTATATGCCATATCTGTGGCGGAAATGAGCGTGGCCCAGGGGAGCTAACCTTGCACCACGGCCCTGCGCTCACACCTGCAGCGTCACACCATCCACTGGCCTGCGAGAAACGGGTTCATGTGGTCCATCTTGCAGCAACGCAACAGCACACAGCATCCCTATGGCAACACATGCTTTTTAAGCACGTCAAGGCTCGGCACTCTGCCGCAGGGAGCTGTTTGTCTGAGCTGTATGCCCCTCTCCTCCAAACGCATGGCAAACATCAGTCCGTGAGCGAGGCGATACAAAGAACACTCTAATGCGTCCCGCCTCCTAAGGGACAAAGCTGACCGTGCTCGTTGTCGAAGTTGTTGTGTACTGCAGTCTCTTCTCTCCCTTCCAAATCGTGGACTCTGAACCCTCTGAAAAATACTGTTAGTACTCCGAACCGAGGTGGGAGTTCCAAGACGCAGTTTTTTCCAACAAGGCACTGCCAGCCTTCACCATTATTACAACAGAAGGTGGGCCGTCCTTGAGTTATAAATCAGTTTCTTCAAGGTGCACCGGCAGCACGACATGTGGACTGGTAATTATGGTCAGAGGCCAGTGAATTGTTCCGCCCAGTGTCCGCCTCCTCCTCCTCGCTTCTTCACCACCCCTCGCCGCCACATTGCTGGCTTCCATCATACAACTGTGCAGGGCACGCGGTGATCAAGCGTTATACACCTGGTTTGCCTGGCAATAAGGCACACAGGGAGGAACCTCGTCGCCGTCATGTCAAGAAGAAATCAATGTGTGGCTTGCTCCGCGACACTAAAAATCGGATCCCAGGTGACAGACATGGGAGGACTTGTGTCCGTCGCTGCAACCGAGGGGATGTCCATGCCCTACAATGGCGCCATGTTCAAATCTTGTAGTCAACCAATTCCGGAAGTCTTCAACCCATCTGCAAACATCTAAAAAGGGCCCAGGACACTGTGCACGCACTTTCAGCCATTCTTACAAAGCCACGCACACCCTCCTCGAGTTGCAGCGCCAAACGCCTACCCCACATTCTGGATAGGGCGATGTTGCAGCCGTTGGAACTCACGGAAGGTGTTCCCACCCGTGGAAAGAGAATGCAGCAGATACGAACGACTCCCCCGGCTGTGGAACTTGGATGGCAGTAAGTGTGCTCCTGCGGGACACGTGCCCTGTAACATCGGCCCCTTTGGAAGAGGCCACATTATGGGGTGCAGAGCCCAGGACTGTGCGGGATGACTAACGGCAGGCCACGGCTTCATGTCCTGGACTCATGCTGCAAAATAGTCTGGGTCAGGCAATGGAGAAGTGGAGACTCTGCATGGCCACATGAGTCTGCGGGGGGCTGAACTGAGGAGGAGGAGGACATTGGGCACAAGCAAGTTCGGTGCAATTTGTGGTGTGTTGCACTCAGTGACAGGAAGGATGAGCAGAACATCCGGGGAGGTATAAATGGGCAGCTGACCCACAAGCACCTTGAGTATACTGTGATAGGAGACCGTCGATTCCCTCAGAGTCACTTACGCCAGAGGGCGCCTGCCGCATGCTGCTTTAGCCTAACTGTTACAGCTGAATAGTCACATTCAGCATAGGAAGACTTTTGGCTCTACACCCTCTTGGCCTCACTACTGGTCCAACACTGAATGACTTTTTCCAGCGCTGAGAGGAGGACAACTGGCAACTATAAGAGAAATCCGAGCACAACAGTTGGCCACTTGCCTTTGTGCGCCATTGCTCCATCCTCTTCAGGTCCATTGGGGGGATTCCTGGCCGTCATGCTCCGTACTACTACCACGTCTGCTGTGAGACTGGGGGGGAGAAAGGAGCCTAGGCGTTCCATCAACGTCGCTTAAGCCTGGATTCCCTTAATGAGCCAATTTCCCTTCACCCGCCTATGAGGAGGGTACCGCCACCGGCAGCAGCAGCAGGACGTGCAAGCAGACCCTAGCTCACCGCAGGTAGTGGCCTCAATTGGAGACAGCACTTTACCACCTGGGTAGAGATCCATGGGACTACTGGCACCAACTTGATGCTGGCCACAACTTGTGCGGATTTGACCATAGAGAAGCTTCCCTGCCCGCCAGTAGTGTGGCATCATAATCGTGTGTCAGCGGCGGGGCAATCGGTACCCCAAAGAGAACCCGCTTGTCCACCTTAATGTTGAAGACTGTCCTTTTCAAGATGAATAAGGCTTGGATCAGGCCAGTATTTCACTACCAATGCCTATGCATCAGATAGATCAGCCATGACGCCCCCTCAAGCAACGTTGAGAAATGAGTCAGCTCAACACTCCTCACACTATAGTAATTGTGCCACTCTGCGGCCTCTGATGCTGCTGCTCGATCCCTGCCGCCTTCACAACTATATGTAATTTTGCCACGCTGCGGCCTCCTGCGCTGCTACAGCTTCTGATCCAGCCTTCACACTATATCATTGTGCCACTCTGCGGGGCTCCTGATGCTTCTGTTGCCACCAACACACTATTCATTGTGCCAGTTTACGCTGTGGGCCTCCTGCGGCTACTGAGCCACCTTACTTATCTGTATTTGCGCACTCTGGCGGGCTCCTACTGCTACTGAGGCCACCTTCACATCTCTATCAGTTGTGCCACTCTGGTGGGCTCCTCCTGCTGCGACTGATGCACCTTAACATTATATTATTGGCCACTCTGCGGCCTCCTGCCCTGCAACTGATGCCACCAACACACGATATCATGGTGCCGCTCATTGTAAAAAGAGTAACCTTTGGATGTTAGGTGAGATCTTGGGCCCTCAGCTCATGCCTTTCGAGGTGGCACGGCGTTACCCACCTGTCAGGCTTTCGCCTAGTTGGGGCAGTTGGCCTATGTTAAAGTGCACATGGAGAGTCAAGAGTGAAGCGATTCTAAGAGGCCGCAGGCTGTCATGTGCGTGGCATACTAAAACCAGCATTGGTTTGAGACCAAACCACGCTCCCTAGGCAAAATTAAGCATGGCACAACGTTCTACATAACACCCTCCAAGGCGCTTTCTCGCTGCCAGGAAATGCCTGTTTTTTAAGTGATTCGTTTTGGATTCGATCAGGTCGAATATATCTTTTCTAAATTTTGGCGAATCGAGACAAACGAATTTTAAAACAAATTCGCCCAGCTCTATTGACCATACTGCTTCTCTTAATAAAATTTACCAACCACAATTTTGAGATCCGTTTTTACAGGCTCCCAGCTGAGTCAACTGTGATCCAGGGGAACCCAGTTTATTGAGTTTATTGGCCAAGATGTTGGCACCCAAATGCGTAGCGGATAGGTGCTGTAGGTGGTTAAACTATCGCACCTACAGATAAACTGCCATGAATCGTTCCAGGTATGCAGGTTCAGTGATAGATTCTGCATTAAGGATGTCTGTACTTTTACATGTTCTTACATTATCCCATATAATCTAAAGGGAACACAAGTTACTTGAGAGGTTTATGTTAAAGCCGAATATCAGACAAGCCCCATTAACGCTCTGGCATTATTTTGTCGCCAAATGTAGGTCAGAGGAACAACATGTGGGGGGATTCCCAGGTTGCCTCATTTAGTGGAGGGAAAACCCTAGTCATTTTCTGCGCCAGATTTATCAACTGGTGTTAATGATCTGGTACGGATAAGACCGTCAGTTTCCAGTTTAGACCTACTTTTAAAGGATCTAAACTCTGCCGCCACATTTTTTGGCGCATGAACATTCAAATAGACACACGCCCCCTTCTAGACAGGCCACACCCTTTTTCAGAAGTCCGCGCCCCCTCAGTCAGTACAATTCGAAAATTGGCTAACAACAGTCTAAGAAAGCCTTGATAAATGGTGTGTAAGGGCTTTTCACCAGGTTTTTCGCGCAAAACCATCCCCGCCACTGTGTCCAACCGGAAGTTGTTTTTCCTGTTGTGGAAACTGGAGATGAATGTGTATTACGTTTCTTTCCATGGTTAAATTGGAATGCTGTAATACTGACTACAGTTAATAAACAATGTGACATATACAATCTTTTACAGTTGGGTGCAACACCAGAGCTCTCATAATTAAATAGCAGACATGTTTTAGATAGTGAGGACGAGATTACTTATTTCTCAGAAAGCCAAACAATTTACTGAAGGTCCTCACCGTAGGCTAAAAGAGTACAGGTCTTTGGCATGGAATGTATTAAAAGAGATACAATTTTGGAAAAGGGGAGCATTATGGATATGGCCTTATGCCGTTAAAAGGAGAAATGCTAGAAATGATTGACTTATATCTATCTATTATTATATATAATTATATTATATATAAGATAATATTGTATATACCAATCGTTGCAAACTATTCTATACTACTTAGGTAAATCTGATCACTGTTGTGGCGTGCTCTATACTGGCAGCTTACGACTTTCACCCTCCATTGAGAAAGGTCCAAGTTACTTTTACACATAGGTGTATGTGATGGCACTAAAGGGTTGCCCCAGCCAGCATAATCCAGATTACAGCCATCTTAACGTGTAACAGAGTCCGCGGGGAATCCATGTAGTGAGAATGGAATTTTTGTAATTTTTATAAGGCCCTAGTGATTCTCGTACATATATTTTTTTAACTACTTGCAAAAACCCATTTAAGTGTCTAGTGTCAATGAATAAAAATGACTGAAATAAAGTCACTGACACGCAAAATAACAAATCCTTAAACCAAGTTCAAGGTAGAAGCTTCAGAAATAGGCCCGCGAGAGAAGAAGAATTGTGATGGCAATATTATAGAGATAGTAGACTATATATATATATCTTATTTATTTTGGATTTTTTTTTCATTTGTAAACCTTTCAGTGCTTTTTATCTGTGGGACAAATTGCAGTCCCTGGTGGCATCATGGTGTTTATATGTGTTCGTGTACTAAAAAAGTCCAAATGTATAGCAAAGCACAACAATGTGACAAAACCCGACAGGCTTTGCTTGTACATCTTTCCTGCTGTGGCTCCACAGGACCTTACCTTTAGGGATGGGGATCGCTATAAATCAAAGTGACCATTGTATGGTCGGAGCTATTATGTTTATCGGTAAATTTTGGTACAAACAAAAATGCTGGCGGGACAGAGTGGGGCATGGATGCGTGTTGTAGTAGTTTGGGTCTGGATTGGTTAAGGGGTGCCAGGCATTGCAGGAAATGTCATGTTCGCGTGTGTACCACGGGGTGACCGACACCGAACGTAATCATTGACATAGTTATGCCAAAGGAGGGCAAAAAAACGTATTGGGTCAGGAGTTGTCCATAGCAGACAAGAACGGGAGAATTGGTTGTACATGTCGAGAGAGCAGCACTTGGGATCGAAGCTGTTAGAAGATCTATAGATGCAATCGAGTCATGTAGACACAAAGTACAAAGTGCAACACCCAAATGTTGGGCCCAATACGGTAATGTATTCACCCCTCAATACCCTTTTAATTAAGAACTACATACCTAAAAGCACAGCAAAACGGCTTAACTATGCAATCACGATTCATTGGGAAAACTGTGTGATTGCACCCCCCAGTGCTCTCGTTATACTAACGGCAATTAAGTGTCTTTATAAGGCTTCTGTTCGTAGGTGATACGCAGGGGCATTCAAGGCAGAATCAACCAGCTTCCCTTCATGTTTTTTCAAGCCATCTATCTTTGAGTAAGTTTTGAAGATTGCTTTCTTACTGTTCTTTTGGTGCACCGACTGTACTGTGTAGCTATGCACACATTGGGGCACATTACTTACCCACGCTCCTGAGAATCGCAAAAGTGCATTGTCGGACATAATGACTGACCCGTGATTCACTTACAATTAGCCCCGGCTTGCCTGAAGGTGTCACTTCCATTCCCCCGATCAGGTCCGCGTGAGTTCACCATCTTCCTCCAGGTGCTGTAGTGCTTGGCTTGCACCGAGATGGCGACACTAAAATTGCTCCGAGTAGCTCGTTATTCAAACCCTTGCCAGTGCTCGAGCTGCTCGTCTCGAATACGAGCCCAGTGAGTTCCAAGGGAGACTCGACATTTTTTCAAGGGCCCATGGTTCGGAATAAATGTGTTATTAAGTGAAAAAGAATGTCTTCTGAAGTTTAGCAGATTCTGCCCAAAACACACCCCATCTGCAATCTATTCTTCCTGTTCCGCGCGTTTTATCTCCCGACAATGACATAGGTAAGACCAGGGAAGAAAAATAGAATAAAAACAGTGGACCACAGGATCAGTAAGGGAAAAACCAGTGGAAGAAGAGCTTGCAGATGGTTCTGCACTCTGCTTACTTTTCGGGAAATAGCTGTCCCGGGATCCCTGCTCTTCTTCCACGGAATCGCCCCCGATGTCTCCGTGCCCCTCGATGTCTCCGGTGCCCCTCGAGTCGCCGTGCCCCTCGCGTCTCCGCCCCTCGATTCTCCGTGCCCCTCGATGTCTACGTGCCCCTCGAAGTCGCCGGTGCCCCTCGATGTCCCCGTGCCCGCTCTCGATGTCTCCCCGTGCCCCTCGATTCTCCCCGTGCCCCTCGTGTCCTCCGTGCCCCTCGATGTCTCCGTGCCCCTCGCTGTCCTCCCCGGCCCCTGATGTCTCCCCGTGCCCCCTCGATGTCTCCCCGTGCCCCTCGATGTCCTCTCGTGTCCCTCGATGTCTCCGTGCCCCTCGTGTATCCTGCCCCTCGATGTCTCCGTGCCCCTCGATGTCTCCGTGCCCCTGATGGTCCTCCGTGCCCCCTCGATTCTCCGTAGCCCCGGATGTCTCCGTGCCCACTCGAGTCTCCGGCCCCTCAATGTCCCCCTTCCCCTCGAGGTCTACGGCTGCCC
Source organism: Engystomops pustulosus (assembly GCA_019512145.1). Lineage (NCBI taxonomy): Eukaryota > Metazoa > Chordata > Amphibia > Anura > Leptodactylidae > Engystomops > Engystomops pustulosus. Next base: position 100,614,233 of record CM033641.1, on the reverse strand, counting down.
GCTGCCCATGTCTCTGTTCTGCTCACCGTGTTCTTCACACATATAGATGTTCTTCACATACTATTTTTTTTTCGCACCGTTCCGCGCAGTATCTTCCACAAGTAGCAGATGTGCCGAACAATCTGTAAGCTAGTCTTCACTGGTTTCTCACTGCGTTTTTCCACTTAACTAAGCCTGTTTCACTGTGTTCACTGTTTTAGTCTAATTCTTCATGTTCTTCCTGCGTTTTTTTTAATTAAATGCTCGATCTCGAGCAGGAATACCCGTCCGAGCAACGAGCGTCTCGATACCTTAATACTCTACAGCAGCAAGCTCGGACGAGTATCTCGCACTCTCGACTTGCAAACCCAATTTTAGTTTTAAATCGTGCGTTTGGCAAAATTCATCAATGCTGATGGCCCCCCCTGTTATGGGTCGGATGAAAGCCGGCGCGTTGCGCCAAATCCAATTGCGTGCGACACAATACACCCCTGAATCCGTGACTCGAATCCAAATTTCGGACTTCCTGACTTTGTCCGACCTTAGTAAATGAGCCCCATTTTCTCTTTCTTGACTCTTCAGGTGCCCAAGCAACACAGCCATTTCCTTCCCTGGTGCCCTGGAATGCTCATTTGTTTGTTGGTATTTTTTTGCAACATTTCACTCAGAATTTTTCTTGAGTCCATAGTAAACTGCGGACATTTTGTTTGGAAACAAATGACTAAAAAAGCATTTTCAAGGCAATTTTTTGGATTTTTAATTCTTAACCAACCAGTATTGAGGTGTGTTTTTGGATGTCTCCTATAGGGTCAAACTATTCCCTGTTGGAACCCTTGATTTTATTAACCCTATTAGATAATAATAACACGTGTCAAGAACCACATACAAAAATGTACCCAACTTGTGTAAATTATCTTCGTTTTTCTTTTAAACTAAATGTAATTGCATTTGATTTTTTTTTTTATTTTTTTTTGGGCATCTATATTACTTCAAGCCCACTGTGATTAATCTCCTTTATCTATTCTCTTCATTGGGAAAAACCTTGATACGGATTAGTTTGATTCATCGCTTGTGAGCAGCAAACATATTTTTTTTCTTATTGAATAACCCTTTATCATATAACATAATACACAGGTAACAAAAAATCTACGCAGAACACAAATAAGACTGAAAAAAAATAATGGACTGCATGTTTGTGGTAGAAAGAAATCATCTCTCCATTTTAGCATTTAGAAATAGATTGAGGCGGTTCTGAAAACATATATTGTGACATTGGAATTTCTTCTCAAACTGCCATTTTAAACAAGTCCTTTGGGGAAGCATGACCGTTGTAGTCAGATTTCACAATATATTTTCCAGAATAGTCCTATAATATCGTTACTATTATCTCAGGAACCTGACCTATTTAGAATCCCGTAGAGTATTTCATACTTATAGTACAAGTATAGCTCAGTCCACTACAACCATAAAGTTGTATTAGAAATTCATCTCACACTAGTATCCTGACATGAGACAAGACTGTTACTATGCTCCAAGATTCATATTCTACAAGTGCTCTGTAATTTCCCCGGAAAAGACGCCCTACTTAAGTAAAAATTGCTTTCTGCTTTTCTCTCATATTTATACCTTATTTATTTAATCATTTCAAGTTTTCATTTCAGTTGTAATCCCTGCTTGTAGTGATTTCTGGAGTCCATCTTCTATATTGGAGTCCATCATACTTTAGGATGCATTAGCATTGCATTATTTTTAGAACAACGTACAGCACAGTAGGGGCTTAACGGGTTTTCATAAAATTACATTCTTACACGAACACACAGTAAAGATTCGGCATCGGTTGCTATTTTAACTTTTTAAACAGTTGTTTTTGCCCAGGATTGAACCATGTCAATTAAATATGAGTCATTGCTGTCCTATATTCGTAATATGTAATGGAGGCTACAATTTGCACAAGCTCATCGAAATTGGACAGTAGAAAATTAGAAAAACGTTGCCTGGTCTGAAGAGTCTCGATTTCTGCTGCGACATTCGGATGGTAGGGTCCGAATTTGGCGTCAACAACATGAAAGCATGGATCCATCCTGCCTTGTATCAACGGTTCAGGCTGGTGGTGGTGGTGTCATTGTGTGGGGAATATTTTCTTGGCACTCTTTGGGCCCCTTGGTACCAATTGAGCATCGTTGCAATGCCACAGCCTACCTGAGTATTGTTGCTGACCATGTTCATCCCTTTATGACCACAATGTACCCAACATCTGACGGCTACTTTCAGCAGGATAATGCGCCATGTCATAAAGCTGGAATCATCTCAGACTGGTTTCTTGAACATGACAATGAGTTCACTGTACTCAAATGGCCTCCACAGTCACCAGATCTCAATCCAATATAGCATATTTGGGATGTGGTGGAAAGGGAGATTTGCATCATGGATGTGCAGCTGACAAATCTGCGGCAACTGTGTAATGCCATCATGTCAATATGGACCAAAATCTCTGAGGAATGCTTCCAGCACCTTGTTGATTCTATGCCACGAAGAATTGAGGCAGTTCTGAAGGCAAAAGGGGGTCCAACCCGTTACTAGCATGGTGTACCTAATAAAGTGGCCGGTGAGTGTATATGCATGCTGTGTGAATATATATGTGTTTATGCTGTCTATTTGTGTATATACTGTGTGTGACCCGGTCCTACTACACCGGACTGACCCGGCCCTACTGCATCTATATATTGTCCTAACCATTTTGCCACAAATAAAAATGTTAATAAAAAGCAATCATTTGGATGTACAATCTCTAAAATGGTATTGATGGAAACAATCTTATCCAGCAAAAAAGCTCCATAAGTATGAAATGGTCGTACATATATGTTAGAATATTTGAAATCTCATTGATCTTATTGACCCAATTATTAAAGGGAAGATATAATTTGAGGTGCACAAGAAAATGTCGCAATTGCGTTTTTTTTTTGTTTGTCAGTTGTTCTGCAAATGGAATTTATTTCCACTTTTCCAGTACACAGCATGGAATATCAAATGCTGCCGCTACCATATAGTATAATTTTATACTGCAGATAAGGCTGTATGCACACTGCATTTATCCCACTGTATATGTCACGGTAAGGGGGGGGGGGGGGGGGCATCTTTCTGAAGTTCGCCTCAGGCAGCAGAAAGGCTAGATACACCCCCTGGTAATCCCCCAGGCCAAATTCGATGCCGAGAACTTTGGCAGAGTCTTGGGGCCCTGGAAGAGTGTCCAGTAGATCATAGCCTGGATTTCCCTCTCCCAGCCAGAGACTCTCACTTATCAGGGGTTGATCTTGGAGCCAGAAGCCTCTAAGTAGCGGTCAACCTCCGACATCACCCATTGTGCCTCCCCTCGCGAGGACACAAAAAGGGTGACATCATCGGCATACGCTACCACCCTTAGCGTTATCGGGTGCCGCCCGGTCCATCCCGACTCCCACCAACGGGCCACGATCAACCCTCCTAAGGAATGGGTTGATTGCGAACATGTACAGTAGTGGGCTCAGAGGACAACCCTGGCGAACACCAGACCAACCTCAAAAGAGCGGCCAATCCAACCGTTCACAAGCGGGAAACTCTGTCAATTGGTTAAAGGTTTTGTATGCAGGGGCAAACTCCCCCGGCCATACCTCAGAAGGACAGACCAGAGGTACTCGTGGTCAACCTGATCAAACGCTTTTGCCTGATCCAAGGACAACAAGTACCCCTTACAGTTACCAGCCCTGCCCTGCTCCACTGCCTCCCGGACACAGAGCACAGCACTAAATGTACTGCGGCCTGGAACAGAGCAATGCTGGGTCCCCGAAAGGAGCCAGGGCGCAAATTGCACCAGCACCTTTGCCAAAACCTTTCTGTCCACATTGAAAAGCGCTATGGGTCTCCAGTTCACAACACGAGATCGATCCTTACCCTTTGACAGGATGATCAGGGAAGACCTCCTTATTGAATTCGGCAGAGCACAGAGGAAAGACACTCATTGAATACCAAAAGGGGAACCAAGACGTCCTTGAAGGTCTTGTAAAGCTCAGATGTTAAGCCATCCGGACCTGGCAATTTATTGAGGGCGAGCCCTTCAATCGCCAGGCTGACTTCCTCTTCCCTGATCACTTCGGTCAAAACATCGAGAGTGGTCTACTCCTGGTTCAGGAACAGTTTCAGTCAGGAAAGCCGACATCACATCCCGATTTAGATCCTTCCTGCCCAAGAGGTGTGAGTAGAAGGATCTGACGACCTCCAGGATCCCTGATCTGGACCTTTTCAGGGATCCCGTACTGTTAACCAGTCCTGTGACAACTTTACCATTCACTGACATCTTGCAGTTTCTGTAAGGGTCGGGCGAGCGGTATTTCCCGTAATCCCTCTCAAAAACCAAAAATTTTAATGTTAAAAAACAAACCCCATGTTGCTACTTATTATATATGTGGCAGTTATTTATATAACTTTAATAATGATGGGTTCCTGTATGTAAGCACTGTGTTATCCAGGTGACATTACACTGTTAGTGACTGTTGGAGCAAATTGGGAATGATGCAAATGTTTTATATGGGGATCCTCTCTCGTTTCCCTGGGGTGGATGGTGTCTTGCACTGAGGAAAGGCTTGCAGTGATAGCTTGTGGAACTTTTTCCGAACTGCATCTGTGGAGCTCAACCACAGTGATTTTGTGGTTCTTGTTTGCCTCTTTTACCAAGTCTCTTCTCCCACTGTTTCTTAGTTTGGCTGAATGGCCAAGTCCAGAAAGTCATCCCAAACTTCTTCCATTTAAGGATTATGGAGGCCACTGTGCCTTGCCACAATTCTGTTTCTGAGCTCCCTAGGCCGCAATCACACAACCGTATAAAAACAGCTGTGTGTATATATATATATATATATATATATATTAGGCATTCCAATGGGCAATGTCCACCGTACCTTAAGCCATAAAAAAATATAGAGCATGTCCTATTCTCCAATGTTTTTCTGTTCCGTACAGCCCATAGAAGTCAATGGAAATGTATAAAATAGGCTAAATTGGCAAAAATATTTGAACCACAGAAAAAAACGTAGAGTGTAGATTAATAGGCAAAATAGAACTTTTTTGATTTTGCCAATTGGCTGCAATGAAACTGCAAAACTGAAAAATTTTAAATGTTATGTGTATTTATATAAGACAGAAGATGTGTTCAATGGTAGATGTAAAGGTGACCTAAATATGTAAAATGGATAGAATAACCCAGTCGTCATGTAAACTTTTTCGCTTTACGAAATTAAACATGAAAATACCGTGACTAGAGATGAGCGAGCACTAAAATGCTCGGGTACTCGTTATTCGAGACGAACTTTTCCCGATGCTCGAGTGCTCGTCTCGAATAACGAGAGAATCACTCCTGCCTAACAGTAAGCTAATAGAACAGCCTAACGCTTTCCCTGACCAGCAGCAGCTCTCTCCCTAGCGGCATCCAGACAGAATGATCCGAGCAGCGCGGGCAGCGGCTAGTCTATCCCAGGGTAAATAAAAAAGGAAATGGCAGACTGTGCCTAATTGAAATCCAACCCCGGGCCCTAATAAATTTTCCCACTTCGGTCTTTGCGATGGATATGTGCGTCACTAAGCGCAAAACACAGTGGTCGCAAGTCTCACTCCAAATTGCTCACAATTTGCTAGTAGATGCACTGCAGCAAGGACAGCCACCAGCAGATCAACCAGAAATCAAATATATATAACGCTACTGTAGGCGTAAGTAAGCCGTTTGTATTCTCCTATGGCTATTTTCTAGCCAAGTATGAAAGCACACTACTATGCCAGATGAGATGACGCTGAGTTATGAAAAAAATAAACGTAAAATAAAAAGAAACTGGCAGACTGTGCCTAATTGAAATCAAACCCCTAATAAATTTTCCCACTTCGGTGTTTGAGGTGGATATGTGTGTCACTAAGAGCTAAACACAACGGTAGCAAGTCCCCCTGCTAATTCCTCACAATATGGTACTAGCTGCACTACTAGTGCCAGCAAGCCCAGCCACAAGCAAATAAAAAAAAAAAGGATAACGTTATTGTAGCCCTAAGAAGGGCTGTTGTAGAATCACTCCTGCCTAACAGTAAGCTAATAGAACACCCTAACGCTTATTAAAGGGAGGTTATCTAAAAGGGGCTATACGGATCGCATGCTAAATCGGGCAAGTAGTATAGTCAGCTACAAACAAAGAGAGGATTTGTTGATAGAAAAAACAAAACAAGACAAACAATACAACGACAACCCTTTTCTGGTCCTACAATACAGTAATCAATTTGATGATATTAAAAATATAATTCTGCGATACTTACCCATTCTTTACCAAGATGAGAAATTAGCACAGATACTTCAAGGGGGTTGCAATGTCGTATCAAAAAAAGCACTAACCATAGGTAATATGATTTCTCCCAGCTACAAACATAATACCAAATCCAACTCTACCTGGCTCGCACACAAAGGTTTCTACCATTGTGGAGCTAGAATTTGTAAAACCTGTAAAGTGGTCAAGTCTAAAAAACAATTTTCAAATTCAGATAACTCAGAGAAGTTTGATATTAAGATGTACATTAACTGTAATAGCAATCACGTTGTCTATATTATAGAGTGCACAACATGCAATGTCAAATATGTAGGGGCTACTACTCACAAATTAAAATGTCGTATCCTTGAACATCTAGGGGATATAGACAAGACTGGAGCTAATAATCCCACCCGCAAAAAAACTATATCGGGAGCTTCCAAACATTTTATAGAACAGCATGGGGGTAACACTGCGAGCTTCCAAGCATATGGTATAGAACAAATCCGCCAAAATATAAGAGGGGGAGACCGCAGCAAAAACCTCTTTGATAGGGAAGCATTTTGGATATTGCATCTCGATACCAGATTCCCCAAGGGGATGAATTACAAACATGAATTTATGTTTCACTATTAGCCTACACTCTAGACTCCCAAACAACACCCACATTTTGGCTCATCTTTAGGTCTGAATACACTTTTACGTACTGAATAAACTGTGTTTATCTCCAGGTCTGAACACAGGACAAGCTGTGTACCAGCTTTTCCCATTGTGCCCATTAAAATAATAATAGATAATTCCCCCCACAACGGGTTTACACCCGTATTAGGGTTCATATCATGTCTACCTGGGTCGCCACTACTATTGCTCTATGTCTGTTAACAAAAAGTTAACTATTTGCTTTACCGTTGTATACAAATGTTATTTCTATACTTCGCTTTTCTCCTTAATTCCATGCTACAATACTGCATTTTAATGTTGTTATATTTTTTGCCCACAAAGGCGCTTATTTTAAGAATGTATTAATAAAAATGTTTTTAGAGCATTAAGATGTTAACACACCTGTGCGGCAGACTTGCACGGCCAACACCCAATACGTCACGGTGAGAGGTATGACCCCGTTCCCCTCCCCCCGTGACGCTCCTTCCGTGCATACTATTTCAGTCTCCCGCACTTAGATGTGCATTAGCCATGAGTAAGAGCGTGTGAAACGCTCGAAACGCGTAGGCCGTTATTCGTAGCCCACTTCTGGACGCAGTGCTGTAGTGCGTCTTATACACATTGCTGTAATTGGAATCTGCAAATAAAATCGGAGGCATCCTTTTATCATATGCGCTGGATCACTTCTTCTTTCCCTCGGGATTTTCTTGCTTACCTGGACACGCCGGTCACGTGGAGATCCGTGCTGCTCGATAGGAAGCCTTCCCTGAAAATCTTCAGAACGGGTGAGCAACACACTATTGCCATACAAATTCTTCTTTCATAGACCTTTCATATGAAGCCTGTATAATGTCATATTCTTTTCTTCAATGCAAGTAAGCAATTTGACAGCAGCTATCCTGGCACAACAAGGAACTGTACTTGTCAGCTTTTAGCAGGTGCAAAATTCACACAGAATACAATGAATGTCTAAGCAGATAACATAATCACAACCCTAAACAAATCTGCGCCAAAAGCAGCTGCATTCATCCTTAATGTCTGACTCTATAGGGCTGAGATTATTCCTGTACAGGTCCTATTGCAATCGGCAGCAGTTATAGTACTGTGGTGGTGGTGGAGACAAGGTTTTCATTCACTCAATTAATAACATTCCTAACTACATGTATCAGACCTTCATGGTGCCCCATGATGTTCCATTGTACATGTTGTAAAAACTAGTTCTACCTATAAAGGGAATGGTTCTATATTATACTGTAAGATACATCATAAAGCAATACTAGACACATGTCCAAATACCTGTACATAGCACTATATTATCATCATGCGCCAACACCAACACAATTTAACATTTACCAAACCAGGACCGAAAACATTAAAGTGGTATTCCAGGAATCAGCATCATTCAAATACAAATGTCAGTAAAATATAAGCTACTATAAAATTAGTTGTTATTTAAAATGTTGCTTCCCTTAGCAGATAAATGCTGTTGACATAGACTGTAATGAAGAATTAAAATGCTACTGGCACTTTAATCAGTCCGTTAAATTCCTCAGCGCAGAGAAGACACAGGACAGAAGATGGTCGTTGGTCACATGTCCACATCACATGTCCTGCACCTGCCTGGGAAAGGTCATGTGATCATCACTAAGTTTGGCTGAAGTCGGTTGGTTGCAGTGCATCCAGTATGGCCAGTGATGTGGTGATGAGCCATGATGGCAGTTACATATCATTACTATGGTAACAGAGTAGGACAGTCTGTTACATCATCACTGGGGGCAGAAAATAACACAGCGATGGAGTTACTGAGAACTAAAGCATCTTGGGATTTGTAGTTTCCAGTGGCGACCGTCTTTGTTATAACTTCACCTGCTTTAGAGGGGCCATAACATTTTGTGAATCATAAAATCAAACTAATTAAGCTCCATTTTGTCACTGACATTGAGTTTTGTTATATTCATTTATTTATAGCATCATGGGTTTTTGTATCAGACATTCATATTCCCGGAATACCCCTTTAAGACAAACACTGTCAATTGTGCCAACATGAGTCATAAAACTAAACCATGTAAAAGATTTACCACTATTAGCAGATGACTTCATTTTAATTCATTTAGTATTGCCTTAATAGATAAAAATGGAGTACATAAAAAGTAACTAAGAATTATCCCAGAGTACAGGGAAAGTAACTGTTATTCCAGAATATAGTGAATATAGCTAAGGGTTATTAGATGTACAGGGAAAGTAAATGAGCATTATCCATATGAAAAGGAAATCAGAGTATAGGGATAGTAGCTCATCCCAGAGTACAGGAAAACAAATTAAAGGGGTTGGTGATAGGGGATTACTTGTTGTTGTACCCCAAATGAATGGAATGGAAGGTCAGACATGCACACTGCAGCTCCATTCATCTCTATTACCAAAAGAGTACGGCACTAGGCCATCAAAGGACATTTTAATCCATATTGTTTTAGTGGTGGAAATGGTGGAACTGAGCCTTATTCCATAGTACATGGAAAGGAATGTATCCTGTATGTATCCTGGATCATATCCGATTCGGAGAATCAAGAACCAGAATAGAAAAAGAAGAAAAACAGATTGGCACAAGATCCTGGTGTGATACATTTATAGTCTATGGGGCAAATAAATCATTTGTCTTATTTTGCAACTTTTTAAAGTTGGCTAAAGTTGGGATATTTTAGCAGTGCTATGTATATTTCCAAATTTGGAATTGTGAAACACGCCTTTTTTTTCTTTGTGTCTGTCTTGCGTTTTTTTTTTTGTATTTTGTTCAACTTTTTAGGTTCATTTATGGAACCAAGCATGGGGACAGTTGTAATTCGTTTTGTACCTAAAAAGTCTCTGATTTGCTCTACAAAAAGTCTCAAAAAAAAATCTGTCTTGGAAAGATACATTTAGGAAGAATGCAACAGACATGTCCAGCAGCTTACAATAGTCACAAAAATGCACCTAAAAAGTCCCAAAAAATCTGAAAACCTGCAAAAAGAGAAAAAACTGACACAAATAAAGATGTCCCCCAGTGAGTTTCAATAAGTGCAGATGGATTCACACCTTATTCATATAAATATTGGCCTTTTACAGACAGTCCCCAGGTTAGGTTCTTTATATCTGTTATTAAGTTGAATGTGTTAGTCAGAGCTGTATATTTTATAATTGTAGCTCCAGACAACAATTTGTTTTGTCCCAACTACATTGAGTTCTTCATTGAGTGGGTCTTTAAAGGGAACCTGTCATCTGAAAGTGGCCTAATAAACCACTAGAAGTATGTTGTCACTAGATGATATTTGTTTCATGGCTGTCATCAACCAGATTGAAGGGAGATGTAAATTTATTTTAGGAGGTCAAGGGGGTGGAGAGTTTAACATTGAAGTCAAACTTTCACTGCCTTAAAATGCCCCCTTCACTGTAATTGATGGCCCTGTGTCTGGGGGCATCATTGTTCAGATCTTCCATGATGTCAATCCCATGGGAGGAGGTGTTCAGAAGCAGGGAGAACTTGACCTCCATGTTAAATTATCTGCCTCACTGACTTTATATATCTAACTTACATCTAACTTCAAAGTTGATTATGTGGACATTGCCACCAAGCTGGGTCATGCAAGAAACATGATTTAAAAGTTGTTCAACTGCTTGACAACATACTGGTAGTGGTTTATTCAGCCAATTTCTGATGACAGGTTCCCTTTAAGAGAGGGACCGCTTGTATATTCAGGATTAGGGCAGCAGTTCTCCATCGGATGCTGCTTATGCTCCAGGGCACAAGAGTAGGTATACTGATGAGGTTTTTAGGACCCAGTACAGTTGTAATGTCGATATCGACACTCAAAATTATGGTGTCACTCGAGTTGGATGGTAATGGACTCAAAAAAAACACTTTATTTTATTTGTTATGCATTTCAGTCCTGGACAAGGGATGACTTGAGTCACACCATCACTTAGAGCATCAATCTCCCGTATCACAACGCTATGGCGTCCTTAAAACCGCATATTACAAGTAAAGAACACATTATCCCAGAGAACAGGAAATGTAAAAAGTAATCCGAGAGTACAGGGATCATGATAAAGCATTATCCCGGAGTACAGGAAAAAAATAGAGGGAAAGTAAGTAAATGCAGTTACTGATTGTTACTGCTGTTATGCTGAGAAAGTAATATTACAGAGTACAGGCAGTCCCCGGGTTACGTACAGGATAGGTTCTGTAGGTTTGTTCTCAAGAAGAATTTGTATGCCAGTCGGAACTGTATATTTTATTATTGTAACCCCAGCAAAAAAAATTTTGGTCTCTGTGACAATTGGATTTTAAAAATGATTTGATAACTGTTAGAGCTGTTTATTGTAGCCAAAGGCTAAAGTACTGTAGATTACCAACATCCAGAGATCAGTTTCTAACTAGGGGTCGTCTTAAGTTGGGTGTTCTTAAGTAGTAGCTTTATCCCATCCCTGACCATAATAAGCCAGAACAGTATTTTCTGATAGCACTGAAGAATGTACAAATATTTTTGCAGGGGAATCTGTGCAGTATCCAGGCATCCTATTCTTGATGATATCACTTCATATAGCGAGCTATCACGAGGAGCATCAGGCGTGACATCGCTGTTACCAATTACATGGAAGACAGCACGGATGCCTTTTCACCTGCAAATCTGTGCCTGTTTATTAATTGTGCGCACACCAGTCAACAGCAGGTCTCAGATGAAATGAGAACAAACACTTCTAGATGAAGGTATATAAAGAGCAAGAGAGGACGAGACAGCACAAGGGGTTGTCTGCCATTTATTGTAAAGGATAGATCATTTATGAGGTGTACGACTAAACACAGAGCTCTCAGCAGCTGCGAACATCAAAGTCTGGATGCAATTTACTTCATTAGATATTACCACTTATGATTAGATGCATAACATCATATAAACAATGCATGTCATTGCTATACAACAATGACTATACCCTTCTATAGAACTTTATGCTGTACATGTCTTTAACAATATAACTGCCATTTTGCCTTTGGCAAATGTCCCCATTGGCACTGTATGAACTAGTGCTGAATTCTAAGCAGGTAAGAGCCTCAATCAGTATTACCTTGTTTTATGTGTGCCAATCGGCCCAAGTAATTAGTACTGTATACACAGAGTGCCATCTGCTGGTAAGCCTTACAAATAGCCTCTATTCTTCTGCTTTTTTATAATTAGCATAGTTCTTATTACATTATAGTGGGTTTTTGAAAAAAAACTGTACTGTACATAATTTTATAATGTTGTCTTGTCTTACTGTTTTACAGTAAAATCTGTATTCTAAATGTATTCATAAATAATGTAAATATTATTAATTCTTATTCCTATTAATCTGTCATAGCTTCTTTTATTCTTTATACAAATGGGTTCTCTGTGCATTCTGGCCATTGCCCTATGTCCAGGAAAAACGTCCCATCTATCCATTCTTCTATCTATTCTATCCAGCACCTACTTTCAGGACCATTCAGCTTCTCTCATTTCCTTCCACAGCTGTTCATGCCTTGACGATGGGCTGTGAGAAACAGGGTAATGAGGGGGTAGATTAGTAGTTCCCCTGCCACTATTCCACAATGCAGACATGACACACTCCTCACCTTGTTGCCGTCACACATGTGGCAACTTAACGAAATACATTTATCTGGGTATCATCAGACCCCAGGACACGGCTCCAGTAATCCATGCCCTTAGTCTGCTAGACTACGGCAAACGGTTGGTTTACTTAAGAAAGCTTCCTTCTAGAGCAACTCGCTTGTGTCCCCCTTTTTTTGAGTGGGTTCATTTTTAACCATTATGTTGTAATTTGACTTAATAAAATGTATAACTTTTTACCATTTATTACGTTTTTCTGCTGTATATGTTGGCTTTTTCACCCCTTTCTTCGAGGGTTGAATGATAGGTTTTGACCATAAATCTTAAACCTAGAGAAAAAATATGGCTACTCAATGCCTGGCCCATATGACACTCCTTAAAACAAATACACAGACTACAGACTCCCTACAAAGCAGATCTCCTATCATCACCTCAACTGAGGAATTGTTTTTGAGACTATCCTTGAGAGTTGGCTAGTATAATGAAAAGGGATAAGGTAAGTCCACCATGAGCTAAGATCCCAACTATGTGGATAGCATATTTTTGTATCATGTATATTTTGTATCATGCTCCACACATTCAAGTCAATGCTATCCTCTGAATGAAGTGATAAAAGATGAAAATAATCTAAAAGGAGTGTGAATATTTACATTTAAAATATAAAAAGATTGCAATTCATAACTACTGATCACGACTGCACCATTGTTATTTAACATGAAACATGAAAACAGATTAGGTCCCTTCTTCAACAAATACTAAAATCTATTTATATGCAAATAAGCTATCCATTATTATTAGTACAAGATGAGATTTAGGCACAGAGTAAGAAATAAATTAATCACTGGAAACCATTAACAAATTCCATTTCAAAGCATAACATTTTATAAGCATAGTCTTTGATTTAGTTTAGAGAAGAAGCAGTGAGTTCCACACACAGGTGATGTTGGGGAAGATGACTTCCATTTTTAATATTACAGGTTACTTTTTAAATGATGTAATTATATAATAACTACACAATGGAGAGGAAATAAGGTGCCTTAAAAAAGTTTAATTTATACTTTAAATAATTGTTTAAATTAGGAAAGTTGGACTGTGAACCTCACTGAATAAGGGACTGATATGAATGGTGATAACCTCTGCAAGGAACCTACCGTAATTAAACTATTGAGCAATTCCTAGTTTATTCTAGTTAGGAGCCATGATTTAACACATGGTTTCGGTCATGCCTCATCCTCTTATATCATACATCTGTTTTTGTAATTTATCTGTTGTGACATCATACCAGTAACAACCTTTGTTTTGTACCACATTGTATCTTTTATTATTTAGTATTCATGTTCAATCATGCATTGTTGATTAAATGCATTGAATGCAATGTTTTTGATAACAAGTTATAACTTTTAAACCGCTATACTGTTATCTGAGATCCTGACTAGAGAAGATCAGATTGGTCAAAATTGGGGTTCAACAAGATTGTTTGAATTTCCCAAATCCCACCAAAAAAAAACACCAAAATTTGTTTAGTGACCCAAACTTCAGGCCAAACTTTGACCCAAACATGAACACCATTGAAGTCAATCGATAGCCGAATTTTATGACCCAAAAATGGCTGAAAGATGGAGGTATAAGGGCTAGAGTGCTGAAAAATGGTGTGAATGACAAGATAGTTGCCCTTTCCATAATGGGCTAGGGCAAATTCTTAAAATTCTAACATAAACTAAAAAATAAGCAAAATATAATAGTAATGAAATGCTGTTAATGTCACTGCACTAGAATCACCGTATGTTGATGAGTGGAACTGGGCAGCAGTGTTAGAATGATGTTGAGGGGTAGCTAGAGGTATTAAATAATTGACGTTTTCAAGACAGTGTCAAGCACTCCACATGTATTCCCAGAATGAAGAGGCCAAAAGAGGTTAAGGCATTAATCAATGACATTGCAGAGACTGCCTCAAGTTCAATCGCATTGTCTTCAACTCCCTTTCTTTAGTGCTACGCCCTCCAACTCAACCCCATTCGAAACAGCAATGATGTCTTAGCCACAGGTCATGGAGCAGTCACTAATGCTCCATGATAACTTTCTGGAAATCCGTAAGCCATCCATCTGACCCACTTAGAGCAACACAGTTACCAAACTCCCAACAACTTGTGTTGGAGGACAAGGATGTGAACAGAGGACCATCACAGGACATCTACAATGATAATGATGAAAACAAAGTGCCAGATTTCTGCAATATGGAGAATGATAAGGAGCGCAGAGATGAAGAAGGTCTGGTAGAAGAAGGTCTGAGGGGTGATGATGATGATGTCCTCAACCCAACATGGCTCAAAGGCAACAATATTTCAGAGGAAAAGCGGTGGTCATGAAGCCCTAGGTAGCCAGCAGAAAATGTGGATAGGTGTAAAGCTGCATATTTTTCAAGACAAAACATGTGTGATTTGCACACTGTGCCATAAAAAATGGTCTGCAGTGGGTGACACACCAAGAAAAAGAGCATGGAAACTATGGCTGCTTCGGTTGCCTCTATCAGCTCCTCCCAAGTGACAAGGCCATCTGATCCCCGCTACGGGAGGATGTAACACCACCACACATTCCTAAGCCTCTTCACAACACCTCAGGAAAGGGTTTAGCTTTATATCCTGTAAACAATGGAGAGAAAGCAGAAGTTTGACCCATCTCATCAATGAACCTTGGTCCTGACAGGGACAGATGAAAAATTGGCCTTTGACAAAGCTACCATTCCATACAGATTTAAAAATGTTATGGCAGTGGCTGTCCCACATTATGTTATTTCCAGCCGCCACAGGTTGTTGAGAAAATAAGGTGTGAACTGTGCAATGCCATTAGTAGCAAGTTGCACATAACTGATATGAGCATGGGCAAGGACATCACATCTCCTTAACTGCCCACTGGTTTAATGTAGTGGCGGCTAAACCTGAGATAGGAATCACAATAGTTAAACCATTGAGAATTAAAGGACTCCTTGCCTCAGTTTGTCTCCTCCTCCCACTCGGCTTCTCTTCTCCTGCCTCCTCATCCATTCAGCATCAATCTCCACCTCCAGCATAGCCATGGGAATATGCAGCAGTCCATGCTGAAACTCATTTGTCTGGGCAAAAGACCACACACAACCCAAAGTAGGTAAACATTCACTCACTATCCAACCCCCATCGAGGGTGTCAGCCGTTGGTGTTAGCTGCATAATGCAGTTAACATATACTGTGCATGGAGCAGACTCCGTCCGTGAGCCCACTCCATACATCCAACCGACATGTGACGTACAGTTACATGTCGGTAAGGGGTTAAATAATATTAGCTATCACCTATAGGCAAAATTCCAGCACAGAAAATGCCATGCAAATATGTGATTTAGGTATTACTGTATAGTATTCACTGACAGGAGCACCTCTACAATCTATGTATTAACGCATGCTATTCCCTACCAGGAGAACCTTTACAATCTAGGTATTAGTGCATGCTATCCACTCTCAACAGAACCTTTATGATCTAGATATTAGTGCACACTATTCACTGACCACAGCTCCTTCATGATCTAGTTATTACTCCATGCTATTCACTGACAACAGTTCCTTGATAGATATAAATAAATTACAGCTTTTATATTTGCCACACACTGTTTCGTTATGACAAGTTGTACAAGGTTCTGTGTTTATCACGTATGTAAAGAGAAATTATTTTATAGTATTACTTTTTTTTCCTTGACTGTGGTAGAGCAAATACTTCTATTTCTTTTTAAGCGACATTTTAAATTTTCTTTTGTCAGATGCCTGTGGTTACACTCTGATACACATTTAGCAAAACAAGTCTAATTACCCCATGATGATGTACTTGTCATTAATCTTACTATTGAAAGTGATCAGAATCCTGCAAGGATATAATTATTCTGATTATTATTGTTTATTTACACAATGTCTGCTTATTCAATAGAGCATGGCATTTCAGGAGACACGTTGAAACATAGTCACAATTATGTATAAAACCCTGGAGATCTAATGACTTTTTCAAGATACATAGAATATTCTACTACTGAAAACTTCAGCTGACACTGAAGTGCTAACATTTGGAACATAACATACACTCTATACTTTTAATTTTCAATTGTTTTTCCAAAAATGTAGCAGGAGTGAGTTTGTCAGAGACAATAGAAAATTTGCATAAGACTAAGGGTAATACTGCTGCATTGTTATAACCCAGGTATTACAAGACACAATCAATGTGGTCCACTTGCAACATTTTAAGCAATTTTTATTTACTTTAAAATTAAGTGAATGCTGGAGGTGATAATATTAAACCTTGTAATATACTTTATTAACAATGAATATAAAAAAGGCTTCTTTGTTCCAGTCTTTTGCTACTTTCTTCTCCTTTTGTAAACATAGTTTCTGAAGGCTTTCTTAAAGAGTAACTAACCTATCAACAAAACTGCATAAATCAAAAGTATGATGATAATAGTAAACTTTGTAATATACTTCATTGAGGAAACAGGAAAATAGGTTTCTCTGCTGGTGTTTCTTCTCTTTTATGTTTAAAGATTCTGAATGCTTTCTTGACTTTCAAAAAAAAATGCAGAAATCAAATGTACAGATGATAATAGTGAACTTTGTAACATTCTTTATCAAAAAATATGTTCCTGTGTCCTACTTTTTCCAATGATTTTCTTCCTCTTTTAAGATGTTTTGTTAATCAGCTTTCTGCCTTGTCAGTCTCTGAATAGTGTAATCTCCTTCCAGAGGTGAATCATCAAGTGAAATATCCTCTACCTATTGTAAGAGTTAATCATTAGCCACCTTATCTGTCCGATGTGGACTGGGCCTCTGAATTCTTTCAGATACACCGCTCAGTACGGGAGAAAGAAGCATTAGAAGGCACATCAGCTGTCAGTGTGGTAGGAAAGCTCAGTGAATATACACTGTTAGATAAAGTAGAAAATATCAGAAGCACTCCAGGATAAACTATTAAATCAAAATCTTCTTTTATTCATCAGAGGCATGATGCTTGATGAAGACCTACATGGTCGAAATGTTCCACCACACCTCTGATGAATAAAGGAAGACTTTTGATTTAATACTTCACCCTGGAGTGCTGCTTATATTTTCTTCTTTACATACAATTAGATTCTGGCAACTAGGATCAACATCTGGAGTGCACCCTTATCTATATGTGGTTTACCACTAATTTGTGGGCTGACTGGATGCTGTTCCACACATGAATATACACTGCTAAAGCACCATGAAAATTAAGGGTGGAAAGTATAAAGTGTGCTTTTATCACTTATTGATTGGTGCTGTTCCATTAAAAGTTTAGATAGCTTTAAAGGAATAAAGTATACAACTGCCCAAAAGGGATAGTTATGTAGTAACAAGTAGAATGACACTTGACAATTATAATTATGTGGTGCAGTTGTATTTAATAATGCTAGAAAAAAACACTGGCTGATATTTTTAATAAGTACAGCACCATTGAAAATATCTATGATTCTCTGGAAAAATAGCCAGCGCCTATGAACGTCCAATTTTTTTTGTACCTGTGTGCGAAAACTCTCGAGTGATGTCACTGTATGATGCATGTATGCAAGAGAGCCTCAAAGTTAGCACATAAAGCCCTGCCCACCTACGCACGATGGTGCCTTTACTCTACACTTTACTCTTCTAGCCCTCACTGAATTTCTTTGCTGCCTCTACCTATCTTTAAATCAATATTAATAAGGCATCTGGCTACATAAGTCCCTCAACAATTTAAAAACCCGAATTACAGATTTACAATTATGCAATTATCTATACGACTACAAAAGAATGGATCCTAGTAGCGCTATCTCTTCAGAAACTTAGATTGTCTCAGGCTACACATGAAACAGTTACAGTGACTCGCCGTAGTGTTCGCTGCAAGAATTCTTAGGTAGCCTTCAAAAAGGTGTTGCAGTCTTAAGATAACTTGCAATAGGCATTAGCATAGCTATATAATTTATAGACAGTAGGTCTTCTTTCCACCTCCCAACTAGTGATGTCACTGAGAATAGGATGTTTACATGTTACTAAAATATACCTCTCCCCGCAGTCAGACATATTATTTTAGGTGAGTTGTTATTAAATACCATGACTATGGATGGGATGGTGGAAAAATATGCTATTACCTCTAATCCACCGGAAACCTTGTCACCTTTTTACCCATACCAGACAAGAGGGGTCTATGACCAGGAATAGGGGTGGTAGGTGATTTAGTGGGGTTCCTCAAGTCCAACCTACTCGAGGATGTGGGAGGCGACCTCATAACTAAAGATTATTTCCAAATTGCCTCTGGTTCTAATTTCTGTCAGGAAAGAAACATCAAACTTTCCCATCCTTTGATCCTATACACAAGACTTGTGGTCTAGAGAGGCACTAACCTATTTGATCTCTTTTATACTTCCACTCTTTCATGTGGCCCGGGTGTTGTATCTCCCCTGCTGTGTAGTTTTCCTAGATAAACTGAAAATACAGACTTCTTGTATCTGCTCATGTTCTTAATGTAACTAAAATTTGCACTACAAGAGGGTGAGTTTATGGCTAGCTATGACCAAACGTGAATGTAATTAAAAGGGTTAAAGAGGACTGGAGACAAGTACTTATGGTTATATTTCATATTTTACCACATTGTGCATCTCCTTATTGGGATCCACTACTTTGGAAAATACTTTCATTTACAGAAACAGTAGACCCTTGGGCACTCTCCTAGTACCAATATGATTGGTTTATGTAACCATAAGTGAGCATATGATGTACAAGATTCTGTATGTTAAGCCATAAATGTACTATACTAGAGATGTAAAGGCATCTTCACTATTCATGTGTCATGCTTACCTACAAAACATACAATTTTACATAAATATAATTAAATATACACTGTATATACTCGAGTATAAGCCGAGGCCCCTAATTTTACCACAAAAACCTGGTAAAACCTATATATTTTTTACTCGAGTATAAGCTGAGTTTGGGTTTTCAGCACATTTTTTGTGCTGAAAAACTAGGCTTATACTCGAGTATATATGGTAAGTGTTTATTAAATAAAGATTTATATATTCAATGAAGGTGAATATATTTGTGATACATTGGATGTGTATAAAAGTGGTATAATTTGAACGTAAGAATTTTAACAACAGCAGTTACATTGCTGAAATTCCCAATTTGTCCTAAACTCTGTGAATTTCTACTTGGTATTACTGTTGATTATTACTATTTTGGCACAAGTAAATGAAGTAGTATTTGTGTATCATATAGAATGGATTGCTCAACATAATTTTTAGTGACTTTTAGACATTTTCTTACTATTATTATTTACATCTGGCTTCTCTGTGGTAACTAAGAGTATTAATATGACATAAAGCAAAATGACATATATGCACAAACATAATTTGAAAAGACTTTTGGCACAAGGAAATATCTATGTATAGTATTGAGCCCATACCATAGAAATAATCTATGAACAGCCAAACAAAGATTGGTGTGCAAAAATTGTCTCACAAGAAGGAGCCCCTGAGGAAGCCACTGTGTGTGGCGGAATGCGTGTGGTTATCACTCTTTGCATCAGATCATCTTCATTCTTTGTTTGATTATTAATCATTCTCTACTAACAACAATTTATCCTGTTGATCTGTATTATATAGGATGTTTGCATGTTGGAACTTAATGGGGCACATTTACTTACCCGTTCCTTCGAGTTCACAGAAAATGCATTGTCCGACGAGAATGCACTCTACCGTGATTCACTAAGATTGTGCGCCCGATATCCTGTATGTGTCGCTTTCCCGCTCAGGTCCGCCGGAGTTCACTTTCTTTTTCCTGGTGCATGTAAGTGCATTGCCTTGTGACACAATTTGAATCTTAAATCCTGCGCTCAGTTCAAATAAGTCAGATCGTCCAACGGCCAGCCCCCTGATTTCTGTTGCATGAAAGCCAGTGCAGCTGCGGCACAATGTGATTGAGTGCGACACAATCCCAGCGCAAACCCCTGTTAACCACCTGTCAAAACTGTCCCCCGAAAGTGCGATCAATGACCCTTAGTAAATAAGCCCCAATGTATTGAATGGTCAGTTGTCACACCATATTTTGGTGACATTGGGCTGGGGAAGGTGTGGGCTACACTAGTTTTTTGCTACCAAACCCATGTATATGCACTCTTTGTTGTGCAGTTTTAATTGTTTTTCTTACATACACCGAGAAGAAGGAGGTGAACTTTGGCGGACCTGATCAGGGAAGCGACACATGCAGGATATCGGGCGCTTCTTCATGAATGGCGGCAGAGTTCATCCTCGTCGGACAGTCCAGATCGGGGATCGCGCCGGGACCGGGTAAGTAAATGTGCCTCACAAGCTTTAGTTTCATGTACTGTTTTAAAGGAAATCTGCCATTAAAATAAAGCAAGATAAACCAGGGAACTTACTCATAGATCCAGGCACTGTGACTATGGTAATTGTCCTATATTTGTTATCTATGGCCTTCTTCCTTCTAAAATCAACTTTAAAATGTTGCTAATGAATATGAAGGACTACCTTAGCCCCTCCAGTCTGCTAATGTGGCACTGCAAGCTTCCTTCTGCTGAGCTTACAGGATGTGTAGTGGGGAGAGTGAGACTAAGACGTGTTACAGTTTGTAAAGCCAGACAGGGGCTAGGGTAGCCCTTCAGCTTCATTAGCATAATTCTAAAAGTTGATTTTCTAAGGAAGAAAGATTACCACAGTCAATGTTCCTGGATCTATGAGTAAGTGTCCCTGGTTTACTCATGCTTGACAGTATTTTCTTGTACTATTCATGCTTGTATTGCATGACAGTACAAGAAAGAACATGAACCATTTAAAGTGTTTAATTGTGGTGTTTTTGATGGATTTTATCAAGAAAGATTGTAATTGTATATATAAGTTATTTTGGTTTATGTCACATATCTGTCAATACTCCTTTTTTTTTCTTTATTTTGGGTGATGTAAATTTGTATGAAAGGCAAGCATAGGCTTTTGAGTACTATTCTATTCATACAAAGCATTATGTAATGTATAAGAAAGAAATATTAGGATTGACAAATTTAATCCATGCAGACAGGTTTTAATTAGAAAAGGCCATTAATGAATGTGAGGTCTATTATTTAAAATGGCACATTTAAGAGACTTGATTAGACCTGATTGCTGGTGACATTTAAGCAAAATATGAATAAATCAAATTTTAAATTTAAGCTTTAAAAGTCGATCTTTTGATATCCCATATGGAAACCAATATGCAGTTAGATGTTTTCTGATAACGTCTTTGTTCTATGTGTTTGATGTTCTGTCTTTATCACACATCAAACTATAGAATGCCGGATAAATACCATATACACAGGCATATAAGCGACCTCACGAGTATAAGCCGAGGTACCTAATTTTAACTGGGAACTCGGAAAACCCCTACTTGAGTATAAGCGTAGGGTGGAAAATGCATTGGTCACTGCCTCCACCAAGTGCCCTGACCCACAATATATAGCCAGCTAGCCCCTGCCCTCAGTATATAACCAGCCAGACCCTTCCCCCTAGTATATAGCCAACCAGCCCATACCCTCCAGTATATAACCAGCCCCTACCCCCCAATATATAGCTAGTCAGTTCATGCCCCCTAGTGAATAGCTATCCAAACTATACCACCCAGTATATGGCCAGCCCATGACCTCTAGTATATATCCAGCCAGCCCATGCCCCCATTATATAGCCAGCCAGCCCCTGCTCACAGTTTATAGCCAGTCCCTTGCCTGAGGTATGCCCAGCCTATAAGAAATAAATACAAACTCTATACTCACCTTTCTGACACCATCAGCACCATTGGCACACACGCTATGATGTCAGCAAGCGGCTGACATCATGGTGCGTGCGACAGAATGTGCAGAGACATGGAGTCGGAGCATTATAAGAGAGAAGAGGAGGGGGGCATCAGAAAGGTGAGCACAGAGGTTTTTAAAATAAGCCAAGATAGGTTTTTTCTTCACATTCTTTTGTGCTGAAAAACTCTGCTTATACTCGAGTAGTGGAATATTGTATCACCTGCATTTTCATTTTAATGCAATGAACTAATGAGAGAATTACAGTGATTGTTCAATAGTTATATTAGCATTTTATTCTCTATGTTTTACCAATGTGATTGTCCATTCTAAATATCTATATCTATCTATCTATATATATATATATATATATATATATATTCAATGATTGACATTATAGTTTCAATCATATCTTACAGGAACATATTATTGATATGTAGTATGTGACCTTGACTAGTTCAGTTAAGTCTTTGTGAACATATGTGTTTCAGTAATTCTGAAGGTTACCCATCTTTTCAATGATCACCAGCATCACTTGACAACTTCCTTTTAAAGCAAATAGATTTTCTGTACTATAATTGATATTGTTCGCTGAATTCCCCATTACACAGTTTTAGCTGACAAATGACATTACACAACCTTATATTTCACATATCACAAGTCAAATGTTGGTGCAATTCACATATGAGTGACAGACAAGGTACAGTGTTATGTTCAAAGCCTACAATCAATGAACCATAAAATATATAATTATAATTCTGACTTACATGCAGAACCATATGCATTATTCAGACAAGTACTGTTGAAAATAATTACCCGAATGTCCCAATGGAGCAAACTAATTTCTTAGACTGGTATCCAAGAACTGGTGTAACATTAAAAACAAAGTCATAAATGACATTAATGATATTACTCCATTACTGAAGTTCCCTACTTATGTGCTTATTGTTATTATTCAACAATGACCTTCTTGACTTACAGTGACCTTAAACATATTTAGAGCATCTGTATCTACTGTGTGTGTCTACAACACAATGCCATCAATTAAACCACAAAAGATACACAGTTCATCAAAACTAGAGCAGCAACAAAATAATTATGGTGCCCGGCAAATCCAATTAGGTTGTTGGTTTCATGGTAATAGCAACTATTTCAAATTGGAAGACAATCTATTACCCAACAGTTGTCTGCTTGGTGCATCCTCTCTGTTTTATCATATCCCCCCCCAAACACACAAACACACACACCCACTCACACAAACTACTGAGGTGGTCAAATATTAAATTTGAGGAGTGTTGCCGAATAAGGCTGAAATTGGAAGATATATCATGTGTGCTTTACATCTGTGTTATAGAGTATCAATGGTCTCACCCTGCTCCTCTTCTCGTTTTGGATTTCTTAAATAAGGTGACAACAAGTTAGAAATCACCTATCTGTCTATAGAAACTGTCAACTGTCAAGGCACTGTTGCTTGTTGACAATGACTGCACACTTAGGCTACATGTTCACGTACTTGGCCATGAAAAAAGGACGTTAGAATCAGTTTTTACAAGGTCGATTTGCATCAATCTAACATCTGTTTTTCTTAGATCCTCATGAACTATAGCCTATGAGTGATCCTTAAAATATGATTCTAACTAGGACATGCTGTACTTTTTAATGGACTGGTTTCACACTGTTAATACTGTGGGCTCTGATCCATTAAGAAGTATTGCATTAAGTGCAGCCATGTGTTAAGAGCCACCCGTGTGGCACAGGGACAATTATTACTGTGTGCTTTTGTGCTCAGTAAACTTTTAGATTAGAATCAAATTGGGGGCTACAACAGCCACAGTTTACTATTGCATTCCTACAAATCCTTTTTTTTGCCTTTCCACAGAATTAGCTATCCACAGCAATATAACATTGGGTGACAATAGCAGGTAACTATCATCCCACGTTATCTTCTAACCTTCTTCAATAGGTGTGACTTATGTAATCACTTAGTGCCTTTAGTGTACAAAGTATAATATCTTCTTGCTATAGGGGACAAGTGAGAGTTTTCACAAACAAAATGTAAGCAGGCATCAGTTTCAGTTTCATCCCATGGGGGCAAGAACCAAACATTTAGGATAAAACATCATGAACTGAGCATTTTATTCGGATATTCTAAAGAAATATTAAATAAACACATTACTTTACATATTACATAACTAAGTGGTGTATTGTGTAGCTGTAATATGGAATTATTTGGTATCAGCAATATTTTTTGTTAATAGTAGAGTATTAAAACAATATTAACAGGACAATTTCTCCCTTAAAAGCATTCAAATAATGCCCTTTCCTTTGGTGTCTCTTATTAAGCTTTCATTCGGTGAAAGCTAGCTTTGTTCGTTATATACACTACCTCTCGGAAGTATGGAATCACTTAGAAATTTCTGTAATTTTGAAAGAAAAGCACATTTTCTTTCAATAAAGCTAACATTAAATGAATCATAAATACACACTATACATTTTACACGTCAAGTTTTCATGCAATATCTTCCTAGGTATATATAAGCCCATTTCCAACAACCACCACTCCAGTGGTTTAATGGTACATTGTGTTTGCTAACTGTGTAAGAAGGCTAATTAATGTTTAGAAAACCCTTGTTCAAGTAAGCTAACACAGCTGAAAACAGTTTGGCTGATTACAGAAGGTATAAAACTGACCTTCCTTTTTGCTGGTTAAGAAACTGGAGCATCACATTTGCTTGTTCTTTGAAACTCTGACAATGGCCAGAAAAAAAGAACTTTCATGTGAAACTCGACAGTCTATTCTTGTTCTTAGAAATGAAGGACATTCCATGCAACAAATTGCCAACAAAACTGAAGATTACCTACACAGTTGTGTACTACAAACAGGCTCTAACCAGAGTAGAAAGAGAAGTGGGAGGCCCCACTGCACATCTACAGCAACAAGACAAGTACATTAGAATCTCTTGTTTGAGAAACCTTAAATGCCCTCAACTGGCAACTATGGGACATGGGAAGATTAGAAAAAAAGTGTTACAGACAGATGAATCTAAATTTGAGGTGTTTGGATCACACAGAAGAACATTTGTGAGACACGGAACAACTGAAAAGATTCTGGAAGATACCTGACACCATCTGTGAAGCATGATGGAGGTAATGTGAGTGTCTGTTGTTGCTTTATTTCCAACACATTTCAAACCTGTAGGTTCTTAGCCGTAGCCAGGCTTATATCAGATATTTATATCAGTGATGTCCTAGTTTTTACATTTTTCTTTAATAAAATGGATTTTTGATCACAACAATTTTTATGCAAAAACTTAGAAGCTGGATTTTCCCCTTTTTCTCATTTCCCAATCACTGCTGGCCCCCCAACAAAGACATCCGTGCTATCCTCGTGGAGACTATTACCTACTAGGGAGGTGATCTGAACCCTATTTATTCTTTTTTTCTTCCTATATGCAAAAATTGGTGATTTATTCAGGCTTGATTTTGTTGTTAGATTTCCTATACAGAAATATTCAGTCTCCATGGAAAGGAGTGTTCATGAGTCCTGCATACAGTAACAGGGAAATCTACGGATTAGATAAATTATAAAAGGTTAATCTAAGGTCTTAAATAGAACTTAATTATCCGACATTATAGGTATACTTGTTCAAAAGTCTTAGAATCCCAGATGCAGTAAAACAAGCCATGGGTAAAGTGAACAATAGGGGATTTAAGTTAGTGCTGATTTTTGATCTCTCTTATAAATGTGCCAATATTTCATTTTGCTCATTCTGCAATAAACTAAAGAGAATCTAATTTTTTAACTCAGTGAAGCTGCATAGTAACTCCTGGAGATTTGCTGTGCCTCATTACTTTTAATTCCAAAATAGTGCACTGTTTCCAAAAACTCATAAAACAACTAAAACAAATGCTCTTTAATTATTACCAAACAGGATTTCTTTACTGTGAACCTCGAGATCCTCAAACAAGTAACGTGTCTGTGATTTCCAATGGAGATATCAAGATGAATTCATGTATTTAATACAGTAATTATCCCACCAATTCTCAAACTGTTAATCCTGAGGATATATTCAGGCTTACAACTTGTAGGCATCAAAAGAGAATGTATTAAAGTGACTGTTCCAAAGCTCCATTGTCCCCACTGTAAATGAAATGACTATGAAAATACAGAGAAATTTATAATGCTCTCTTAGAGTGAATATGTGCCCATTACAGCTTCAGTATTATTTATTGGACATAAAGTATGTCAGAAGATGTGCTGTTGACTATAATGTTATACTTAGTTTGCATTCTGTCCTGCACTAGTCTGAATCCTGCCTTATTTCACTCCTTTCTGTCTTAATTGATTTCCAACACACTTGTCTGTCTTTTGTCACTTTGTTCTGGACTGCAGACAGTTAAGTTAACTGTGATAGACAGATGCCTTCTCCAATCATTTTCTGGACTGGGACTTTCATATTTCACAAGACGCTTCTAGATTTCCATATTTTGGATCTTCTGATCATCCTTTTTTTTCTCTAGATTCTGTACTGCGCTATCATCTTATTTTTGAACCAAATTTGTATGAATATTCTTCTGCAGAGGAATGTAACTTCAACCATTTGTCCTTACTGCTTAGGGTAGGATGAGCAATTAAGTAGGTATAGCTGGAGGAATCTAGCTTTAGGGCTCACTACCTGTGTCTGTCGTACCTTTCCATTATTGTCCATTCAATCATAGCAGATGTATAGCCCCAGTATAATAAGTATAAGTGATGATGCTTGGTGATTTTGCCTCATTCCCGGTGTTACAGTAAGCTAGACTTCATCTTATTGGACACAAAAATTAACCAAAAAAAAACAAATCAGAAGAATTACTATCACACTATGAATACACCTAAAAATCATTGCAAGTGAAAATATTGTAAACAGTAAGAACCAAGTGTTCTTACTGTTACATTGACTAACATGTAAAATTAAAAGCAAAAATTCTAATTTAATTTTCCGTTGTCCACGGCTATCACCCTCTGATAACCGGTATTGTGAGCCGGCTACATACTGGGGGCAGCATGCTGTCATGCTAAATACTGGGAAGCAGGGGGCTGGCAGGCTATATACTGAGAGGCAGGAGACTGGCTTGCTATATGCTGGGTAGAGGCTGTTACTAATGAATTTCCCAACCTAGGCTTATACTCAAGTCAATAGGTTTTCCCAGTTTCTGTGGTAAAATTGCGTACCTCGGCTTATGTTTGGATCAGCTTATACTTGAGTATATACAGTAGTTAGTATATAATTATGTTCACTGAGAAAATGATACCTTTATTGATAGCCTTTAGTCCAATATGTTCTTTTGTTATATGTTGTTTAGAGACACCAGGGTCACGAGCATAGGGTATTAAGTATGGCTATTTACATAAACATAAGTCTCCAAAATCATATTCAAAGCTTAAAACAGTCACTTTTTGGCTGAGATGAGTCACTCTAAAAGGATGACTGTTGACACCTAATATAATGCAACTTAAGCTCCATGCACAATTCTTATGTTATCATTTTATAGATGAGAATCTCAGCTTTGAATATATATAAACATGAACATAAATCTCCAAAATCATATTGGGGGAGAGGTGAAGGTGGGCAGCAGCCAGTGATTAAGGACAGTCAAATCAATGGGGTTCTTTCTTCTGTTGAGCAGCATATACTCTCAGTGGAAGCTGAGGAGGATGCAGTACTGCTGCTACTGCCCCCCTCCCCATAGACTTCAATGGCCTCCACTGTGTACACATCACACAGCAGGAGGCAAGAGGATGGAATAATGTAGATTACATCATTCCATCCTGCTTTTTGAACAGTATATGATGTATACTATGTATGTAGAGACAGAACTGTGCATCCATCTGGCACTGTATGTCTATGTATACACTGAGCGGATACTTTGGGAGTTTAAGTTTTTGCACCTCAAGTTGTGTCAAACACTACTCTGTAGCCTTCTCCCAGGTCTTCAGCTCTCTGGACACTTACTTGCAGGAAAGCTGTTAACTCTAAGTACTTACACAGCACACACTATTCACTTTGTGTTGTTGTTCCACTGCTGGTTTCTACTACTTATTTCATGCTCCTGCATTTAATGGACTTACATTTTAGTCACTATGAATCCATTCCATTCACTATATAAATGTACACACTGTGCATAACTTAGTGGCTTAATTTGTTAGAATCTTATTGAATTTGCTGCTAAGTTACTTTATGAGTGAATAAATGGCATAATGGGAGCACCTTTAAGTCATTACCATATTGTGGCTTGGATTGTGATAATTACCTGGTTTCCCTAGATAGAGGAATAATGTATTAGGTAATACACATAAGACACCTACTTAAGATAGATGGGGAATTGAATAACCAAACAGCCAGTAGTCATCAGCCCTTTTATCCCTTACTCTCTGCCTGCCAAAGAGTCCTTATCAGATAGGCAGAAAGAAGAGCTAGCAGTACTGAGGTCACATTAACTGTACTGTATCAGTTAAGGTGAACTATTTAAATTTCACTTTTCACATACACCTCTTTCTTCTAAAAATGTTTTAGCACTTCTGCTATCTGTGTGATATAAGAGCAGAAGCTGACAAGAAGCATCAGTCTGAATTCATCATTCATGCATACACTGTATACTCAAATGATATACATCTTATGTTACCTGGCAAAGACTTAAGAGTTAATGTTCTAGCTCAATAATGGATCCATAAAGTGATATTCTGCAAGATCAAGCAGGTTAGAAAGGATTACACGGCTTTTATTATTGACATAGAACCATTTCCTTTTTTTGTTTTAAATTAGAAATACTGTCTTCTTCCAAACCTCATATCAGAATAACATTAAACCTTCAATGCTCTGACAAGTGTTTGGCAGCAGTAAACCTCAAGTTATCCAACATTCAATAGCAGTCCAGTATTGTCAAGTAAATGTTGAAAAATCATTACACTGCATCCGTAAGTAAAAGAGGATAATAAAAAAATCTGGAAATTTGAGCAGCTCGCCTTAAAGGGAATATACATGGTAGATTTTTCATTTTAACTCCTTAATGATGTGGCCTGAAAAGCCTTTAATGACTAGGGCATTTTTGGCTAATTTTTTTCGTACTTGGCCATACCTTTTTTTTTTTTGAGTGTTACCTTTTTTTTTTTTTGCGGCTAAATAAAAGTTTAAAGATTTTTTGCATTTTTAGTTTTATTTGGGGAAAGTGGAAAAAGGCTTTTTTGAAATTTATAGTATATATATATTTAATTTTCAAACTAACTTAAAATTAACTTTATCAATTCCTTATTTTTGTTTTGGTCATTTTGATATACAATATGTATAGTCTTGGCAAACAGGGCGACTAATTTTTAAAAACAATATACATTTTTTTTTCTATTACAAGTTTTCCCCTGTAACTATCCATGGTTATGTGACGTGATTGTATTATGTCAAACAGGTGCAATGCTCGGTAATATCATAGAGAGGAATCAGAGCTGAGTGATATATCAAGCTGTGCATTTGTGTGACATCATATGATCATGGATAATAATAATAATAATAATTTAATTTATTGTCTCCAAAAAAGGGGAAAAGAAGATGTCACAACTGATGTTTTAGCATCATTACCTATAACTGGTGTAACATCCTTGGATTTGGTTTACAAGAGATAGTTTATACCTTATAAGTGGCATTTGATGTATATGGGAACAGGAAAAGATAACTTGAGGGGATGACGTGGCAGTTGAATTCTACCATTTTATTATGCAAAGGAAGTGACCCTTTCTAGGTGGCCAGTTTATGGCTTTCACCAGGGTTGATTCCATTTGCCAACTAATCAGCCAACTGCAGCCGTGGGAACTGGAGTTTGAAAGAGTATTTCAACCAGTAAGATATCTTCAACATGTTAGTCAATGGAATACAAAAAATGGAAAAAAGCGCCTCGGGTGATATCGTTGAGTGAAGTTGTATGTAGAAATGCCACAGAGGTGCTCACCTTGTGGATCCTTCAATTAGCGCAAGTATGACCCAGCCCGGGGTACAGCTAGAGCAGTCCAGAGGATGAGTGGATGTTTAGCAGACACTAGTTCCCAGGATACAGGAGGCAACTTTGAATATGATTTTGGAGACTTATGTTTATGTAAATCGCCATACTTAATACCCTATGCTCGTGACCCTGGTGTCTCTAAACAACATATAACAAAAGAACATATTGGACTAAAGGCTATCAATAAAGGTATCATTTTCTCAGTGAACATAATTATATACTAACTACTGTATATACTCAAGTATAAGCTGATCCAAACATAAGCCGAGGTACCCAATTTTACCACAGAAACTGGGAAAACCTATTGACTTGAGTATAAGCCTAGGTTGGGAAATTCATTAGTAACAGCCTACAGTATACTGCCCCCAGTATACAGCCAGCCAGCCCACCCATGCCCCTAGTATATTGCCAACTTGCCCATGCCCCCCAATGCTCCCAAGTATATAGTCAGCCCATGCTCCCCAGTACATAGCCAGCCAGCCCACTCATGCCCCCAGTATGTAGCCAACCCATGCCCACATATTATAGCTAGCTTATTCCCCCAGGATATAGCCAGCCCCCAGTATATAGCTAGCCAATGCCCCCAGTATATAAACAGCCAGAAAGACCCCAGTATATAACCAGCCCATGGCCTCTAATACATAGCCAGCCCTTGCCCCAGTATACAGCCAGCCAGCTAGCCCCAGTTATAGCCAGCCAGCCCCAGTATATAGCCAGACAGTCCTAAGTATATATCCTGCCAGCCCCCTGTATTTAGCCAGCTCCTGTCCCTATTATAGCCAGACCATTCCCCAAGATTTAGGCAGCCCACCAATAATAGATAAGCCAATGCCCCCACCCACCTATCAAAAGTGGTCCCAAAACCTTCACCCATTGAAATTAATGGCACACAAGTCTTTTTCTGCAAAACCACCAGCCCACAATAATAATATTTTTCTAGTTTTCTAGCATCTTTTGACTGATTATAACGATACCCTTTGCATACAGTGGAAATTCTCATACCCTTAGTCCTGTGCATGTATTAACAGCAGGAGATTACATGGACATGTGTTTTTATTATTATCATACTTTTAGCACAAATCAAAGCATTGTTTTTACACTTGACAGATTGCTAATTATAGATATAGGCCCACATTTACTAAGAACAGTGAAAACTGCACTTTGTGTAGTGTGCCTGGTATAGTGCAGAGGGCTTCATAAATGCGGCGCATGTTCACTGAGCACCAGAACGCCCATTTCAGTGCAGAAATTTGTGTGGCACAGACACTTCTTACATAACTGTGAAAGCACTGAAAAGAATGTGCAAAGTCGCCAGAAACTTAGAACCTTAGTAAATGTGGGCCATAATGTATTCATATATGGGAACAGTAAACAGTTAATGTTTTTCACTGGAATAGGTATCAATTACATACAACACACATTTCTAGCATTCATATCGAAAGCTACGATGATTAACCATAAACAGGTTCTGAACTCTCACTTATGCTGTTCTAAAAACAGCAATATTTACATCCAAGGTTAGCAATGCACTAAAATTGCCTGAAGCAGACATGTTTATAATTTGACCATATCCACTTTCTGCTTATGTTGACGTTAAAATCATTTCATCCCTTCTGAATAAATACAATCACAGAACTAACTAATCACAAACTGGGACAATGAGTTGACTTAAGGGAACCTGTCACCAGAGACCTCATTTTTACAAAAGACAGGTTGAGAAGCCCTTTACACCTACATTGTGAGCATTTGAATTAGAATATAATTGTGTGTTTAACCTACCTATCTTCCTATCAAAATTATCAGGTGAGTCCCAGGATATGTTTTGGTTGGATGCATTTAAGAAAAAAAACAATGTTGTACATGTGTTGCTCAAACACTCCTCAGCTCACAGCCCATCCTCTATCTGCAACTGTACAACTCCTATCTCCTGCTCCTTCACTCAGGAAAGTGGTCATATCTGTGAGCTGACATCAGTACGGGAGGAAGGAGTTGTACAGGCTTCTGCAATATGTCTTAAGTGAAAATGAGGTCCCTGGTGACAGGTTGCCTTTAGGCTGCTCGACAATCTTTAAATTTAGTAAGCATAAAAAAGATGAAAGTAACACTTTATGCAATCTAAGTATTAAAGGGGGCTTTCCAGGATGATTCATTTTAAAATATTGATTTCAGGTATTGGTAAAAGACAAATAACCCTTTCTCTCCCATGTGGTCCGCCATGGCTGTCCCATCACCGGCAACACTGTAGCCTATCACTGACCTAAACAGTGTTTGGCTGAGGTTGTAGAGGGAGTTTTTTTTGGTATGTTAGATCAGCCTCTCCATTAAAAAAAAATATATTTTGGACGATCCTTAATAATTTAGAGTGAAAAAAATATCACTTTAGCTCTTATGTATACTAAACTGCCGCTTGCTGGCTAAATGGCCAAAAATATAATAAAAAGATTTTTTTCTTCATCTCAAATGTTTTTGTTCAATAAATTTATAGTTTATAGTCTTTCATAAACTTTATGAGGCATTCTAATTCTGATATTTCATTTTTATGGCAAACAGTGTAATGAAAAAAAGAGTCATGTATGAGACGTTAATCAAAGTTTATGACAAACACCACACAAGCAATGGGATCTGGCTCAATGTAAATCAATTCGCTTTAATTACACATCTAATTTAATGCATTATCAAATCTTGGGGGATGTGATTATGAAAGTAACATCCCCAACATATTATGTAGATATGTAGGAAAATAGGTTCTTCCAAAACCATGATTTAACAATGATATCATTGTTCACACTATAAATGAAGGATGCAGAAAGATAATTAGACTATGGGTGACCTTTTATAACTACGCATAATTCTTAGTCCAAAGTGTTTTCCAGTTTGAGTAAACAATTAAGTACAATGTATAGTTGGTATATCACTGAACAGCATACTTTATTAATACCAAAGTTTAGCTCAACTATATACATCATCAAGTGCAAGTGATATGTCCGACTGTAGGCTCAGTAACAAAATTTTTAATAACAATAAATATTTGTAACAATAATAATAATATATTGATAATAAAACAAAATTAATGTGATTAAATAAAATATTTAATAACAATAAATATTTGCAACAATAATAAATAATATTATAATAATAACATTTAAAATGTATTAAATAATAATATTTAATAACAATAAGTATTTTGTAATTTTTGTAACAGTGGAGACTTAAAGAATATTACCATCTAAAGTAATATGACATCAATGGGTCAACCTCTAGAAACTACTTTTTTCTCAAGATCATTCTGAATTCCATATGGGGTTTATAACCTAGTTGTGCATTCATGTTCACCTCGCACATAAGTCTATGGGAATGAAAAAAAATAGCAAAGGCTTAAAGGGAAAACTCTTGTGCGGCCTATATGTCTACGGCCCATGCCACACTGCCATCGGGAAGACTTATGTATGGACGCAACCTTGCGGCCGTACATACGTCCCCCATAGACGGAATGGCTGCAAGGAGCTATACATGTCCTATCTTTCCCGTCTTACGCCGCGTGCGCCATGATTGCTATGGAGAAGGGAGGGGGGGCACCACTTCTCTCTTTTCAGTGAACGTATGCCCAACCGGCTACGGCCCGGCGGGAATAGTTTGTGAGCATGTAGCCTTGACTGCATGTGCTAGTAAATAAGAACCAACAGCATTTCTCAGTATGAAGGGTGTTGTGTGACTCTGCAGTGAGCTACAATATCTCCATAAGGATTAGAGGGAAAACAGTTGGTGTCCTCTGTGTCTATGTATGTCATAGCAAAAAAGAACCACTACCATTCCCAAGTATTCCCCTGTATGGATGGTGTCTTTGTGACTCTTCACCCAGCTACAATTGCCTATGTAATGAGCAGTTCTATCACCTACAGCTTCTGCATTGTGGGATTCTGCATTTTATTTTTCCGTTGTCATGTTTAAGCCCAAAGCCTAATCCTTTGGATGTTGAACAAAGAGAAAACAAGGCAGGTCTCAATGGTGGATTTGTATTGTCTATGTACGTAATAGAATGTGCATTAATACACTTTCAATAGTCTCTTCAGGAAATGGTATAATTGGATTTATCATGTAAAATGAAAACGTACATTTATTCATTTGCTAAGGTCTCAGCTACTGTTTGCCTGAATTCAAGCAATTTGACTAATTTTGACAAAAGTAAGCTACCTGTTGTTTTATTTCATTCCACTGCTGTGGTGTGTGAAAGCAATTTGCTGCAGATGATACAAACTGGATTGGCGGATGGAAAAGGACATCACGTGGAAAGAAGGTTTCTGGAGAAATGCGCTTTGAAATGTTCCTGCAGTGGTGCTGTTGTAAAAAAGCCTCAAGGATTGTGGAAAGAAAAAAATTAGAGAGCAAAGCTTATCCCCAGTAAGCCATGGAGTTTAGTGGCTGCACACATTCCCTGCATCATATATATAATATATATAATTTATGTAAGGGGTACACTATGCCACTAGAACAGTATTTTTCAAAATCATCAAAGTATATACTGAATAAAACATTTATTTTGCAAAAAAATTGATGATCGTAATTAGAAAACAGAATGTCTGCAGCACAGAGAAAGAATATTACAAAATTTCTGAAGGCTCCACCAGTCACCCAATCAGTAGGAGTGTACAGGCCTTTCTTTGATGGCTTCAGCACATATGAGGCCACGGTATATTAGTCTCTCACACTGCTCCGGTGGGATTTCGTCCACTCTTTTCAGTCTCTTCAAAAGTATGTGACTAGTTCTATGATATTCTGTTTTTTTGCTGTGTCGCAGCATTGTCCTCCATAAACTATTGCTGGTTGAGTAATGAATGCAAAGAAGGACACCAAGTGTTGTTGAAGAAAGAAAATAGAACATCCCATTTCGCGAGCGAGTAGTAATTGATATGTTTGAATAAGAAAAAGTATACAAATTACCAATATACTTTCTGTATCAATCCCCACGGTTTTCTACATCTCTGCTTGCTGTCCTTCTATAGAAAGCTTCATTGTTTATTTCCAGTGGACATAAATCTGACCATGGTCACACAAGTGCCAGAACGTTATAAACACACGGCTCTGATTACTCTATGATAAACGAGCCATGCACCTGTGTGACCATGGTCAGATTTCTATCCCTGGAAGTAAAAACATGGGCTTTTCATAGATGACAGCAAGCAGGGGCTAGGCTAGAAAACTGTGAGGAATTGATACAGCAAGTATATTGGAAAATTGTATCATTTTCATCAATACAAACAATAACAAAAATTTGCAAGTGGCAATACCCCTTTAAGTTTAGAGACCGCAGGGCAAATATCAATTTAGATATCCAATTTTACAAACAATTACATACAAAATATGGTGTCAAATTACAGAAAAGAATTTCAGGATTGTGGTTCTCTCAATGTACAGAACTGGAGATACAGACAGTTAAAGAAATAGGTGGTAACTGTATTTAAACTGCAGCTTACATTTCTAACTATACCAAAAGCATGTTTATGCATATATAGCCACTCTAACTACAGCATCAAACTTGATTCATCTCAGGTAAAAAGTGACTCTTCTCTGCTCATTTTCCATGACTTTTGGAGAGGTTTTTTGTAGGTAAACAGAGGGAATTCACATAAAAAAGAATTCTAGAAAAAGACATTTCATACCCTACCTAAGTGGCTGGTAGTTTAATGATGTAAAATTGGTGAGAGTGTTATTTAATTTGTTAGCCTAGTGAATCTTTGTAGGTTCATTGGAACCAACACTCATTACAATAAAATGTATATGTTTAAAGTCTCCCGCCAACTCTCAAGAGCAAGAGATTTCCTTTATGTGTCTGCATGCCCCAATTGAGCAGGCTAACAATATGTGGCCCTGATGGGAAAGCCCTGATGTTTCTGTTGTTCCATTTTTTTATGTCCAAAAAAACTGAGGTTTAACATGGTTAGAAAAAGCACATGATTCCCCAATCATTCGTGAAAAAATCTGGGTTTTTTCCTCTCTCATATTTTGCAACGGTTGTGCAACTTTTGTATATTTCTGTCTAAATTAGCAACTTTTTCCACTCTCTAGTAAAGTTAGCCACCACAAGAATTTTCCACACCCTTAATATATCTTTAAAAATGCAAATGTGTATGTTTGGAAAAGTTGTAATTTTGTCGCAAATCGAGGTTAAAAGGTTGCAAATAAACGTGTCACAATCAGGGGTTTGCAGAGGTGTTACAAAACTTTTATTTAAACCCACGACTCAGTTGCCTTATATATCAACCCTCTAAGATAAATCAACAAGTCCAAAACCCGAAAAAAAAACAAACAAATGTCCTAACTAAAGATTAATTACAAAAAGCACAAATGACAGTATGTGGGGAGGAAATAACACAAAGCACAGGTGGTCTGGACAAGGGGATCTCTGGTTTCCCCTCAAATAACGCTTCAATGAATGATGTCCAAGAAAATTACCACGACATATATTAATATTCTTATGGATAAAATTTGAAAGTAAAGTGAAGAATATTTATATATGTGTGGTCACTTTCTGGGCATATCATTAAAGATAAAGACCCTTAAAGATTTTATTGCCTTCGTGATCGCATATGTGAAAAAAATGGGGCAGTTTCTAAATTTTATACATGGGCGATGAGAGTGGAAAAAACGAAGATGTGAAAAACCCCATAGAAAGAATGGTTGACAGAATCAAGGATGTGAAAAAAAAATGCACCAGTATGAAGCAATGCTGCTTTTTTACTAAATAAATCTAATGCTAAAAGACACGTTTGTCCATAAGATCCTCAGAAAAAATAAAAAGTATCTGTTGGTTTGATTGGGGGAATGAAGTCCCAGTGTATGTGTGTGGTAAATATATGAAGCCCAAGACTTGACACATTGCCAGGAATACTTTTTTGGATGTTATGCATTGGCTTTAGCATCCCTTAAAGGTCCTTCATTGTCCTTGTTAAACTTTCTCAATTAATATAAATATGACTTTTATTATACTTAAAGTTTTTACATGCACACAGTACATAGAATTTCTGGTAAAATCTCTACCCGGAACTTGAAAATCATTTTGCAATGTAAAATTTGGGAGCCACACTCAGGAAGAAGCTTGTTTTCTTTTAGCTGGAATGTCCTCGGTGGTCCATATCTAGCTTTGCATGAATATTTTCATAGGAGTCCGAAAACATTATAGGAATCAGGTGGGGGTGTATCCTATAATATAATATAACTATAAATTTATATTTGTTTATATAAAATAAAAAATGTTCATTAAATGTTTACATACAGTTACAACATGGTACTATGGGTTAATCTGCCTCCATATATATTATGTTATTTTTCTATGGGTGGTTTAATTGGAAAATGAGAAAGTCAAAGGCCAGAAATCTTAAATTATGTATAACACCGTCATTGCCTGGAATCCGAATGACATAAAACCTAATCTGGGTATTTCATTACATAGTGTCACTATTTGACTAATTCTTAATAATCAGATAGGAAACGTTTTAGTTTTTGACCTAATGACTGAAAATACTATATTAGCGTCACAACTCCTGCTTAAGACTAAGAGGTCACCTAAATAGGATGCCTTACTCACTGAGGAAGACTGAATATATAGCACACAGATAATTGCTATCATACAAAGTGAAGCAGCTTCCCAAACCTTCCAACTTGTTATCATCTCAATTACACACATTTCTAAGTATACCAGTACTGCCCTTATATCAGACTCATGGACCTTGCTGCATATTGTAGATTCAAGATAGAAATTCATTGGACGTTCATTCCTGATGCTAGAGTTGAGGTGAAAGGCATTTGTCATTGAGTGAAGCGCCTCTCTATTTTGCTCAAATTGCATTTTTAAGTGCAATTCAAACCCAAAGCGTGAACGCAACTAAGGCTCCTGCACCCCCTGAAGATGTGCCATTGCTGCAGCTGTGGTTCTCCGTAGTTAAGATTTGGTACCGGTTAGGCAACATCAGTGGTGGCGAACCTATGGCACAGGTGCCAGAGGTGGCACTCGAAACCTTCTGTGGGCACCCAGGCCTTCACCCCAAACTCATAAATTGCCAGATAGGACTCAAGGCTTTCTCCTGTGATCAAAACAGCCCAGGACTGTACTTCTATTGTATTGGGGTCCTCAGGATGCCAATATAATTAAAACCTGATACAGCAGGGATCAATAAGTTAACTGCTTAATGTCATGTTGGCACTTGCGACATATAAGTGGGGTTTGGTTGTAGCTTGGGCACTCTGTCTCCAAAAGGTTCACCATCACTGGGCTACATGCACACTTCCGGAGGGGGATGTATATACGGCCAACACATATACGGCTATACACATCCAACATAGACGGCAATGGGCGCATGTGCGCCCTATGGGAGCAGAGTTACTGCGCTCACAGTGTGGACGTAATACCGCTCAGTACCCCATGATGAAAAGATAGGACATGTCCTATCTTCTCTCAGCATTTGGCGCTGTGCGCCATATCCTACGTATTTCTTTTATACTCTAAGGAGAGGGGCGGGCCGGTGGCGGTCCGCATACGGGAGGTGGCAGGTGTGCAGGTAGCCTAGCCATAGAAAGCACAAGAGAGTGAAGGAATACCTTTTGAGGCTAACTGAGTATATTTGATGGTGAGCTTTGTGAGATACTAGTTCTCGTTATAGACATGAAACAGGAAATTCACAGCATTTTATGCAACAGTAGGAAGTGATCATCAAAGGATATTAAAAGAAAAAAACAGCAGAAGATATTACACATATATATGCGGTGGCTCTTAGCTTCTACTATCAATCCACAGACATCTCTGACATAAATGTCTGGGCCACATTTTTGGACCTATGCGGGTGTAGGGCGTCATAGGGGCATTTTGTTACATATAGCTACTACTGAATAGTTAATTTCTACAGTAAGATCGAGGCCAGAAGTTGAACACTTATTTGTTAATATACAATCTAGAGGTTTATGGGGGAAAAACATTGTATAAATATGAGCGAGGGGTGATTAGTTCCTGTACAGTTTAGTTGGGTAAGCACTTAGAACTACCCATATTAATGATATAGGTCAATTAAAAGTGTGAAATAATGTTAAAAGCTACATTTAGAAGAGATAGAATACCAGCAGAGCCCACACCAGTGCTTTTAGCTGAATATTAGTGACATTTCAATGATTTAAATAGGGCTTTTACCTTTATTATGGTAGCAAAGTAAGTACTCTTGAGAGGATTCATAGTTCCTAGAACAGTGATGTGACATTTAGTTTAAAAGTCTTCAGTGTACACTGAAATAAATAAATGCACTTCCATGCCCAAGTGTAAAATAAGGATGGGATGAAAGAAGTTCATGTGAGTTATATATATACAATGCACCAGAAAGTGGCAAATCAGAATGTGACAATTGATTAAAAGATATTTCTTACTTTATGGAACATAGAATTGTAGTATTAGTCATAGAAAATGATTACACCAATAATACCCAAAACTGTGGAAAAGGTGAGGACACTGTGATGTAAAGTCCTTTATATGGATAGATATGAGAGAAGGATATGAAAAGATATCTGGGCAGAAAGATAGAAGAATATTGGGGAAGGAATTACATGTGAAATTATGCTCTACAGGTTCTATGTATGTATATGCCTACCATAGGACATAGGGGAAAGCCTCTCCTTGGTCCTCTGTTTCTTCTTTCTCAGCCTCTTCTTTTACCAGATCTCTGTTATTATTGGCCATTCAAGACTGAAGCAATAGCTGTCTATAGAATATTGTCCAAATCAATCAATCTGACAGCGCACAGCTATGGTAAAAAGTGGTCTTTGAGAAACTTATGGTCCATGTCATAAATGAAAACAATAAAAAAGATTTTAAATGTTTCCAATCTCTGAGGAAGTCAGCTTGACACGCAGTAGTGTGGGGGTCTCTATCCTCTCCCAACCCACTTATACAGTATGCGGTGTATTATTCATTTTTGATTTATTATAAGCAAGTGCTTGTAGCTATTTTTGTCTATTCAAACTGCCATACTTAACCCTTCCACCTTACTATGGTTACTATAGTTGTATTATATAATGAAAGGCTGATATTATTGTTTTACCTGGTTCAAGTGGCTCATTCCCTTCAACAAGTAATTGATATGGTTTGGATAAAAAAGTTTACAAATTTCCAATATATTTTCTGTATTAATTTCTCTCAGATTTCGTAGATCTCTCTTGCTGTCTCTATAGAAAGCTTCTGTTTATTCCAGTGCAAGAAATCTGACCTGGGCACACATGTGCACAGGTCTTTATAACACACATCTCTGATTACTCTCTGTGATACTAATGAGTTGTGCAACTTGTGACACGGTCAGATCTATCCACTGGGAAGTAACATAGAAGATTCTATAGAAGGACAGCACGCAGAGCTTTAGGAAAAACCAGGAATTGATGCAGAACATATTATTTTTATATACCAACAATAACATTAATTTGCCAAAAGTTGTGGAATTCCCCTTTCATTATCTGTTTGTGACTCTACATATCACCTAGGTTAAAAAACTGTGTTTTTAATTGTTTTAAGTCTTGAGTATTTCTTGAATAAAGTATTTTTCTCAATACACTGTACACATCTGCTTTTTTGTAACTATTGTGTTGATTTTACAAGATGTGGGGAAATTCTTATGAATTAAGAAATTATTAAATCTGTATCCTTACAATGTATTACAATATAAAACATATAAGGCACAGTACTTTCACAGACTGCCATGTTTATATCTGTGGATCTGAGAGTTTCCAGGGCTCAAACTTAAGAACAGAGATCGGGGTTCCCCATGAGGGGGCTACTATTATATCTATAGGGAGTGTCATGTCTGGTCAGCAGTTTCAGAACTTCTAAATAAAGCCGTTAGAGGAAGTTTTTTTATCCTAAACACTGGTTTTGAAACAGGAACTTAAAACCCCTATTTCAAGGTAGAGTTTGGGGATAAGAATTGAAACTTACATTATACACATTCATGAAATATTCTGTAAATATGCTATGAATACTAAAGAGAACCCATCATGCAAAATAACCCCCCTAAACTAAATATATTTTAATAAACTGCCATTAGAGAGCATTGTCTCTATCCCTTTTGCTTCCCTCTACATGCCTGTAAACCTAAAGCAATGAGGTCCTAAAGCTGATGCAAATGACCTGTGAAATGTCCAATGAAGCATGTAGCATATTCAAGCTGTCAACTCTATTCATGAGTGGGAGGATCAGCCCAAACCCCAAGTGCATGACTGACAGCCTGATATAGGATGTGAGGCTGTTATAATGATGTGTTCCTGGTGCTTGTGGCCACAACACCTTGCAGCCTGTGTGTGCATGTGTGTGTTAGGAGAGCTACAGCAACCAGGCAGCCATTGTACAGCAGAACATGTCAGATTCATGTGTAGCTGATGGTCTCTCACCTGTTATTAGGAGAGCAGCATTGCCAGCAGATGCAGACACACAAAGCCATGCTGTTACATATACAACACAGACATGAGCAGTGGGGAGGAGACGAGGGAGGGGTAACAGGGTGACATCACTGCTCTGACCATGTGACCAGCTCATTTACATGATAAAAAATAGATTATTTACAATGAATAATGTTGACATAACTAGTAAAGGGTGGGATGGATCCTGTGAGCTGCTCCAACAGGTAGTAGTGACAAGACTAGTGACACAGACCCTGATGACAGGTGCCCTTTAAAGTGAAACTTTCACATGGGGAAATGCATTTTCAGCTGTTATTTTGAAACAAACTTGTCAGCATTTTGAATATTTCAGTACTTTATATCAGTTTCATTCCCTTACCGTCTCTGCCAGCGGAATGTGTGGTGAGTCCAGAGGAGCAGTAGCTGCAGCCTGTGTGTGCCTGTATGAGTCTTATCTCTTACACTCAGGCAGCTCTTCACCCTCCTCACTTCCTGGCATGTGCAGTAATTAGGCAAGGGAGGAGGGGGATGGTGTGGAGTAGAGGAAAGCAAGCATGAGGGATGCAGGCTGCAGCTGCCGCCCCTCATAGCATATCATGGTGTGTATTCTATAGAGGCTGCATGATGAGTTCACATTTAGTCTCAACTGTGTGTGATTAACATCTCTGCAGTGAGGATTAAACTGTTTTATTGATGTTGAATTAAGTGTCCATAGCATACTACAGCTGGAGAGAGCAGGGATGGTTAACACGCAACAGCTGTAAACAGCAGCGAGAGAGGAGAAAGAGACATGTCTTCAATTCTGTAAACAGATTTACATATTCAACATAGAAGTAACATTTTAACCTTAAACAAATGCCTCATATACACAAATATTTGCGCAGAACTAATCTCCAGACGATATCGCTCCCCAATTGATGCCTACAGCCACCGGTCATGGTGTTTGGTGAGCATTACATCCTATATTTGACCCTGCTCGACTTCTATATGGAGAAGTGGCTCACCCCTCAAGGTTGTGCCCGTAGCCCGGGTCTAATAACATTTGTGTGCATGGAGTCTAAGGAGAAATTCTTATTGGAGTACCAGTATATTAAAAAAAAATGTTCACAACACCCCCCAACAAATATCAAAAATCATCTGAATTGAAGTTACATTTTAAAAAATTATAAGGCAGTCACACAAATCTGTTAAGATTCTTAAAGGCAACGGTGTTCTAAATCTAAGCACTGATATAGTTTAGTTTACTTTAGGCAAGTGGAATGTCTCGCTAGAAATGACAAATACTTTTATGAACGAGAAAGTGCAAACAGGTGTTCACTTTGTTGTCCATGCACGCACTCCAAGAAAAAAAGATCTGACATTGTGATCTATCTTATAGCGGAGGAGGATTAAAAAACTATTTAGCTAAACTTATTTTAATGAATAACTGCCATTTGTCACTGGTGGAAAGGTCTAAATTGCTTCTGTTTAACGTTTGGCTGCTTAGTTTGACTCATTACATGAGAGAATGTTTTTTGTTGATTGCAATTGCCGCCGAAAAGCTTTCATGATGATCAATTGGGCAAATTAAAAAGAGCTAATGAGCAGGTAAGAATAGCAAGGGCTCTAAAAGCCTGTCATACATACAAAGAATTTACAACGTGGCACCTGACAACACCAAATACCACATAAACTACAGCTGGCAATATAATAAGCTAAGATTGTTCCGCTTGTTTCATGTGATTTCTATCATAAAAATATCATAATGTAAGTAATGGTGCAGTCACACTTTATTTTCGCATATGCTGTAATAATATAAAGTGAATTTGGGATTTAGCAGCTTGGATGGTAGTACAAAGAAAAACCTATAGATCAGGTGAAAAATAAACAAAGAAATTAATCTCAGCCAACAAAGAATGATGAGCATGTGCTTCTATGTAACTTTTAGTTATACACAGAAATAATACAGCACCCATAAAAATGTATGGGCCCCTGCTGTACATTCTATATGCCTGAGACTTCACATCAGCTGTATTACCGTAGTTTTCTGTTTTCTATTCAAGTTATACTGTACAGTCTCTATACAATTCTGCAAGACCATACCATACTGTACCCACTATGTGGGCATTTTGAACAGACTCTGCACAAACCTGTGACAACCTTTAGAGACTGGGTGCCCAAAGAAAAGAGTGTCCAAACTGCAACCCACAACCCATTTATATATCGCTATGTGCCAACAAAACTATTTAAGCAGTAACCTATTGTTCCTTGCTCTTCCACAGCTTTCAACACTATTGACATCCTCAGGTTAACAATATTATTAAAAGAAAGAGGGGAATTATCATTGTAGCTTTCCCTCCAGGAACCCCTAGACAGGAAGAATTACAGGGCCCAGACAGAAAGTCCAAAAGGCCAATAATAAACCTGATTGTCCAAGCTTTCTCACACTACCTGCAGTTCCAGGCAACCCAGGATTTATTATTTTAAAACAGCACTGAGTGCAGAACATGCTTAGATGACTGAGACTACAGGCGGAGGCTGAGTCCGTCTGTTCTTAAACTCTGTGCTGGGTCCTGGCCCACAGATTAAGTGCCAACTTCTGACACGGGGGTGATAGGTTTGCCACAAATGTTTTGAAGGATGACATTAGCTTTGTAGGGAAAGGTACTGTAAAGCCAATAGTTAGATAATGACATCGGCGAGGGGGGTTCCTACTTCCAAATGGAACAATGGATTGGTATGACTAGGATTATCGTACCATGTGGTTACTTTCCAGTGCACAAAAGTACCAACTACTTCTATAATTGACACAGCTGTGATCCGGCAAAGGAGTTGGATAATAGAGCAGTAATGCATGTGATCACTTGGTTACCCTGCCTGGAAAAAATACCCAGTAAGGTTACTTTCTGCTACTATTGCAAGTGGAAACACAAAACTCTCGCGAAGCATGGCGAAACTGGTGTCCACCTGGTCTGTATATTACCTGTGTATGTGTCCATTGCCCTCTGTTATTCCTCATGGGTAAGGGTCAATACCAGTTGTAAGCAAATACCTTGACTTGTTCTGTGGACAT
Organism: Engystomops pustulosus; assembly: GCA_019512145.1. Lineage (NCBI taxonomy): Eukaryota > Metazoa > Chordata > Amphibia > Anura > Leptodactylidae > Engystomops > Engystomops pustulosus. Next base: position 100,569,330 of record CM033641.1, on the reverse strand, counting down.
ACCTTCTATAACTCTATAACAGGTGACTGTGATCTATTAACATGTATATTTAGTTATTTGACCATAGGTGGCTTTTTCCTGGTATGTGTCTTTTTAAATGGCCACACCATGCTGCAGATACATGGGGTGGTACAGTGTGCAGGCAGCACTTCCCCCCTCCCTACTGTGTGTGAAACTGCCTCTAATTCAGAGAGAGATCACTTAAGGGCAGATGGAGAGGTGTGTATGCTAGGAGACAGACAGGGGAGAGTGAAACAGTCTAAAAGCCGGTGAAGCTACATAATGGAGGGGCTCTGGAAATAGCCCCAAGTAGTCTTTCAGACTCTTAGCATAATTTTGAAAGTTGAGATTAGAAGGAAGGAGGTATAGATAAATATTAAAAGATTTCACACAGTCACAGGACCCTGGATCTAGAGTATCACCCTAAGTTGATATCAATGCTGATTTTGAGGTGTATTGATTTCCTTTACAAGTGTACAAGGATCCAAAATCTTTGACCACTATAATATGTTTCCAATTTGTTATGGGAGACGGAAATTATGCTTTTGGCAGACAATTAGAAGGGGAAGAAGAGTATCTCTCCGAGGGAGACAAATGAAAGGGGGAGGGGGTGGGGTAAGTCGGGACACCTCTCTCTTGAGAGTGTGAAGTGATGAGGACTTAATGTAAGCGAGGGAGTGGGGAAGGAGAAGGAGAAGGTGGAATAAACGGGGAAAAGAGGGAAGGCCGTAGGGAGAAAAGCTAGACCTGGGGAAGAGGAGTAAGGGGGTCGGCTACGCAAGGAGAGGATAGCGGGAAGGTAAAGCGAAAAGCAGGATATAAAGAAGGGTGGGGCGTTTGAAATAAAGTTGAATGCGTTATATGCAGACGCATAGGGTAGATTAGATAATAGGAGCGAGGGAATGTGTCTATCTTAATTACAGAAGACAACATCACACGACAACAGGAGACACAATCTCAAAGTACATAAGAATTCAACACAGCTTGCATATGTGTTTGGGGGAGCGTGGCATTAATGGTTTGGTGAGGACTGTGAGCGTAGTAGGTAGTATATAGTCAGGATGTCCTAGGAATCTTGGAGTAAGACCTGCTCCTGTTCTATTTTTGAGAACTTCAAAACGTCTAGAAAGGAGCTATACAGTACCTGAGTCAATTTAATTATGATGAGTCTATAAAATTTTTTAAAATAGCCCTTTATTAGTGAAAAAGTGATTCCATGGTAGGCATTATATGAGGGCTGGAAGGGTAGACTCCCATGAATGAGTGCGTTAAGACCATGTTCCATGGTATTTCTTAAAGATTAAAATTATTAAATTATTCTTGGCATTATTTAAAATTACATTTTCAGAATTCCAGCACTGAAAGAGGGTCTTTACTTATCTTTTATGTATGTATCATCTGTGTATTGAATTAAAACTTATATGGGATAGCTTTAGTAGGATTTTTTTATTTTTAAATACAAAATAGTAACTAATATGTTCAGATCAATAAAAGTTATGTGCAACGACCTTCAAATATGTTTTTACACATCTTGGACTTTAAAGCAAATATGTAATAGGAGTCAACAAGTAACACAGTTACCAATTATCGTTGTGTTGAACGAACTTTATATGCTTTTCTTCACGTAAGCATAACTGATCTTTCAACAAAATTTTAGAAATCAATACTACAGGACTTGAGTATATACAGTAGTTAGTATATAATTATGTTCACTGAGAAAATGATACCTTTATTGATAGCCTTTAGTCCAATATGTTCTTTTGTTATATGTTGTTTAGAGACACCAGGGTCACGAGCATAGGGTATTAAGTATAAAACATATAACAAAAGAACATATGGACTAAAGCTATCAATAAAGGTATCATTTTCTCAGTGAACATAATTATATACTAACTACTGATATACTCAAGTATAAGGATATCCAAACATAAGCCGAGGTACCCCATTTTACCACAGAAACTGGGAAAACCTATGACTTGAGTATAAGCCTAGGTTGGGAAATTCATTAGAACAGCCTACAGTATACTGCCCCAGTATACAGCCAGCCAGCCCACCCATGCCCCTAGTATATAGCCAACTTGCCCATGCCCCCCAATGCTCCCAAGTATATAGTCAGCCCATGCTCCCCAGTACATAGCCAGCCAGCCCACCCATGCCCCCAGTATGTAGCCAACCCATGCCCACATATTATAGCTAGCTTATTCCCCCAGGATATAGCCAGCCCCCAGTATATAGCTAGCCAATGCCCCCAGTATATAAACAGCCAGAAAGACCCCAGTATATAACCAGCCCATGGCCTCTAATACATAGCCCAGCCCTTGCCCCAGTATACAGCCAGCCAGCTAGCCCCAGTATATAGCCAGCCAGCCCCAGTATATAGCCAGACAGTCCTAAGTATATATCCTGCCAGCCCCCTGTATTTAGCCAGCTCCTGTCCCTATATTATAGCCAGACCATTCCCCCAAGATTTAGGCAGCCCCCAATATATAGATAGCCAATGCCCCCACCCACTATCAAAAGTGGTCCCAAAACCTTCACCCATTGAAATTAATGGCACACAAGTCTTTTTCTGCAAACCACCAGCCCACAATAATAATATTTTTCTAGTTTTCTAGCATCTTTTGACTGATTATAACGATACCCTTTGCATACAGTGGAAATTCTCATACCCTTAGTCCTGTGCATGTATTAACAGCAGGAGATTACATGGACATGTGTTTTTATTATTATCATACTTTTAGCACAAATCAAAGCATTGTTTTTACCACTTGACAGATTGCATAATTATAGATATAGGCCCACATTTACTAAGAACAGTGAAAACTGCACTTTGTGTAGTGTGCCTTGTATAGTGCAGAGGGCTTCATAAATGCGGCGCATGTTCACTGAGCACCAGAACGCCCATTTCAGTGCAGAAATTTGTGTGGCACAGACACTTCTTACATAACTGTGAAAGCACTGAAAAGAATGTGCAAAGTCTGCCAGAAACTTAGAACCTTAGTAAATGTGGGCCATAATGTATTCATATATGGGAACAGTAAACAGTTAATGTTTTTCACTGGAATAGGTATCAATTACATACAACACACATTTCTAGCATCATATCGAAAGCTACGTATGATTAACCATAAACAGGTTCTGAACTCTCACTTATGCTGTTCTAAAAACAGCAATATTACATCCAGGTTAGCAATGCACTAAAATTGCCTGAAGCAGACATGTTTATAATTTGACCATATCCACTTTCTGCTTATGTTGACGTTAAAATCATTTCATCCCTTCTGAATAAATACAATCACAGAACTAACTAATCACAAACTGGGACAATGAGTTGACTTAAGGGAACCTGTCACCAGAGACCTCATTTTTACAAAAGACAGGTTGCAGAAGCCCTTTACACCTACATTGTGAGCATTTGAATTAGAATATAATTGTGTGTTTAACCTACCTATCTTCCTATCAAAATTATCAGGTGAGTCCCAGGATATGTTTTGGCTTGGATGCATTTAAAGAAAAAACACATGTTGTACATGTGTTGCTCAAACACTCCTCAGCTCACAGCCCATCCTCTATCTGCAACTGTACAACTCCTATCTCCTGCTCCTTCACTCAGGGAAAGTGGTCATATCTGTGAGCTGACATCAGTACGGGAGGAAGGAGTTGTACAGGCTTCTGCAATATGTCTTAAGTGAAAATGAGGTCCCTGGTGACAGGTTGCCTTTAAGGCTGCTCGACAATCTTTAAATTTAGTAAGCATAAAAAGATGAAAGTAACACTTTATGCAATCTAAGTATTTAAAGGGGCTTTCCAGGATGATTCATTTTAAAATATTGATTTCAGGTATTGGTAAAAGACAAATAACCCTTTCTCTACCCATGTGGTCCGCCATGGCATGTCCCATCACCGGCAACAACTGTAGCCTATCACTGACCTAAACAGTGTTTGGCTGAGGTTGTAGAGGGAGTTTTTTTTGGTATGTTAGATCAGCCTCTCCATTAAAAAAAAATATATTTTGGACGATCCTTAATAATTTAGAGTGAAAAAAATATCACTTTAGCTCTTATGTATACTAAACTGCCGCTTGCTGGCTAAATGGCCAAAAATATAATAAAAAGATTTTTTTCTTCATCTCAAATGTTTTTGTTCAATAAATTTATAGTTTATAGTCTTTCATAAACTTTATGAGGCATTCTAATTCTGATATTTCATTTTTATGGCAAACAGTTGTAATGAAAAAAAGAGTCATGTATGAGACGTTAATCAAAGTTTATGACAAACACCACACAAGCAATGGGATCTGGCTCAATGTAAATCAATTCGCTTTAATTACACATCTAATTTAATGCATTATCAAATCTTGGGGGATGTGATTATGAAAGTAACATCCCCAACATATTATGTAGATATGTAGGAAAATAGGTTCTTCCAAAACCATGATTTAACAATGAATCATTGTTCACACTATAAATGAAGGATGCAGAAAGATAATTAGACTATGGGTGACCTTTTATAACTACGCATAATTTTAGTCCCAAGTGTTTTCCAGTTTGAGTAAACAATTAAGTACAATGTATAGTTGGTATATCACTGAACAGCATACTTTATTAATACCAAAGTTTAGCTCAACTATATACATCATCAAGTGACAAGTGATATGTCCGACTGTAGGCTCAGTAACAAAATTTTTAATAACAATAAATATTTGTAACAATAATAATAATATATTGATAATAATAACAAAATTAATGTGATTAAATAAAATATTTAATAACATAAATATTTGCAACAATATAAAATAATATTATAATAATAACATTTAAAATGTATTAAATAATAATATTTAATAACAATAAGTATTTTGTAATTTTTGTAACAGTGGAGACTTAAAGAATATTACCATCTAAAAGTAATATGACATCAATGGGTGCCAACCTCTAGAAACTACTTTTTTCTCAAGATCATTCTTGATATTCCATATGGGGTTTATAACCTAGTTGTGCATTCATGTTCACCTCGCACATAAGTCTATGGGAATGAAAAAAAATAGCAAAGGCTTAAAGGGAAAACTCTTGTGGGCCTATATGTCTACGGCCCATGCACACTGCCATCGGGAAGACTTATGTATGGACGCAACCTTGCGGCCGTACATACGTCCCCCATAGACGGAATGGCTGCAAGGAGCTATACATGTCCTATCTTTCCCGTCTTACGCCGCGTGCGCCATGATTGCTATGGAGAAGGGAGGGGGGGCACCACTTCTCTCTTTTCAGTGAACGTATGCCCAACCGGCTACGGCCCGGCGGGAATAGTTTGTGAGCATGTAGCCTTGACTGCATGTGCTAGTAAATAAGAACCAACAGCATTTCTCAGTATGAAGGGTGTTGTGTGACTCTGCAGTGAGCTACAATATCTCCATAAGGATTAGAGGGAAAACAGTTGGTGTCCTCTGTGTCTATGTATGTCATAGCAAAAAAGAACCACTACCATTCCCAAGTATTCCCCTGTATGGATGGTGTCTTTGTGACTCTTCACCCAGCTACAATTGCCTATGTAATGAGCAGTTCTATCACCTACAGCTTCTGCATTGTGGGATTCTGCATTTTATTTTTCCGTTGTCATGTTTAAGCCCAAAGCCTAATCCTTTGGATGTTGAACAAAGAGAAAACAAGGCAGGTCTCAATGGTGGATTTGTATTGTCTATGTACGTAATAGAATGTGCATTAATACACTTTCAATAGTCTCTTCAGGAAATGGTATAATTGGATTTATCATGTAAAATGAAAACGTACATTTATTCATTTGCTAAGGTCTCAGCTACTGTTTGCCTGAATTCAAGCAATTTGACTAATTTTGACAAAAGTAAGCTACCTGTTGTTTTATTTCATTCCACTGCTGTGGTGTGTGAAAGCAATTTGCTGCAGATGATACAAACTGGATTGGCGGATGGAAAAGGACATCACGTGGAAAGAAGGTTTCTGGAGAAATGCGCTTTGAAATGTTCCTGCAGTGGTGCTGTTGTAAAAAAGCCTCAAGGATTGTGGAAAGAAAAAAATTAGAGAGCAAAGCTTATCCCCAGTAAGCCATGGAGTTTAGTGGCTGCACACATTCCCTGCATCATATATATACATATATATAATTTATGTAAGGGGTACACTATGCCACTAGAACAGTATTTTTCAAAATCATCAAAGTATATACTGAATAAAACATTTATTTTGCAAAAAAATTGATGATCGTAATTAGAAAACAGAATGTCTGCAGCACAGAGAAAGAATATTACAAAATTTCTGAAGGCTCCACCAGTCACCCAATCAGTAGGACGTGTACAGGCCTTTCTTTGATGGCTTCAGCACATATGAGGCCACGGTATATTAGTCTCTCACACTGCTCCGGTGGGATTTCGTCCACTCTTTTCAGTCTCTTCAAAAGTATGTGACTAGTTCTATGATATTCTGTTTTTTTGCTGTGTCGCAGCATTGTCCTCCATAAACTATTGCTGGTTGAGTAATGAATGCAAAGAAGGACACCAAGTGTTGTTGAAGAAAGAAAATAGAACATCCCATTTCGCAGCGAGAGTAATTGATATGTTTGAATAAGAAAAAGTATACAAATTACCAATATACTTTCTGTATCAATCCCCACGGTTTTCTACATCTCTGCTTGCTGTCCTTCTATAGAAAGCTTCATTGTTTATTTCCAGTGGACATAAATCTGACCAGGTCACACAAGTGCCAGAACGTTATAAACACACGGCTCTGATTACTCTATGATAAACGAGCCATGCACCTGTGTGACCATGGTCAGATTTCTATCCACTGGAAGTAAAAACATGGGCTTTTCATAGAATGACAGCAAGCAGGGGCTAGAGCTAGAAAACTGTGAGGAATTGATACAGCAAGTATATTGGAAAATTGTATCATTTTCATCATACAAACAATAACAAAAATTGTGCACAGTGGCAATACCCCTTTAAGTTTAGAGACCGCAGGCAAATATCATTTAGATATCCAATTTTACAAACAATTACATACAAAATATGGTGTCAAATTACAGAAAAGAATTTCAGGATTGTGGTTCTCTCAATGTACAGAACTGGAGATACAGACAGTTAAAGAAATAGGTGGTAACTGTATTTAAACTGCAGCTTACATTTCTAACTATACCAAAAGCATGTTTATGCTATATAGCCACTCTAACTACAGCATCAAACTTGATTCATCTCAGGTAAAAAGTGACTCTTCTCTGCTCATTTTCCATGACTTTTGGAGAGGTTTTTGTAGGTAAACAGAGGGAATTCACATAAAAAAGAATTCTAGAAAAGACATTTCATACCCTACCTAAGTGGCTGGTAGTTTAATGATGTAAAATTGGTGAGAGTGTTATTTAATTTGTTAGCCTTAGAATCTTTGTAGGTTCATTGGAACCAACACTCATTACAATAAAATGTATATGTTTAAAGTCTCCCGCCAACTCTCAAGAGCAAGAGATTTCCTTTATGTGTCTGCATGCCCAATTGAGCGGCTAACAATATGTGGCCCTGATGGGAAAGCCCTGATGTTTCTGTTGTTCCATTTTTTTATGTCCAAAAAAACTGAGGTTTAACATGGTTAGAAAAAGCACATGATTCCCCAATCATTCGTGAAAAAATCTGGGTTTTTTCCTCTCTCATATTTGCAACGGTTTGTGCAACTTTTGTATATTTCTGTCTAAATTAGCAACTTTTTCACTCTCTAGTAAAGTTAGCCACCACAAGAATTTTCCAACCCTTAATATATCTTTAAAAATGCAAATGTGTATGTTTGGAAAAGTTGTAATTTTGTCGCAAATCGAGGTTAAAAGGTTGCAAATAAACGTGTCACAATCAGGGGTTTGCAGAGGTGTTACAAAACTTTTATTTAAACTCCCACGACTCAGTTGCCTTATATATCAACCCTCTAAGATAAATCAACAAGTCCAAAACCCGAAAAAAAAACAAACAAATGTCCTAACTAAAGATTAATTACAAAAAGCACAAATGACAGTATGTGGGGAGGAAATAACACAAAGCACAGGTGGTCTGGACAAGGGGATCTCTGGTTTCCCCTCAAATAACGCTTCAATGAATGATGTCCAAGAAAATTACCACGACATATATTAATATTCTTATGGATAAAATTTGAAAGTAAAGTGAAGAATATTTATATATGTGTGGTCACTTTCTGGGCATATTCATTAAAGATAAAGACCCTTAAAGATTTTATTGCCTTCGTGATCGCATATGTGAAAAAAATGGGGCAGTTTCTAAATTTTATACATGGGCGATGAGAGTGGAAAAAACGAAGATGTGAAAAACTCCCATAGAAAGAATGGTTGACAGAATCAAGGATGTGAAAAAAAAATGCACCAGTATGAAGCAATGCTGCTTTTTTACTAAATAAATCTAATGCTAAAAGACACGTTTGTCCATAAGATCCTCAGAAAAAATAAAAAGTATCTGTTGGTTTGATTGGGGGAATTGAAGTCCCAGTGTATGTGTGTGGTAAATATATGAAGCCCAAGACTTGACACATTGCCAGGAATACTTTTTTGGATGTTATGCATTGGCTTTAGCATCCCTTAAAGGTCCTTCATTGTCCTTGTTAAACTTTCTCAATTAATATAAATATGACTTTTATTATACTTAAAGTTTTTACATGCACACAGTACATAGAATTTCTGGTAAAATCTCTACCCGGAACTTGAAAATCATTTTGCAATGTAAAATTCTGGGAGCCACACTCAGGAAGAAGCTTGTTTTCTTTTAGCTGGAATGTCCTCGGTGGTCCATATCTAGCTTTGCATGAATATTTCATAGGAGTCCGAAAACATTATAGGAATCAGGTGGGGGTGTATCCTATAATATAATATAACTATAAATTTATATTTGTTTATATAAAATAAAAAATGTTCATTAAATGTTTACATACAGTTACAACATGGTACTATGGGTTAATCTGCCTCCATATATATTATGTTATTTTTCTATGGGTGGTTTAATTGGAAAATGAGAAAGTCAAAGGCCAGAAATCTTAAATTATGTATAACACCGTCATTGCCTGGAATCCGAATGACATAAAACCTAATCTGGGTATTTCATTACATAGTGTCACTATTTGACTAATTCTTAATAATCAGATAGGAAACGTTTTAGTTTTTGACCTAATGACTGAAAATACTATATTAGCGTCACAACTCCTGCTTAAGACTAAGAGGTCACCTAAATAGGATGCCTTACTCACTGAGGAAGACTGAATATATAGCACACAGATAATTGCTATCATACAAAGTGAAGCAGCTTCCCAAACCTTCCAACTTGTTATCATCTCAATTACACACATTTCTAAGTATACCAGTACTGCCCTTATATCAGACTCATGGACCTTGCTGCATATTGTAGATTCAAGATAGAAATTCATTGGACGTTCATTCCTGATGCTAGAGTTGAGGTGAAAGGCATTTGTCATTGAGTGAAGCGCCTCTCTATTTTGCTCAAATTGCATTTTTAAGTGCAATTCAAACCCAAAGCGTGAACGCAACTAAGGCTCCTGCACCCCCTGAAGATGTGCCATTGCTGCAGCTGTGGTTCTCCGTAGTTAAGATTTGGTACCGGTTAGGCAACATCAGTGGTGGCGAACCTATGGCACAGGTGCCAGAGGTGGCACTCGAAACCTTCTGTGGGCACCCAGGCCTTCACCCCAAACTCATAAATTGCCAGATAGGACTCAAGGCTTTCTCCTGTGATCAAAACAGCCCAGGACTGTACTTCTATTGTATTGGGGTCCTCAGGATGCCAATATAATTAAAACCTGATACAGCAGGGATCAATAAGTTAACTGCTTTAATGTCATGTTGGCACTTGCGACATATAAGTGGGGTTTGGTTGTAGCTTGGGCACTCTGTCTCCAAAAGGTTCACCATCACTGGGCTACATGCACACTTCCGGAGGGGGATGTATATACGGCCAACACATATACGGCTATACACATCCAACATAGACGGCAATGGGCGCATGTGCGCCTATGGGAGCAGAGTTACTGCGCTGCACAGTGTGGACGTAATACCGCTCAGTACCCCATGATGAAAAGATAGGACATGTCCTATCTTCTCTCAGCATTTGGCGCTGTGCGCCATATCCTACGTATTTCTTTTATACTCTAAGGAGAGGGGCGGGCCGTGGCGGCGAATCGGGAGGTGGCAGAGTGTGATGGTAGCCTAGCCATAGAAAGCACAAAGAGTGAAGGAATACCTTTTGAGGCTAACTGAGTATATTTGATGGTGAGCTTTGTGAGATACTAGTTCTCGTTATCAGACAGAAACAGGAAATTCACAGCATTTTATGCAACAGTAGGAAGTGATCATCAAAGGATATTAAAAGAAAAAAAACAGCAGAAGATATTACACATATATATGCGGTGGCTTTAGCTTCTACTATCAATCCACAGACATCTTGACATAAATGCTCGGGCCACATTTTTGGACCTATGCCTGGGTGTAGGGCGTCATAGGGCATTTTGTTACATATAGCTACTATCTGATAGTTAATTTCTACAGTAAGATCGAGGACAGAAGTTGAACTATTATTTGTTAATATACAATCTAGAGGTTTATGGGGGAAAAACATTGTATAATACTGAGCGAGGGGTGATTAGTTCCTGTACAGTTTAGTTGGGTAAGCACTTTAGAACTACCCATATTAATGATATAGGTCATTAAAAGTGTGAAATAATGTTAAAAGCTACATTTAGAAGAGATAGAATACAGCAGAGCCCACACCAGTGCTTTTAGCTAAATATTAGTGACATTTCAATGATTTAAATAGGGCTTTTACCTTTATTATGGTAGCAAAGTAATACTCTTGAGAGGATCATAGTTCCTAGAACAGTGATGTGACATTAGTTTAAAAGTCTTCAGTGTACACTGAAATAAATAAATGCACTTCCATGCCCAAGTGTAAAATAAGGATGGGATGAAAAAGTTCATGAGTTATATATACAATGCACCAGAAAGTGGCAAATCAGAATGTGACAATTGATTAAAAGATATTTCTTACTTTATGGAACATAGACATTGTAGTATTAGTCATAGAAAAAATGATTACACCAATAATACCCAAAAGCTGTGGAAAAGGTGAGACACTGTGATGTAAAGTCATTTATAGGATAGATATGAGAGAAGGATTATGAGAAAGATATCCTGGGCTAAAGATAAAGACATATTGGGGAAGGAATTACATGTGAAATTATGCCTACAGGTTCTATGTAATGTATATGCCTACATAGGACATAGGGGAAAGCCTCTCTTGGTCCTCTGTTTTTTTTCTCAGCCTCTTCTTTTACCAGATCTCTGTTTATTATTGGTCCATTCAAAGACTGAAGCAATAGCTGTCTATAGAATATTGTCCAAATCAATCAATCTGACAGCGCACAGCTATGGTTAAAAAGTGGTCTTTGAGAAACTTATGGTCCATGTCATAAATGAAACAAATAAAAAAATTTTAAAATGTTTCCAATCTCTGAGGAAGTCAGCTTGACACGCATGTGTGTGGGGTCTCTATCCTCTCCCAACCCATTATACAGTATGCGGTGATATTATTCATTTTTGATTTATTAAAGCATGTGCTTGTAGCTATTTTTGTCTATTCAAACTGCCATACTTAACCCTTCCACCTACTATGGTACTAGTTAGTTGTATTATATAATGAAAGGCTGATATTATTGTTTTACCTGGTTCAGTGGCTCATTCCCTTCAACAAGTAATTGATATGGTTTGGATAATAAAAGTTTACAAATTTCCAATTATTTTCTGTATTAATTTCTCTCAGATTTCGAGATCTCTCTTGCTGTCCTCTATAGAAAGCTTCTGTTATTCCAGTGCAAGAAATCTGACCCTGGTGCACACATGTGCAAGGTCTTTATAACACACATCTCTGATTACTCTCTGTGATACTAATGAGTTGTGCCTTGTGACACGGTCAGATCTATCCACTGAGAGTAAACATAGAAGATTCTATAGAAGGACAGCAGCGCAGAGTTTAGAAAAACCAAGGAATGATGCAGAACATATTATTTTTTATCATACCAACATAACATTAATTTGCCAAAAGTTGGGAATTCCCCTTATCATTATCTGTTTGTGACTCTACATATCACCTAGGTTAAAAACTGTGTTTTTAATTGTTTTAAGTCTTGAGTTATTTCTTGAATAAAGTATTTTTCAATACACTGTACACATCTGCTTTTTGTAACTATTGTGTTGATTTACAACGAGTGGGGAATTCTTATGAATTAAGAAATTATTAAATGCTGTATCCTTACAATTGATTACAATATAAAACATTAAGGCACAGTACTTCACAGACTGCCATGTTTATACTGTTGGATCTGAGAGTTTCCAGGGCTCACAAACTTAAGAACAGAGATCGGGGTTCCCCATGAGGGGGCTACTATTATATCTATAGGGAGTGTCATGTCTGGTCAGCAGTTTCAGAACTTCTAAATAAAGCCGTTAGAGGAAGTTTTTTATCCATAAACACTGGTTTTGAAACAGGAACTTAAAACCCCTATTTCAAGGTAGAGTTTGGGGATCAAGAATTGAAACTTACATTAGTACACATTCATGAAATATTCTGTAAATATGCTATGAATACTAAAGAGAACCCATCATGCAAAATAACCCCCCTAAACTAAATATATTTTAATAAACTGCCATTAGAGAGCATTGTCTCTATCCCTTTTGCTTCCCTCTACATGCCTGTAAACCTAAAGCAATGAGGTCCTAAAGCTGATGCAAATGACCTGTGAAATGTCCAATGAAGCATTAGCATATTCAAGTGTCAACTTATTCATGAGTGGGAGGACCAGCCCAACCCCAAGTGCATGACTGACAGCCTGTATAAGATGTGAGGCTGTTATAATGATGTGTCCTGGTGCTTGTGGCCACAACACCTTGCAGCCTGTGTGTGCATGTGTGTGTTAGGAGAGACATACAGCAGACCAGGCAGCCATTGTACAGCAGAACATGTCGATTCATGTGTAGCTGATGTCTCTCACCTGTTATTAGGAGATGCAGCATTGCCAGCAGATGCAGCACACAAAGCCATGCTTACATAAACAACACAGACATGAGCAGGGTGGAGGAAGGGGAGGGGTAACAGGGGTGACATCACTGCCTCTGACCATGTGACCAGCCTCATTTACATGATAAAAAATAGATTATTTACAATGAATAATGTGTGACATAACTAGTAAAGGGTGGGATGGATCCTTGTGAGCTGCTCCAACAGGTAAGTAGTGACAAGACTAGTGACACAGACCCTGATGACAGGTGCCCTTTAAAGTGAAACTTTCACTGGGGAAATGGCATTTTCAGCTGTTATTTTGAAACAAACTTTGTCAGCATTTTGAATATTTCGATACTTTATATCAGTTTCATTCCCTTACCGTTCATGCCAGCGGAATGTGTGGGAGTCCCAGAGGAGCAGTAGCTGCAGCCTGTGTGTGCCTGTATGAGTTTATCTCTTACACTCAGGCAGTCTTAACCCTCCTCACTTCCTGGCATGTGCAGTAATTAGGCAAGGGAGGAGGGGGATGGTGTGGAGTAGAGGAAAGCAAGCATGAGGGATGCAGGCTGCAGCTGCCGCCCCTCATAGCTATATGGTTGTGTATTCTATAGAGGCTGCATGTGAGTTCACATTTAGTCTCACTGTGTGTGATTAACATCTCTGCAGTGAGGATTAAACTGTTTTATTGATGTTGAATTAAGTGTCCATAGCATACTACAGCATGGAGAGAGCAGGGATGGTTAACACGCAACAGGCTGTAAACAGCAGCGAGAGAGGAGAAAGAGACATGTCTTCAATTCTGTAAACAGATTTACATATTAACATAGAAGTAACATTTTAACTTTAAACAAATGCTCATATACACAAATTTTGCAGAACTAATCTCCAGAGGATATCGCTCCCCAATTGATGCCTACAGCCACCGGTCATGGGCCTTTGGTGGAGCATTACATCCTATATTTGACCCTGCTCGTTCTTATGGAGAAGTGCTCACCCCTCAAGTGTTGTGCCCGTAGCCCGGGTCTAATATACATTTGTGTGCATGGAGTCTAAGGAGAAATTCTTATTGGGAGTACCAGTATATAAAAAAAAAATGTTCACAACACCCCCCAACATAATATCAAAAATCATCTGAATTGAAGTTACATTTTAAAAAATTTAAGGCAGTCACACAAATCTGTTAAGATTCTTAAAGGCAACGGTGTTCTAAATCTAAGCACTGATAAGTTTAGTTTACTTTAGGCAAGTGGAATGTCTCCTAGAAATGACAAATACTTTTATGAACGAGAAATGTGCAAACAGGTGTTCACTTTGTTGTCCATGCACGCACCTCCAAGAAAAAAAGACTCTGACATTGTGATCTATCTTATAGCGGAGGAGGATAAAAAACTATTTAGCTAAACTTATTTTAATGAATAACTGCCATTTGTCACTGGTGGAAAGGTCTAAATTGTTCTGTTTACTGTTTGGCTGCTTAGTTTGGACTCATTACATGAGAGAATGTTTTTTGTTTGATTGCAATTGCCGCCGAAAAGCTTTCATGATGATCAATTGGGCAAAAATTAAAAAGAGCTAATGAGCAGGTAAGAATAGCAAAGGGCTCTAAAAGCCTGTCATACATACAAAGAATTTACAACGTGGCACCTGACAACACCACAATACCACATAAAACTACAGCTGCAATATAATAAGCTAAGATTGTTCCGCTTGTTTCATTGTGATTTCTATACATAAAAATATTCATAATGGTAAGTAATGGTGCAGTCACACTTTTATTTTCCATATGCTAGTAATAATATAAAGTGAATTTGGGATTGTGCAGCTGGATGGTAGTACAAAGAAAAAAACCTATAGTCAGGTGAAAAATAAACAAAGAAATATCTCAGCAACAAAGAATGATGAGCATGTGCTTCTATGTAACTTTTAGTTATACACAGAAATATACAGCACCCATAAAAGATATGGGCCCATGCGTACATTCTATATGCCTGAGACTTCACATCAGCTGTATTACCGTAGTTTTCTGTTTTCTATTCAAGTTATACTGTACAGTTCTGACAATCTGCAAAGACCATACCATACTGTACCCACCTATGTGGCATTTTGAACAGACTCTGCACAAACAAAATCCCTGTGACACACCTTTAGAGACTGGGTGCCAAAGCAAAAAGTAAAAGAGTGTCCAAACTGCAAACCCACAACCCATTTATATATCGCTATGTGCCAACAAAACATTTAAGCAGTAACCTATGTTCCTTGCTCTTCCACAGCTTTCAACACTATTGACATCCTCAGGTTAACAATATTATTAAAAGAAAGAGGGGAATTATCATTGTAGCTTTCCCTCCAGGAACCCCTAGACAGGAAGAATTACAGGGCCCAGACAGAAAGTCCAAAAGGCCATAATAAACTATATTGTCCAAGCTTCTCACACACCTGCCAGTTCCAGGCAACCCAGGATTTATTATTTTAAAACAGCCACTGAGTGCAGAACATGCTAGATGACTGAGACTACAGGCGGAGGCTGAGTCCGTCTGTTCTTAAACTCTGTGCTGGGTCCTGGCCCACAGATTAAGTGCCAACTTCTGACACGGGGGTGATAGGTTTGCCACAAATGTTTTGAAGGATGACATTAGCTTTGTAGGGAAAGGTACTGTAAAGCCAATAGTTAGATAATGACATCGGCGAGGGGGGTTCCTACTTCCAAATGGAACAATGGATTGGTATGACTAGGATTATCTACCATGTGGTTACTTTCCAGTGCACAAAAGTACCAACTACTTCTATAATTGACACAGCTGTGATCCGGCAAAGGAGTTGGACAATAGAGCAGTAATGCATGTGATCACTTGGTTACCCTGCCTGGAAAAAATACCCAGTAAGGTTACTTTCTGCTACTATTGCAAGTGGAAACACAAAACTCTCGCGAAGCATGGCGAAACTGGTGTCCACCTGGTCTGTATATTACCTGTGTATGTGTCCATTGCCCTCTGTTATTCCTCATGGGTAAGGGTCAATACCAGTTGTAAGCAAATACCTTGACTTGTTCTGTGGACATACCTTCTATAACTCTATAACAGGTCACTGTGATCTATTAACATGTATATTTAGTTATTTGACCATAGGTGGCTTTTTCCTGGTATGTGTCTTTTTAAATGGCCACACCATGCTGCAGATACATGGGGTGGTACAGTGTGCAGGCAGCACTTCCCCCCTCCCTACTGTGTGTGAAACTGCCTCTAATTCAGAGAGAGATCACTTAAGGGCAGATGGAGAGGTGTGTATGCTAGGAGACAGACAGGGGAGAGTGAAACAGTCTAAAAGCCGGTGAAGCTACATAATGGAGGGGCTCTGGAAATAGCCCCAAGTAGTCTTTCAGACTCTTAGCATAATTTTGAAAGTTGAGATTAGAAGGAAGGAGGTATAGATAAATATTAAAAGATTTCACACAGTCACAGGACCCTGGATCTATAGTATCACACTAATTATTATCAATGCTGATTTTGAGGAGATTAGATTTCCTTTACAAGTGTACAAGGATCCAAATCTTGACCCTATATATATGTTTCCAATTTGTTATGGGAGACGGAAATTATGCTTTTGGCAGACAATTAGAAGGGGAAGAAGAGTATCTCTCCGAGGGAGACAAATGAAAGGGGGAGGGGGTGGGGTAAGTCGGGACACCTCTCTCTTGAGAGTGTGAAGTGATGAGGACTTAATGTAAGCGAGGGAGTGGGGAAGGAGAAGGAGAAGGTGGAATAAACGGGGAAAAGAGGGAAGGCCGTAGGGAGAAAAGCTAGACCTGGGGAAGAGGAGTAAGGGGGTCGGCTACGCAAGGAGAGGATAGCGGGAAGGTAAAGCGAAAAGCAGGATATAAAGAAGGGTGGGGCGTTTGAAATAAAGTTGAATGCGTTATATGCAGACGCATAGGGTAGATTAGATAATAGGAGCGAGGGAATGTGTCTATCTTAATTACAGAAGACAACATCACACGACAACAGGAGACACAATCTCAAAGTACATAAGAATTCAACACAGCTTGCATATGTGTTTGGGGGAGCGTGGCATTAATGGTTTGGTGAGGACTGTGAGCGTAGTAGGTAGTATATAGTCAGGATGTCCTAGGAATCTTGGAGTAAGACCTGCTCCTGTTCTATTTTTGAGAACTTCAAAACGTCTAGAAAGGAGCTATACAGTACCTGAGTCAATTTAATTATGATGAGTCTATAAAATTTTTTAAAATAGCCCTTTATTAGTGAAAAAGTGATTCCATGGTAGGCATTATATGAGGGCTGGAAGGGTAGACTCCCATGAATGAGTGCGTTAAGACCATGTTCCATGGTATTTCTTAAAGATTAAAATTATTAAATTATTCTTGGCATTATTTAAAATTACATTTTCAGAATTCCAGCACTGAAAGAGGGTCTTTACTTATCTTTTATGTATGTATCATCTGTGTATTGAATTAAAACTTATATGGGATAGCTTTAGTAGGATTTTTTTATTTTTAAATACAAAATAGTAACTAATATGTTCAGATCAATAAAAGTTATGTGCAACGACCTTCAAATATGTTTTTACACATCTTGGACTTTAAAGCAAATATGTAATAGGAGTCAACAAGTAACACAGTTACCAATTATCGTTGTGTTGAACGAACTTTATATGCTTTTCTTCACGTAAGCATAACTGATCTTTCAACAAAATTTTAGAAATCAATACTACAGGATATTATAGCCAGACCATTCCCCCAAGATTTAGGCAGCCCCCAATATATAGATAGCCAATGCCCCCACCCACATATCAAAATGTGTCCCAAAACCCTTCACCCATTGAAATTAATGGCACACAAGTCTTTTTCTGCAAACCACACAGCCCACAATAATAATATTTTTTCTAGTTTTCTAGCATCTTTTGACTGATTATAACGATAACCCTTTGCATACAGTGGAAATTTCTCATACCCTTAGTCCTGTGCATGTATTAACAGCAGGAGATTACATGGACATGTGTTTTTATTATTATCATACTTTTTAGCACAAAATCAAAGCATTGTTTTTACAACTTTGACAGATTGCATAATTTATAGATATAGGCCCACATTTACTAAGAACAGTGAAAACTGCACTTTGTGTAGTGTGCCTGTGTATAGTGCAGAGGGCTTCATAAATGCGGCGCATGTTCCACTGAGCACCAGAACGCCCATTTCAGTGCAGAAATTTGTGTGGCACAGACACTTCTTACATAACTGTGAAAGCACTGAAAAGAATGTGCAAAGTCTGCCAGAAACTTAGAACCTTAGTAAATGTGGGCCATAATGTATTTCATATATGGGAACAGTAAACAGTTAATGTTTTTCACTGGAATAGGTATCAATTACATACAACACACATTTCTAGCATTCATATCGAAAGCTACAGTATGATTAACCATAAACAGGTTCTGAACTCTCACTTATGCTGTTCTAAAAACAGCAATATTTACATGCACGGTTATGCAATGCACCAAAATTGCCTGAAGCAAGACATCTTTATAATTTGACCATATCCACTTTCTGCTTATGTTGACGTTAAAATCATTTCATCCCTTCTGAATAAATACAATCACAGAACTAACTAATCACAACTTGGGACAATGAGTTGACTTAAAGGGAACCTGTCACCAGAGACCTCATTTTTACAAAAGACAGGTTGCAGAAGCCCTTTACACCTACATTGTGAGCATTTGAATTAGAATATAATTGTGTGTTTTAACCTACCTATCTTCCTATCAAAATTATCAGGTGAGTCCCAGGATATGTTTTGGTTTGGTTGCATTTAAAGAAAAAACACATGTTGTACATGTGTTGCTCAAACACTCCTCAGCTCACAGCCCATCCTCTATCTGCAACTGTACAACTCCTATCTCCGGCTCCTTCACTCAGGGAAAGTGGTCATATGTGTGAGCTGACATCAGTAGGGGAGGAAGGAGTTGTACAGGCTTCTGCAATATGTCTTTAGTGAATATGAGGTCCTTGGTGACAGGTTCCCTTTAAGGCTGCTCCAAATTTTTGACAATCTTTAAATTTAGTAAGCATAAAAAGATAAAAGTAACACTTTATGCAATCTAAGTATTTAAAGGGGCTTTCCAGGATAATTCATTTTAAAATATTGATTTCAGGTATTGATAAAAGACAAATAACCCACAATTCCCTTTCTCTACCCATCTGGTCCGCCATGGCATGTCCCATCACCGGCAACAACTGTAGCTTATCACTGACCTAAACAGTGTTTGGCTGAGGTTGTAGAGGGAGTTTTTTTTGGTATGTTAGATCAGCCTCTCCATTAAAAAAAATATATTTTGGACGATCCCTTTAATAATTTAGAGTGAATAAAATATCACTTTTAGCTCCTTATGTATACTAAACTGCCGCTTGCTGGCTAAATGGCCAAAAATATAATAAAAAAGATTTTTTTCTTCATCTCAAATGTTTTGTTCAATAAATCTATTAGTTTATAGTCTTTCATAAACTTTATGAGGCATTCTAATTCTGATATTTCATTTTTATGGCAAACAGTGTAATGAAAAAGAAGAGTCATGTATGAGACGTTAATCAAAGTTTATGACAAACACCACACAAGCAATGGGATCTGGCTCAATGTAAATCAATTCGCATTTAATTACACATCTAATTTAATTGCATTCATCAAATCTTGGGGATGTGATTATGCTAAAGTTAACATCCCCAACATATTATGTAGATATGTAGGAAAATAGGTTCTTCCAAAACCATGATTTAACAATGATATCATTAGTTCACACTATAAATGAAGGATGCAGAAAGATAATTAGACTATGGGTGACCTTTTATAACTACGCATAATCTTATGTCCATAAGTGGTTTTCCAGTTTTGAGTAAACAAGTACAATGTATAGTTGGTATATCACTGAACAGTATACTTTATTAATACCAAAGTTATGCCTCAACTATATACATCATCAAGTGACAAGTGATATGTCCGAGGCTCAGTAACAAATATTTTTAATAACAATAAATATATCTTTAAGTATTTTGATAATTTTTGTAACAGTGGATGACTTTAAAGAAGTATTACCATCTAAAGTAATTATGACCTATCAATGGGTCCAACCTCTAGAAACTACTTTTTTCTCAAGATCATTCTATGATTCCATATCTGGGGTGTTCATAACCTAGTTGTGCATTCATGTTCACCTCCGCACATAAGTCTATGGGAATGAAAAAAAATAGCAAAGGCTTAAAGGGAAAACTCTTGTGCGCCTATATGTCTACGGCCATCGGGGAAGACTTATGTATGGACGCAACCTTGCGGCCGTACATACGTCCCCCATAGACGGCAATGGCTGCACGGAGCTATACATGTCCTATCTTTCCCCGTCTTACGCCGTGCGCCATGCATTGTTATGGAGAAGGGAGGGGTCACCACTTCTCCTCTCCTTTTCAGTGAACGTATGCCCACCCGGCTACGGCCCGGCGGGCATACGTTTGTGAGCATGTAGCCTATGACTGCATGTTGCTAGTAAATAAGAACCAACAGCATTTCTCATGTATGAAGGGTGTTGTGTGACTCTGCAGTGAGCTACAATATCCTCCATAAGGATTAGAGGGAAAACAGTTGTGTGCCTCTGTGTCTATGTATGTCATAGCAAAAAAGAACCACTACCATTTCCCAAGTATTCCCCATGTATGGATGGTGTCTTGTGACTCTTCACCCAGCTACAATTGCCTATGTAATGAGCAGTTTCCTATCACCTTACAGCTTCTGCATTGTGGGATTCTGCATTTTATTTTTCCGTTGTCATGTTTAAGCCCAAAGCCTAATCCTTTGGATTTGTAACAAAGAGAAAACAAGGCAGGTCTCAATGGTGGATTTGTATTTGTCTATTGTACTGTAATAGAATGTGCTATTAATACACTTTCAATAGTCTCTTCAGGAAATGGTATAATTGGATTTATCATGTAAAATGAAACAGTACATTTATTCATTTGCTAAGGTCTCAGCTACTGTTTGCCTGAATTCAAGCAATTTGACTAATTTTGACAAAAGTAAGCTACCTGTTGTTTTTATTTCATTCCACTGCTGTGTGTGTGAAAGCAATTCTGCTGCAGATGATACAAACTGGACTTGGCGGATGGAAAAGGACATCACGTGGAAAGAAGGTTTCTGGAGAAATGCGCTTTGAAATGTTCCCTGCAGTGGTGCTGTTTGTAAAAAAGCCTCAAGGATTGTGGAAAGAAAAAAATTAGAGAGCAAAGCTTATCCCCAGTAAGCCATGGAGTTTAGTGGCTGCAACATTCCCTGCATCTATATATATAATATATATTAATTTATTGTAAGGGGTACACTATGCCACTAGAACAGTATTTTTCAAAATCATCAAAGTATATTGACATAAAACATTTATTTTGCAAAAAAATTGATGATCGTAATTAGAGAACAGAAATGTCTGCAGCACAGAGAAAGAATATTACAAAATTTCTGAAGGCTCCACCAGTCACCAATCAGTAGGACGTGTACAGGCCTTTCCTTTGATTGGCTTCAGCACATATGAGGCCACGGTATATTAGTCTCTCACACTGCTCCGGTGGGATTTTGTCCACTCTTCTTCCAGTCTCTTCAAAAGTTATGTGACTAGTTCTATGATATTCTGTTTTTTGCTGTGTCGCAGCATTGTCCTCCATAAACTATTGCTGGTTGAGTAATGAATGCAAAGAAGGAACCAAGTGTTGTTGAAGAAAATAGAACATCCCATTTCAGCGAGTAATTGATATTGTTTGAATAATGAAAAAGTTATACAAATTACCAATATACTTTCTGTATCAATCCCCACGGTTTTCTACATCTCTGCTTGCTGTCCTTCTATAGAAAGCTTCATTGTTTATTTCCAGTGGACATAAATCTAACCATGGTCACACAAGTTCCCAGAACGTTATATAACACACGGCTCTGATTACTCTATGATATAACGAGCCATGCACCTGTGTGACCATGGTCAGATTTCTGTCCACTGGAAGTAAACCATGAGGCTTTTCATAGAATGACAGCAAGCAGAGGGCTAGAAAACTGTGAGGAATTGATACAGCAAGTAAATTGGAAAATTTTATCATTTTTCATCATACAAACAATAACAAAAATTTGCCGAAGTGGCAGTACCCCTTTAAGTTTAGAGACCGCAGGCAAATATCACTTTAGATATCCCAATTTTACAAACAATTACATACAAATATGGTGTCAAATTACAGAAAAGAATTTCAGGATTGTGGTTCTTCAATGTACAGAACTGGAGATACAGACAGTTAAAGAAATAGGTGGTAACTGTATTTTAAACTGCAGCTTACATTTCTAACTATACCAAAAGCATGTTTATGCTATATAGCCACTCTTACTACAGCATCAAAACTTGATTCATCTCAGGTAAAAAGTGACTCTTCTCTGCTCATTTTCACATGACTTTTGGAGAGGTTTTTTGTAGGTAAACAGATGGGAATTCACATAAAAAAGAATTCTAGAAAAGACATTTCATACCCTACCTAAGTGGCTGGTAGTTTAATGATGTAAAATCTGGTGAGAGTGTTCATTTAATTTGTTAGCCTTAGTAATCTTTGTTAGGTTCATTGGAACCAACACTCATTACAATAAAATTGTATATGTTTAAAGTCTCGCCAACTCCTCAAGAGCAAGAGATTTCCTTTTAGGATGGCTGCATGCCCAAATTGAGCAGGCTAACAATAGTGGCCCTGATGGGAAAGCCCTGATGTTTCTGTTGTTCCATTTTTTTATGTCCAAAAAAACTGAAGGTTTAACATTGGTTAGAAAACAGCACATGATTCCCCAATATCATTAGTGAAAAAATCTGGGTTTTTTCCTCTCTCATATTTGCAACGTTTGTGCAACTTTTGTATATTTCTGTCTAAATTAGCAACTTTTCCACTCGTCTAGTAAAGTTAGCCACACAAGAATTTTCCACCCCTTAATATATCTTTAAAATGCAAATGTGTATGTTTGGAAAAGTTGTAATTTTGTCGCAAATCGAGGTTAAAAGGTTGCAAATAAACGCTTGTCACAATCAGGGGTTGCAGAGGTGTTACAACTTTTTATTAAACTCCCACAGACTCAGTTGCCTTATATATCAACCTCTAAGATAAATCAAACAAGTCCAAAACCCGGAAAAAAACAAACAAATGTCCTAACTAAAGATAAATTACCAAAAAGCACAAATGACAGTATGTGGAGGAAATAAACAAAAGCACAGGTGGTCTAGGACAAGGGGATCTCTGGTTTCCCCTCAAATAACGCTTCAATGAATGATGTCCAAGAAAATTACCACGACATATATTAATATTCTTATGGATAAAATTTGAAGTAAAGTGAAGAATATTTATATATGTCGTGGTCACTTTCTTGGGCATCATTCATTAAAGATAAATGACCCTTAAAGACTTTTATTGCCTTCTGTGATCTGCATATGTGAAAAAATGGGGCAGTTTCTAAATTTTTATTCATGGGCGATGCATGAGTGGAAAAAACTGAGATGTGAAAACTCCCATAGAAAGAATGGTTCCGACAGAATCACGGATGTGAAAAAAAAATGCACCAGTATGAAAGCAATGCTGCTTTTTTACTAAATAAATCTAATGCTAAAAGACACGTTTGTCCATAAGATCCTCAGAAATAAAAAGTATCTTGTTGGTTGCATTGGAATTGATAAGTTTCCCAGTGATGTGTGTGGTAAATATATGAAGACCAAGACTTGACACATTGCCAGGAAATACTTTTTTGGATGTTATGCATTAGGCTTTAGCATCCCTTAAAGGTCCTTCATTGTCCTTAGTTAAACTTTCTCAATTAATATAAAATCTGACTTTTATTATACTTAAAGTTTTTACATGCACAAGTACATAGAAATTTCTTGGTAAAATCTCTTACCTGGAACTTGAAAATCATTTTGCAATGTAAAATTTCTGGGAGCCACACTCAGGAAAGAAGTTTGTTTTCTTTTAGCTTGGAATGTCCTCGGTGGTCCATATCTAGCTTTGCCATGAATATTTTCATAGGAGTCAGAAACATTATAGGAATCAGGTGGGGGTGTATCCTATAATATAAATATAACTATAAATTTATATTGTTTATATAAATAAAAAAATGTTCATTAAATGTTTACATACAGTTACAACATGGTACTATAGGGGTTAATCTGCCTCCATATATATATATATGTTATTTTTCTATGGGTGTTTAATTGGAAAATGAGAAAGTCAAAGGCCAGAAATCTTAAATTATGTATAACACCGTCATTGCCTGGAATCCAGAATGACATAAAACCTAATCTGGGTATTTCATTACATAGTGTCACTATTTTGACATAATTCTTAATAATCAGATAGGAAACGTTTTAGTTTTTGACCTTAATGACTGAAAATACTATATTAGCTGTCACACTCCTGCTTAATGACTAAGAGGTCACATAATAGGATGCCATTACTCACTGAGGAAGACTGAATATATAGCACACAGATAAAATTTGCTATCAATACAAAGTGAAGCAGCTTCCCAAACCTTCCAACTTGTTATCATCTCAATTACACTACATTTCTAAGATACCAGTACTGCCCTTATATCAGACTCATGGACCCTGCTGCATATTGTAGATTCAAGATAGAAATTCATTGGACGTCTCATTCCTGATTGCTAGAGTTGAGGTGAAAGGCATTTGTCATTGAGTGAAGCGCCTCTCTATTTTGCTCAAATTGCATTTTTAAGTGCAATTCAAACCCAATGCGTGAACGCAACCTAAGGCTCCTGCACCCCCTGAAGCTGTGCCATTGTCTGCAGCTGTGGTTCTCCGTAGTTAAGATTTGTACCGTGTTAGGCAACTACATGCACACTTCCGTATGGAGGATGTATATACGGCCAACACATATACGGGCTATACACATCCCACATAGACGGCAATGGGCGCATGGCGCCCTATGGAAGCAGTACCGCGCTGCACACGTGTGGAACCGTACCGCTCAGTACCCCATGAAAAGATAGGACATGTCCTATCTTCACTCAGCATTTGGCGCTGTGCGCCATATTCCTACGTATTTCTTTATACTCTACGGAGAGGGGCGGGGGTGGCAGTGTGCATGTAGCCTTAGCCATAGAAAGCACAAGAAGAGTGAAGGAATACCTTTTGAGGCTAACTGAGTATATTTGATGGTGAGCTTTTGAGAATACTAGTTCTCTTTATCAGACATGAAACAGGAAATTCACAGCATTTTATGCACAGTAGGAAGTGATCATCAAAGGATATTAAAAGAAAAAAACAGCAGAATGATATATACACATATATATGCGGTGGCTCTTCAGCTTCCTACTATCAATCCACAGACATCTCTGACATAAATGATCTGGCCACATTTTTTGACCTGATGCCTGGGTAGGGCGTCATAGGGCATTTTGTTACCATAGCTACTATCTGCCATTAGTTAATTTCTACAGTACAGATCGAGGACAGAAGTTGAACTATTATCTTGTAATATACAATCTAGAGGTTTCATGGGGGAAAACATTGTAATAATATGAGCGAGGGGTGATTTATGTTCCTGCTACAGTTTAGTTGGGTAAGCACTTAGAACTACCAATATTACTGATATAGGTCAATTAAAAGTGAAAATAATGTTAAAAGCTACATTTAGAAGAGATAGAATACAGCAGAGCCCACACCAGTGCTTTTAGCTTAAATATAGTGACATTTCAATGATTTAAATAGGCTTTTTACCTTTATTATGGTAGCAAAGTAATTATCTCTGAGAGGATTCATAGTTCCTAGAACAGTGATGTGACATTTAGTTATAAAAGTCTTCAGTTTACACTGAATAAATAAATGCACTTCATGCCCAAGTGTAAAATAAAGGATGGAAGAAAGTTCATGTAGTTATATATACAATGCACCAGAAAGTGGCAAATCAAGAATGTGACAATTGATTAAAAAGATATTTCTTACTTTATGGAACATAGACTTGTAGTATTAATGTCATAGTAAAAATGATTACACCAATAATACCAAAAGCTGTGGAAAAGGTGAGACACTGTGCATTGTAAAGTCAATTTTATATGGATAGATATGAGAGATTTGTAGAATTTCAAGTAAGTGTTATATTTCCTTTAATGTTCAGGATCTCGTTTCTGTAGCTCTTAGAACCACAAGACTGATGTGTTTTGAAAGATGAGATTCTTATTTTTAATATGATACAGAATGGTTTAAGCTACTATAGCAGTGATGGGATGTTGAAGTGAGGATCTAAAAAGTGACTCTTCTCAGCTCATTTACATCTGAATTTGGAGGTTTTTTTTTTAGATAAATAGGCAAACGTAAACAGATTTATTTTCATTTGCCTACAGCCAAGTTTACAGACTGATGAATCCCCTAGTGATCACACCCTTGTATGAAAGGACTGTCGGGTCACAAATTTATTCCCTATGGGACTGACAAAGATAGCCAAGCACTAAACTTGCATGGCTGGCTAGCAGCTCCATTCATACAGGGTACATAGGACTGTACTATTTAGAAATATAAGACATTAAATAGAAATACATTAAAGATGAACCTTGGTCGAATTCACATAGATCTATCCTTAACATGCAGTATAATTACTAATATATATATTACCATATATATTAGTCTCACAAATGTAGCGCAACTATGATATATATATATATACATATATATGTTTGCGCTACACTTGTGAGACTTTCAAAAGAATTTAATTTTAATAAATGTATATTTCCAGATATGGGAATAGAAAAAAGAGCTAGACCATATTGTTTGCCACAAATTCCTCAGGAGCTCAACAGTTAACAAGTTAATTATCATAAAAATCCATAGTCATTTCCTTTTATTTTATCTTGCTACTAATTTTAAGGTCTGCAAATCAATTTCCGCATGTGAATGATTTCATTATACCCACAAATGGGTTGCACAAATGCTTCTTTATGCGTATAGATAATGTATGATGGCAGGTGCTGCCATAAGGAACAGAATGAGGGGGGGGGTTATGAAATCCAAAAAGGCAGAAGTACTGCCCACATCAACCACATTAAACCAATTATTAGTGCAAGTGGAAAAAAATGAAAGCAGTCATCTGGTTGAGACCCTTTGTTCACATTGAAGGAATTATTTTTTAGTTTGTCCTGAATTTGGCCAAAAGATTAAGATCAGCTCTATAGTGACATCAGGAACAAAACATCCAACATGGTCAGATTTTATTTTTGGTGGCTTATAAAAATTCTTTATTTATTTAGTGCACACAGATTACGCAGCGATGCACAGAACTTGCCAAATCAGTCCCTGCCCCCAATGGGGCTCACAATCTAATCGACCTACCAGGATATTTTGGAGTGTGGGAGGAAACCGGAGGAAATCCACGCAAATGGGGAGAGAACATAAAAACTCTTTGCAGATGTTGACGCTGGGATAAAAACCCAGGTCCCCAGCGCAGCAAGACTGTAATGCTAACCACTAAGCCACCGTGCTGCTTAGAAGTGAAATATATGTTTTACTAGTGAAACGCATGGATGGTATTGTTGTTGTCCCATCTGCTCCTTTCCTTCATGGTTTGTCAAGCTCATTTTGCAATTTGTTTGGAATTTTACGTGGAAAAATATGCACCACATGATGTGAAATCTTTAAATGCATTCAAGTATTGTATGCCACTGATTTCATATCACTAAGGGTAAAATCTTCACTGAAAACCGTATAAATGGACGTGGGTCTGCCAACACCCAGTGATGTAATGGCAGCTCTTATAACAAAATTATTCTTTTGACCTGTGAAGTGACAGCTCGTTTTGATCCTCTGTAGTCAGCTATGTATTATCTTAACTTATGGCAACCACCCTTAATCAATGAATCTACATGGATTACTGCTCTATAAGAATAGATTAAGATATGGAAAACTTTACTTTTTACCACAATGTGCAGATAGCAGAAGTTTCTTCAAATTCCCTATCACTGTACTATAAACTACTGTGGAATTGCAGTAGGGATTCTGCCATTCTGTTACATCTGGACACCTTATACTTACCTCCTCCTGCCAATGCCCCGATCACTGCCGTAGCGGTGGTCAGGATGGGAGAACCCACCCAAGAGGCTGGCAGTGAAAATGCGAAATAACGGGAGCCTAGGAGGAGATTAGTACTGTATAAGGTGTCTATTGTTTTATAGCCTCCTTCCCCCGAAGCCATATATACATTTTTAAAAATTCACGGACAACCCCTTTAATGTCCATTTTTCACAGATGATTTTTGACATGTTTTCCTGCAGGAAGCCTAAAGATATAACTCATCAATATCCACAGTGTTAACATGGGACAACAAATAAAAGTAAGGTGTAGTTAATTAAAAAGCTAAAATATCTGATATCATGGTGAAGAACTTACACAGTAAACAGGTCAACGACGTCAATTAAATTGAACATTTTTCTCAATGACTGAAGGCTCCACAGAAAACCTGACCAGACTCCATGGATTACCAGGATTTTATATAACACTGATCTGTTCTAAATGTGTGTTTCTCTAAAATGTGATCTATATAGAGAGTGTACCTATGGGGATAGTAAAGGGAGATAGCGTTCTTCTAAGGAAGAACATGTGATCCATAATGCTACAATAGTAACCCCAAGAGAAACAAAGCCTCTCCTGGGAGAAATAAGAGTTAAATATGTGTCTGAAAGTATGAACATGAATTATATAGGACAGAGGAGCATCCAGGTTGGATTATTCCAAACTCTTGTATACTTATGACATCCAGCTGGAACATGGAGGCTGGGAAAATAGGCCAAGCTATAAATATATTGATTAAAATGCCAGGTTATTTGTGCTCCATTTACAGGCAGGAGATGAAACGAAAAGAAATGCAGGCTTTGGGAGAAAAACCCTTGTAAGGTGAGTGATTAGATAGGGATTGTGCATGTACCTCCCCCCAGCTGAGCTGCTACAAGCTTTATAGAGAGCAACGTGCCATGTGTCATGTACAGGGGTGATTTGTGAATCGCCTTTCATCAGGACAAAATGTGAGGATAAAAATACAAAGCAATGCAGTAAAAGAGCAGGAGTCCTCGGAGAAACAGCCATTGTTACCAAGTGATTCTTAATCCAGGCCAAATGCAGGGCTAGGATTTCAGTACCTTGGACAGATCCATGGAGAACACAAGAATAAAATAAAATAATAACCTTATAGAGGTTGCGTTGAATAGACTTGCTTCTATATTTTCTGACAAGTTCATGTATCCAAAGAACATTCTGATCAAGTTATAGTTTAATGACTGGTACAAAATGTCTCTTTCTGGACCAGAACTACAGTTAGATGTGATGTACAATGGCTTTGCAAAGTAGATTAACTTAGATATTGGTTAAAAGCTTTTGTCATCCCTCTCAGGTATTTCATGGTCATTAAGATACATAAAGAACCTTAACAGGTGCCAATAGTTGTCGCACTGTGACAGTGGTAATCTAATTATATTTGTCATCCATTGCCTCTTTCCTTCTAAAATTATATTTTAAAATTATGCTAATGAGCCCGAAAGGTTTTGGGAGTGTTACCAGAGCCCCTCCGTGCTGAAGATTTGGAGGCTGTTACACTATGCAGGAACACTTCCCCCTCTCACTGTGTGCTGAAACCTCCTCTGTTGAATTGAGATCACAGCAAGCAGAGAGAGGGAGGGGGGCAGTGTACACATCCAAATCTCATAATGTACCATAGTAAACATTGAGTAGTATTTTTGAACACAGATTTGACCATATGGGATGTAACAGATTAGAGAGAGAAACCTATCACATCTGGCCTTTCTACAAATTACAACCAGTCTTAGGTTTGTAGAAAGATAGGCAAGTTATGAAAAACTGAAATTTGGACATAAGAACGTCCTATACATCCACTGGTTTGTCACCATCTACAACAGAGGTGGTGAACCTATGGCACGGGTGCCAGAGGTGGCACTCAGAACCCTTTCTGTGGGCACCCAGGCCTTCACCCCAATACAGAGTTTGCCAGCTAGGACTCAAGGCTTTCTCCTGTGATCCAATACAGCCCAGGACGTGCCATGCTCAGCGCTATTTTAAAGCAACATCCTTGGCTGCCAGGACTACAGGAGGAGCGACACGGTGTGGCTAGAGATGGATTGTCGTTGGAGCTCCTGCTCTGGGTCCCCTGATTCTTCTTCTTCAGGGGGCCCTGGAGGAAAGCTACAATCCAAATTCTCAATCATCTTTCTATTGTATTGGTGAACTCAGGACGCCAATACGATTAAAACCTGTCATACAGCAGGGATCAATAAGTTACTGCTTAAATTGTCATGTTGGCACTTTGCGACATATAAGTGGGTTTTGGTTGTAGCTTGGGCACTCTGTCTCCAAAAGGTTCACCATCACTGATCTACAACTTTTGGCTGGAATTAATAGCTTTCTCTTATAGTTATAACCCTGACAGTACACATCTTTTCGCAGTGATTTAATAACTCTCGGGCAGATGTGCCTATTAGCCTTCAGTATTTCTAATGGCGTGACAGTTTCCAAGGTCATTTCAAGACAGGGACCTGGAAATTGAATGAATTAAATACTTTTAATGAAATGCTGGAAAATCTTTTAAAAAAAGTAAATGTGGGAAAGGAGCAGACGTCTGAAGGATCCAACCATAGTTGGTCTGAATAGCAAATGCACCAAAAAAATTAGCTGGAAAAGGAGCTGGGACTACAGAGACCTCTACATAAAGCAGGTCTAGAAGAAAAGGATCTGCAGCGGCGGCCAAGAGACACTGTGCATTGTAAAGTCAATTTTATATGGATAGATATGAGAGAAGGATATAGAAAGATATCCTGGGCAGTAGAAGAAATATTGGGGGAATTAATGTGAAATTATGCCTCTACAGGTTCTATGTACTGTATATTTGCCTACATAGGACATAGGGGGAAAGCCCTTCCTTGTGTCCTCTGTATTCTCATTTCTCAGCCTCTTCTTTTACCAGATCTCTGTTATTATTGGTCCATTCAAGACTGAAGCAATAGCTGTCTATAAGAATATTGTCCAAATCAACTCAATCTGACAGCGCACAGCTATGGTTAAAAAGTGTCTTTGAGAAACTTATGGTCCATGTCAATAAAATGAACAATAAAAAAAGATTTTAAAATGTTTTCCAATCTCTGAGGAAGTCAGCTTGACACGCAATATGTGTGGGGTCTCTATCCTCTCCCAACCCACTTATACAGTATTATGCGGTGATATTATTCATTTTTGATTTATTATAATGCATGTGCTTGTAGCTATTTTTGTCTATTCAACTGCATACTTAACCCTTCCACCTTACTACTGGTACTATTAGTTGTATTATATAACTGAAAGGCCTGATATTATTGTTCTTTACCTGGTTCACGTGGCATCATTCCCCTTTCAACAAGTAATTGATATTGTTTGGATAATAAAAAGTTATACAAATTTCCAATATATTTTCTGTATTAATTTCTCTCAGATTTCTAGATCTCTGCTTGCTGTCCCTCTATAGAAAGCTTCTATGTTTATTTCCAGTGCACAGAAATCTGACCCTGGTCACACATGTGCACAGGTCTTTATAACACACAGCTCTGATTACTCTCTGTGATACTAATGAGTTGTGCACTTGTGT
This sequence comes from Engystomops pustulosus, assembly GCA_019512145.1. NCBI lineage: Eukaryota > Metazoa > Chordata > Amphibia > Anura > Leptodactylidae > Engystomops > Engystomops pustulosus. The sequence continues at coordinate 100,537,576 of CM033641.1, read as the reverse complement.
GACCACGGTCAGATTTCTATCCACTGGAAGTAAACATAGAAGCTTTCTATAGAAGGACAGCAAGCAGAGATTTAGAAAACCATAAGGAATTGATGCAGAACATATTATTTTTTATCATACCAACAATAACATTAATTTGCCAAAGTTGGAATTCCCCTTTAACTTATCTGTTTGTGACTCTACATATCACCTAGGTTAAAAACTGTGTTTTTAATTGTTTTAAGTCTTGAGTTATTTCTTGAATAAAGTATTTTTTCCAATACACTGTACACATCTGCTTTTTTGTAACTATTGTGTTGATCTTTACAGATGTGGGGAATTCTTATGAATTAAGAAATTATTAAATCTTGTCTATCCTTTACAATGATATTACAATATAAAACATCTAAGGCACAGTACTTTCACAGACTGCCATGTACCTCTTATACATGTTGGATCTGAGAGTTTCCAGGGCTCACAACTTAAGAACAGAGATCGGGGTTCCCCATGAGGTGGCTACTATTATATCTATAGGAGTGTCATGTCTGTTCAGCAGTTTTCAGAACTTCTAAATAAAGCCGTTAGAGGAAGTTTTTTTATCCATAACACTGGTTGTAAAACAGGAACTTAAAACCCCTATTTCCAAGGTAGATTTGGGATCAAGAATTGAAACTTACATTTATTACACATTCATGAAATATTCTGTAAATATGCTATGAATACTTAAAGAGAACCCATCATGCAAAATAACCCCCCTAAACTAAATATATTTTCATAAACTGCCATTAGAGAGCATTGTCTCTATCCCTTCATTGTCCCTCTACATGCCTGTAAACCTAAGCAATGAGGTCCTAAAGCTGTATGCAAATGACCTGTGAAATGTCCAATGAAGCATTAGCATATTCAAGCTGTCCACTCTATTCATGAGTGGGAGGTACAGCCACACCCCCAGTGCATGACTGACAGCCTGTATAATGATGTGAGGCTGTATAATGATGTGCTTCCTGGTGCTTGTGGCCACACCCCTTGCAGCCTGTGTGTGCATGTGTGTGTTTAGGAGAGATACAGCAGCTCCAGGCAGCCATGTTACAGCAGAACATGTCAGATTCATGTGTAGCTGATGTCTCTCACCTGTATATTAGGAGGATGCAGCATGCCAGCAGATGCAGCACACACAAGCCATGCTTTACTATACATTACACACAGACATGAGCAGGGGGAGGAGAGGGGAGGGGTAACAGGGGTGACATCACTGCCTCTGACCATGTGACCAGCCTCATTTACATGATAAAAAATAGATTATTTTACAATGAATAATGTATGACATAACTAGATAAAGGCTGGGATGGGATCCTTGTGAGCTGCTCCAACAGGTAGTAGTGACAAGACTAGTGACACAGACCTGATGACAGGTGCCCTTTAAAGTGAAACTTTCACTGGGAATGCATTTTCAGCTGTTATTTTGAAACAACTTTGTCAGCATTTTGAATTATTTCAGTACTTTATATCAGTTTCATTCCCATTACCTGTCTCCTTGCCAGCGGAATGTGGTGAGTCCCAGAGGAGCAGTAGCTGCAGCCTGTGTGTGCCTGTATGAGTCTTATCTCTTCCACACTCAGGCAGCTCCTTCACCCCTCCTCACTTCCTGGCATGTGCAGTAATTAGGCACGGGAGGAGGGGGATGGTGTGGAGTAGAGAAAGCAAGCATGAGGAGATGCAGGCTGCAGCTGCCGCCCCTCATAGCATATCATGGTGTGTATCTATAGAGGCTGCATGAGTTCACATTTAGTCTCACTGTGTGTGATTAAACATCTCTGGCAGTGAGGATTAACTGTTTTATTTGATGTTTGAATTAAGTGTCCATAGCATACTACAGCCATGGAGAGAGCAGGGATGGTTAACACGCACAGCTTTGTAAACAGCAGGAGAAGAGAGGAGAAAGAGACATGTCTTCAATTCTGTAAACAGATTTACCATATCAACTTAGAAGTAACATTTTAACTTTACAAACAAATGCCTCATATACACAAATATTTGCAGAACTAATCTCCAGACGGATATCGCTCCCCCATTGATGCCTACAGCACCCGGTCATGGTGTGGTGAGCATTACATTCCTATATTTGACCCTGCTCGCTTCTCTATGGAGAAGTTGCTCACCCCTCAAGTGTGTGCCCGTAGCCCGGGCTAATATACATTTGTGTGCATGGAGTCTAAGGAGAAATTCTTATTGGAGTACAGTATATTAAAAAAAATGTTCACAACACTCCCCCACATAATATCAAAAATCATCTGAATTGAAGTTACATTTTAAAAATTTAAGGCAGTCACACAAATCTTGTTATAGATTCTTAAAGGCAACGGTGGTTCTAAATCTAAGCACTGATATAGTTTAGTTTACTTTAGCAAGTGAATGTTCTCTAGAAATGACAACTACTTTTATGAACGAGAAATGTAGCAAACAGTTGTCACTTTCGTTGTCCATGCACGCACTTCCAAGAAAAAAAGACTCTGACATTTGTGATCTATCTTATAGCAGGATGGGAGGATAAAACTATTTAGCTAAACTTATTTTTAATGAACTGCCATTTGTCACTGGTGGAAAGGTCTAAATTGCTTCTTGTTTAACTGTTTGGCTGCTTAGTTTAGGACTCATCTACATAGAGAATGTTTTTTGTTTGATGCAATTGCCGCCGAAAAGCTTTCATGATGATCAATTGGGCAAATTAAAAAAGAGCTAATGAGCAGGTAAGAATATGCAAAGGGCTCTAAAAGCCTGTCATACATACAAAGAATTTACAACGTGGCACCTGACAACACCAAATACCATATAAACTACCAGCTGCAATATCATAAAGCTAAGATTGTTCCGCTTGGTTTCATTGTGATTTCTATACATAAAAATATTCATTAATGGAAGTAATGGTGCAGTCACACTTTTATTTTCCATAATGTACTGTTAATAATATAAAGTGAATTTGAGGATTTAGCAGATTGGATGGTAGTACATAGAAAAACCTATAGGTAAGGTGAAAAATAAACGAAGAAATAAATGAATCTCAGCCAACAGAGAATGATGAGCATGTGCTTCTATGTTAGTTTTAGTTATACACAGAAATAATACAGCACCCATAAAAATGTATGGGCCCCTGCTGTACTTCTATATGCCTGAGACTTCACCATCAGCTGTATTAGTTCTTCTGTTTTGTCTTATTCAGGTTATACTGTACAGTCTCTATACAATTCTGCAAGACCATACCATACTGTACCCACGATGTGGGCATTTTGTACAAACTCTGCACACACATATTTATTGTGAAAACCTTTACATACTGGGTGCCCCCCAAAAAAAGAGCGCCCAAACTGCAACCCACAACCCATTTATACAGCAAGAGATTCCAGCACGATCACGGAGGACGCTTGTAGAATTTCAAAGCCTTTATTTCATATTAAAATCCAGGTCACAAAACATACAGCAAACGGACGTAGACGGTCTGAAATTCTACAAGCGTCCTCCGTGATCATGCTGGAATCTCTTGCTGTTTGGATTGCTTATGTTCGTGTTGGCTTACACGTGTACCCGTGCACCTGGAGGATTGCAATAGGAGCCAAATGGTGAGCTGGCTTTTCCTTGTGTATTTGCTCACAACCCATTTATATATCGCTATGTGCCAACAAAACAATTTATGCACTAACCTATTGTTCCCTGCTCTTCCACAGATTTCAACACTATTGACAACCTCAGGTTAACAATATTAACATTGAAATTATCATTGTAGCCTTCCCTCCAGGGACACCCAAACAGGAAGAATTGCAGGGCCTAGACAGAAAGTCCAATAGGCCAATGATAAACCTGATTGTCCAAGCTTTCTCACACTACCTGCAGTCCCAGGCAACCCAGGATTTATTATTTTAAAACAGCAGTGAGCGGAGAACATGCTAGACTAGCTGAGACTACAGGAGGTGGCTGAGTCCTTTATGTTAAACTCTGTGCTGGGTCAATGGCCCACAGTTCTAAGGGCCACTTCTGACACGGGTGTTATAGGTTTGCCACAAATGTTTTGAAGGATTGACATTTAGCTTTGTAGGAAAAGGTACTGTACAGCCAATAGTTAGCATGCTGGTGAGGGGGCTCCTACTTCCAAATGGAACATGGATTGGCATGACTAGGATTATCTACCATGTGGTTACTTTTCCAGTGCACAAAGTACCAACTACTTCCTATATTGACACAGCTGATGATCAGGCAGAGGAGTTTGGACATAGCAGTACTGCATGTGATCACTTGGTACCCTGCCTGAAAAAATACCCAGTAAAGTACTTTCTGCTACTTGCTTGATTTTGATGGTAGATTTCCTTTACAAGTGACAAGGTATCCAAAATCTTGCCCATAATAATATGTTTCAATTTGTTCTGCTTCTATTGCAATATAACATACTTTCAGCCGATAACACTACATTTTTATGTTTTAAGGGTCCCCTAGAGTAATTAGGGCAATAATGATTTCTTGTAATTAGACTTTAATTGTCAATTTTACAATCTTTCCTGGGGCAGGGATCAATAGAGTTTCATGGGTCATTTTTTGGATACTTAGATGCAGGGTAAGCAATCTACCAGCAGGCATCATCTGTTTTGTCTTTTGCAATAAATTCCTCTATATGAGACTCAGGGTTAGATTATATACTATGTATCTAGGTAATGTGTTATCTTCATACAGCAGACATCACAGCCACAGGAGACACAATCTCAAAGTACATCAGAATTCAATCACAGCTTGCATATGTGTTTTTGGTTATCGTGCATTAAGGTTTTGTGAGACTGTGAGCTAATTTGTATTTTATATTCATTATTCATAGTAATCTTTATTAATACCTTCTCCTTTTTCTATTTTTGAGACTTCAAAAGTCTAGAAAGGCTATACATTACTGAGTCCATTTCATTCTGATGGTCTATAAATTTTAAAAATGCCCTTATTAGGGAAAAAAATGTGATTCCATGTTAGTCATTTATATTATTGCTGAATTGTCAGAATGAATAGTCAGTTCAGATATGTTCCATGTATTTTTAAAGATTAAATTAAATTATTCTTGCATTATTTAAAATTACATTTTCAGAATTCCAGCACTGAAAGAGGTCTTTATTCTTTTATGTATGTATCATCTGTGTATTTTAATTATAACTTATATTGGATAGCTTTTAGTAGGATTATTAAATACAAATAGTAACTAATATGTTCAGTATAAAATAAAGTTATGTTCAACTACCTTCAAATATGTTTTCTACACATCTTTTGACTTTAAGCAAATATGTTATATATGGAGTACAGTACACTAGTTCCAATATCGTTATGGTTTAAAGAACTTTATATGCTTTTCTCACGTAAAGCATAACTGATCTTTCAACAAAATTTTAGAAATCAATAGTCTATATGATAATAGTAAACTTTGTAACAACAGCTACACACCTGCTTTAGCAGACACGCGACTGTGGACGCCGCATCACCGCAAGACACTTGATAATAATAATCATAATAATCTGTTATATACATCATTAAAGGTGTTGTCTGGAGGTATAAAAACATGGCATAAAAACATTTTCCAAAAACAGCACAACACCTTACCATGGTTTGTATTGGTATTGCAGCTCAGTTGTATAGAGATGAATAGAGCATACTGGAAATACTATGAAGTATAAAGCACTATGAATGGTGCGCGGGTGGGAGGCGTGGTGTTGTTTTTTGAAAAAAGTAGCATATATTTCAACCTCCATACAACCCCTTTAAGTAAAGCAGCTCCTCTTTGTCTTGTTTCAGCTCTTTCTCCTGCAGTGAGAAGTTTATCTGAAAGCCTTCTTAGAGCTCCCCCTCTGAACGATAAGAATAAAGATTAACTCCTTCCATACCGAGGCCATAAGTTAAGTTGTCTGCATTTATTAGACTATACAGAGACTGTATGTAAAAAGATAAGTCATTAGAAATATTATTGGTTCTGTTTTGAACTGCCATTAGGGGTGTATGGAAAGGTAGAACTTATTTACTGAAACTGCTTCTATAAGGAAGAAAAGCAATGGAAAAGACAGCAATATTAAATTACAACATTTTGACAAGTTTACATGTGCTTCAGAACTCTGAGGACTTTCAGATACACAGCACACCGTAAGAGAAAGAAGCAGAAAAGATACAAAGAAGCTGCTTCACTTAACGAGTAATGCACTATTCATTTCTGAAATATTAATAAAATAGATTCAGAGGTTTAGTTACGCTTTGATTTTGCTGTTTCACAGCAATCTGTCTTTTAAATTCAAGGATGTATATTTATGTACTAGAAGCAGGGCTGCATCTGTTGGTGCATTGTTTACTTCTTTTACCAGCATCTTTATACAATATCAATTGTATAAAGCTGTAGAGGCGAATCTATGGCACGGGTGCCAGAGGTGGCACTCGGAGCGCTCTCTGTGGGCACCCAGGTCATTGCCGTAGCACAGTTCAGACTCATCCTGATGTTGCTTTCAGTGCAATTGTAAAGCGACGCTTCCTTGGATGCTTGGGACTGCAGGAATAGTGAGAAGGTGCTGACAGGTTAAGTTCCCCTATTTTTTAGGGTGTTGTAAGGTGCTGACAGGGCTTATTAATATTTGGAGGTCCGTCTGCTGACCCCTTGAGTCTTCCTGTACAGAGGGGCCCTAGAGAGAAGCAACAGTGTTAGCTCTTTTGTTTCAACTTTGTCGGTGTCCTCAAGGGCGATACGATTGAAAGTTGAACAAGGAGCAATAAGTTACTGCTTAAAATCCTATGTTGCCACTTTGCAAAAAAATTTATGGGATTTGGATTGCAGTTTTGGCACTCGATACTTTGCCATCACTGGTATAAAGAATCATTGCATAGGTGGGTAGAAAAAGGAAAATTGGTGCACATGTAGGTAAAACCTGTCATCATTGCACAGAGATTCTCACTTACATAAATATAAAATAATAGATCTCTAGGAAACATGGAAGGTTAGCATAGAAAAAAGTCTGGAGAAGTTCTTTAAAAAAGAATGAAGATGATCTAATGATAACATTGAAATGTTAATGATTGTAGATTTTAATGTAGAAAATCTTCAACTAAGGATAATAATGCATATAAGAATTGGGGTGTACAAGGGCGTAACTACAGTGGTAGCAGCCATAGCAATTGCTATAGGGCCCACAGTGTCATCCAACCTAACACTAAAGAAAAGAGGATGTGTTGATTCTGTGGAGTGGCCATATTTGTGGACCCTCTTGCCCAGGCTGGGTATTGGCCCTCACTTTACAGCATTAGTTGGATTACTGTATAATGACCCTAAGGCTAGGGTAAGGACCAATCTTGATATCTCACCCACTCTCCCTATGGCTAGGGGGACTAGACAGGGTTGCCCACTATCTCCCCTCTTCTTCGCACTTGCCATTGACCCCCTTTGCTGTGGCGATTTGTCACTCCGATGGCCTTAAAGGCATTACTAGAGGTACTATTATTGAAAAGGTATTCCTATGTGGTGATGATACACTGGTACACCTTGGGGATGTGAGCCCCTCTCTGGAATCCCTTCTGTCCCTGATAGAACGCTATGGGGGGTTCTCGGGTCCCCGAGTTAACTGGGACAAATCGACCCTCTTTCCCTTATCAGAGGAAGGGGTACACTCCCTCCCCGTCCAGGTAGTGTACACTTTTAAATATCTAGGAGTCCAGGTATCACGTAAGGTTCAGGTATACACGGAGTTAAACATTGCACCCCTGATAACTGCAAATGAATCTCGTTTTAAAGCCTGGTCCACTCTCCCCTTGTCCCTGTGTGCGTGTGTGACTGATTGTCTATGTGTCAATAGTTATTTTTGACTTAAAAAGACGTCTGGCTACATTATCCTGCTATCATTTACTGTGTGATATCCCTTAGTTAATTTCGGGCTGTAGTAAGACCTTGATTGTTACCACTGGATGTTATTTAATAATCCTGCATTGTGGTGAAGAAAATATGTAACAGACAATCTTGTTCTTTGGTTTTGTTTATTGTAATTGTTTGAAATTTCAAAAATTTCAAAAATAAATACTTAAAAAAAGAATATATGATGTGCACCATTATATAAATATTTTGCTGCATATTGTACATTATAATATGTATATAACATACATGTGATGTATGTGTGCTGTGTGTATAAATGCTGTATATGGCACTATATGTGGGTGTATATGTGATGTGTATATGCTCTATATGTTGTAAGTGTATACATGTGTGTATGAGTGAAGAACTGTATGTTTATGTACATAAATATATGTGTGTATATATATGAGTGTAATATGCACATTTTAAAGTGGGAAGGGGCCCCATTCTGAAGTCTGCTATGGGGCCCTGTCTTTCCTAGTTACGCCCCTAATTACAATGGAAACAGTCTAATATCCCACAAACAGTTAAACAAACAACATCTATTTAGCAGAATAAGTATGTGTCAGAATTAACAAGCTTCTTCTTTACCTTGTCATAGTACATCAGGGAATGCAGCAAAAGCTTTGAAATAGTTGTAGAAACTAAGCTGCGATTGAAATGTTTAATTTATCAGGAACTCTGGGGAAGAGTCATTTCTGTGCATCATTCTCCAGTTGCTATTCAGGCTTATGACAAACAGATAAGGGTGTAAAATCCAGCACTGTGGATTCATTAACTCTAGGGAGGCTTTCTTCTTGCACACATCACCCCAAGAAAATCCCTTTAACTCATTCATGTATTGATAAGAGCAGAAGGCATATGGTATTCCTAACTGTGCATGGGACCATCTATTCAGATTAATACCCTGTCACAAATCAAGTCATTGTTTTGTGCCCCAAATGGCTCGTGCAAACCAAACTGTGTCACCGGTAATGAATAAGAAATAAACTTGCCAAACTGCTGCTTGTCCCTTGATATTGGTAACAAGTACATGAATTGAGTGCACCTTTTAGAGGTGCCTAGAATAGCAATGAAGGAGTCTGTCATTTTTGTCACATATGAAGGATGTTAAGCAGTTAATACCAGGCTATTAGTCACCATTTTAATAACTCCCACTATGAAGCATTAGGAGATAGTAGCGAAATCCAATACTGCCTGCCACAACACCATGCTGATTTTCATTAAATTTGTTCAAAGGGGACCCAGCATGGAATTATTAAACTACTTTCATAGGCAGATGACTAAAGAGGCTTGTCTATTTATAGAGATCACACTCAATCTTTATTTTCATACACACATGGGCGGCTGCCAGCTTTCAAAATCCGACGACGCTTCCCCAATTTCCAAGCGCCGATAAACATAAAACATAGACTGTAACAAAATGCCTAGTGCGCAGAAATAAAAGGGGGGATCATATATTTTTTTTTATCAAAGACTACTTTTTCTTTTTAAAAGGCTTTGATGTGCTGATCCTGAATTTGTATTAGCACCAGGCGATTGTGGCATATCACATTATTATTATTTTTTCCTTCTGCTTGATCACTGAAAAGTCATAAAACGAATGTTTAATTAATAATATTTAAAGAAATGAAAAGTGAATAGAAGCTAGGACTTGCCTGTGGCTACACAGCAGTGTTGGACAAGAATGATGCCAGAGTGCTGCAAAATTAAAATTGTCATTTTCTTTATTAAAGTACAATGTAATTGATTGGAAGAATAAATATTAATTATGCTGTTTAATCCACAATAAATTAAAAAAATGAGGCACTGCCTTTATAGATTCAGGAGCTTGGTACTAATCTCTAGGACATATCACAATATAATAACACATGGATGCTTTTTTAGCTATATTGGGGGATATTTATTATATGCCGGCGCATGATACATGATACATACGCCGGCACATGAGGCTTCAGCCTTTGATGTATCAGGCAGGCTGCTGCGCAGCGCTTGTTCAATGCCAGGCTCTGCCTGGCATAGAAACAAACGCGCCCGGGAACTTTTGACATTTAAAAAGTGGCCGGCAACAGCTAGTGCGCAGAGCCGGGGACTGTAACGACCCGCCCTCTGCTCATCTGGCCGCGCCCCCTCCCTTCTGGCATGAAGGTGGCGGATTGGGGCAAGTAATCGCAAGTACTAAGATAGGGCCTAATTTTAGTTCATGGGAAAACCCCCTTTTTTTTTTTTAATTTACTTTTCCCTGTCAACATTGGGGCACATTTACTAAGGCCCTTGCGTTGGTTTTCCATCATACTTTGCATGTTCTTTTAGGTGCACAGGTATTTAAGAAGTGCCTGTACCACAATTGTACACTACCCTTTTTTGGTGCAGCTGCAATAGTCTTCATGCGACACAAATCAGGGGGCATTCCGGTGCTCAGGCAGACCATGCACCAGATTAAAATGCAAAGTCTGACTGAATTGTGTTGCAAGCCCTATTTGTGCACCAAAAGAAAAGTTTATGCACTTTGTCGGGACAGTGCAAGGAGAGCCAGATTCATGAAAAACGTGCGCCAGAAATCTTTAATCTGACACACCCTGCATTATACACAGGCAAACTGCATTAAGTGCTATTTGCCCTGTTCTTAGTAAATGTGCCCCATTGTCTCTACATTTAGACCTCACATGTGTTATTTCTGGTTAAGAAATAGGTATTTTCTTCCGGGATGGGAAAAGGAAAACCATTGCCAAGAATGCACCTCCCCCTACATCAGTGCGGGATATCATAAGTGATAAATCATAACACCACCAACAGGAATAGACATCCAACTGTGCACAGCCCTATTTTGGAATTTTTCCAACCGCCTAAAACTGGCGTGACTGACATGACTATGAGAAGGATAACACCAACCTGTAACAACTGTTTGTTGATAAATGTATACATTTTTACAAGGAATAACAGAGGAATAAAAGAACACCATTATTAAGATGCCCCACCAAAAAGACATCTCAAAAGTAGTGAAGTATCTTCTTCATAAGAAACCTACATCATGAACCACAGCCAGTCTACAATAGCATTAACTGTAGATACAAAAGCTCAAGTGAATGAAAAATATATGTACAGTATATACTCGAATATAAGCACAGTTTTTCAGGGGGGTTTTGTGCTGAAAACCCCTAGCTTGGCTTATACTCAAGTCTATAAAAAAATTAACACTGTACTCACCTTTTCAACATCCCCCATAGGTTCTCTTCTGTGTCCGATGCTCCGGTGCCACCTGTGCAGGCTGTATACTACAGGGGCTGGCAGGCTATATACTACAGGGGCTGGCTGGCTATATACTACAGGGGGTTGGCTGGCTATATACTACAGGGGTTGGCTGGCTATATACTACAGGGCCTGGCTGGCTATATACTGGGAGGCTGTGATCAATGCATTTCCCACCCTCGGCTTATACTCGAGTCAATAGGTTTTCCCAGTTTCTTCTGTTAAAATTAGGTACCTCGGCTTATACTCGGGTCGGCTAATATTCGAGTACATACAATAAAAAATGGACATAAAATTTGAAATACTCATCCCAAAGTGTTTGGGGCTGCCCAACCCTAATCGTGAGTCATATATCCATTACTGCTAAATAAACAAATATTAAAATGCAATGCAACATTACATTTATGGTTAATTGGCCTCAACACTTTCCTAATAATTTTGGATTCAAATTTATTTTGCTAATAAAAATTGTGTTAGAATAATCTACTTAATACGTGACCCATATTGTTTCTTGTAAAATCAATGACAAATTTATAGAAGTCGTTGTTTGATCACTGGAGCTGATGTTTACACCACCTGGCAAAATGAAATGGCACAATGAGCAAGGTAAATTGCCCCATTTGCAGATACGTTCTTTTCATAGCTTCAAATGTAATACTGCATTGGGCAACTAATGGCTGTAGGAAGCACTACCTAAATCATTTGCAGAAGCAAACGTGACACACAGCCTATATGAGCGTGCCATGAAGCCTTTGTCTGCCAGCTGGAACACAGAGTCAGCTGCATTCAAATGCCTCAAATAAGAAGCTTGTAATTTCACTATACAAAAGGCAAAAAGGCAAGTGGACAAAGTAACCTAAAATTGATGTTCGTCTCTTTGTATGCTCCCTAATATATGACATGCAATAGAAAAGGAAAATGGATTATGAAATATTCTTCAATGGGCAGGAAAATATGTGGGTATAATTTAAGGAGTATCTGCTTTTACAATTTCCCTAATTCACAGGCAGGAAAATATATGGTGCATTTACAAGATTGATGTTTTAGTACACAGTTTTTGCAAAACACCTCCAAAGCTCTTCATGATAGTCAGGTAAGTAATCATATAGCAGATATTCCCAGACCCACAAGCCAATTATTCACTTGATATTAACCATCACATATCTGGATAGGCATTGTAATGTTTGTCATGTTTAGTGAGGTATTAGGAGCGATTTTCACCACTACAACTTACACTTGGGCTATACATCAAATGAGGTATGAATTGTATAATATAAATCTTTTACTGCAATGTAGATGTTATAAAAATGCTGTTATGAATTCAAGTTCCTAAAAAAAAGGCTAGTAAATAAAAATAAAGTACAATAGTACACTTTTTTGTGTCTTAGCTTGGGTTTCTCATGCTGTTGAGTAGCAGTAAACCACTTTGCAGAGACTAGAAGTGTACTTCCAGCTCCATTCTCCTTGTTGGTTCTGGCAGCGGAGGCAGCTGGAATCATGGGAATGGGGGGACCTTAGTGTTAGATACCCACAAACTGACATTACTGACCTTAGCTACGGAGAGGTTATCTATAGAAAAGCACACCTTAAAGAGGACCTGTCACCCAGAAATTTGGCACTTGGAGCTGCTTACTAAAGTAAGTAAAGCGAGCCCCCTCATGAATACACCGAACCACTTTGAGAGCGGTTCGGCATTTACATTGTGCTCCTCTGCAGTGTTAGATAGCGTTTGTTTTAGCACTAGGAGCTGTTACTTTAGTAAGCGTGCCAAATTTCTTGGTGACAGGTCCTCTTTAGCTGACTGATGGTGCTAAAGTGCTCTGTGTGGAGTAACCAGAGCCCCTCTGTGCTCAAGCATCATGCGCCCACCCCCCTTCCTGCTGCATCCTCCGGCCTTCTCATCTCACTGTCTCCACACCAGCTGACTTCATCATATAGCACCATTAAGCATTTTAGCCTCTACAAAGCAATGGTGGTGTTTTGTAAAGGTTAAATTAAAGAGAACCCGTCATGCAAAATAACCCCCTAATCTAAATATATCTTCATAAACTGCCATTAGAAAGCATTGCCTCTATCCCTTCATTGGCCCTCTACATGCCTGTAAACTTAAGCAATGAGGTCCTAAAGCTGTATGCAAATGACCTGTGAGATGTCCAATGAGTTATTATCATATTCAAGTTGTCCAGCTTATTCATGAGTGGGAGGTACAGCCACACCCCTAGTGCTTGACTGACAGCCTGTATAATGATGTAATGGCTCCTCCGTGTGCTTGCTGGTGGCCACGCCTCTGGCAGCCTGTGTGTGTATAGGCGAGATACAACAGCTCCAGGCAGCCAATTTATAGCGGAACATGTCAGGCACTTGCGTAGCTGATGTCTGTGTCTCACACATGTGTATTAGGAGGGAGAGCATGTCAGCAGATAAAGCACAGACACTAGCAATGCTTTACTGTACATTACACACAGACATGAGCAGGGGGAGGAAAGGGGAGGGGTAACGGGGTGACATTACTGCCTCTTACCATGTGACCAGCCTCATTTACATAATAAAGAACAGATGATTTTATAATGATTAATGCATGAAATAACTAGATAAAGGCTGGGATGGAATCCTTGTGAGCTGCTCCAACAGGTGGCAGGACAAGTGACACAGACCTGATGACAGGTGTCCTTTAAGTAGTAGATTTCCTTAAAAAGGAACATTTGGCAAGTAATGTTTAATTTACTGAGAGGCAAATAAGTATAACAAGCCCCAATAACAAATTAAAGAATAATATGATAATCAACCAACTCTCAAGTAAATTTTTGCTGGGGTGAAAAGACTGTGACGTTACAGTGAACACTGTTGCTCCTTTATTTGTTCCACTGGACTTCTACCAACGATAGGTAATGGCCTAAAGGTAGAACATAAATGTTAAATCCTTATAAATATCATTGAGATATTGGCAATAACACGTGCACACAGGGCATCAGGCCATTGGCATCATAAGGATTAGAGCAAAGTACATGACAGTAGCAAATTCATATCAGAAATTGCTGGAGATAGTAAAAGGTGTACAGTAGCACTTGAAAAAAATGCCTAAAGCTCCAGTACCACCTGGACAATAGAACGATACTCAATAAAAGGAATGCTCCAAATCAATCCAACATCATGCATCAGCAAATTTCTAAATCAATGGGTTAAGGTAAATGAAGAAGGACACATCTAAATATAAAGTGCGTAGTTGCAAGACTGCAGATTTTACAATTGACTGAAGAAAGCAATGGAAACATGATAAGATGGGCTAAAGAGGACCTGTCACCCTTAAAAAAAACACTCTACCAGCTAATAGCAGTGTTAACCGCTAGCTTTATCAGAATCTTCCAATAAAGCTGGCAAACATTACACTGCCATAGCCTCATAACGCCGGACCAAGCTTACATGAGGCTTACGCCGATCCGGCGTATTCATGAGGCTATGGCAGTGCAGGGCTTCTAGTTTAACACTGCTATTACTGGGGTAGCAATAGGAGCTTCTTACTAAAGTAAGCAGCTCCTAGGGTGTTTTTTAGGGTGACAGGTCCTCTTTAAGGAAGAGCCCTGAGCAAAAAATGGTAGGATTCCATGCTAAAATGGTGCTGCCTAGCTTAACTGTCTATACTCATTGCCAGATTAGATTATCTAAACTTATTTCCAGTAAGGACTCTTTCTAATTAAGAAAGTGAAACTTGACTGTCTGCGATGGTTAACTTTTAATGAATTGGGACCACTGTGGCTATCATAAGTCATGTATGTTAATTAGTATACAGGGCAATTACTGGCAGCTGACTGCTGGGCTGAAATTAATTACTGGGACGCAATTTATGATTGTCTAGACTGTATCCATATAGAAGCATAAGTTGCGAATAAAAATAAATTGTCTTTCTGAACAGCAAGACATGTGGTACCCAAGCAGCTGGATGCTGGAGGCTCTTGCCAACTTGTTTTAGCTACAAATTCTGCACTAGATCTTTTGCATTGGAAGCAGCATGTGTTTCACTATGGATCCAGATGACTGTTGCTCTGCATTATGTTCTGTTGGCATTTAGTGTATATCACAGACACGCTTTGTTTTATGTCCCTCGCAGACGGGGATTAGGGAGCACTGTGAAAGTTTTCTTTCAATTTCCAAATCAAATGCTGTAAAATAAGCTAGAAGCGCAGTTCAGAAGTTGTCTCTATCATAAAACAAGTACACAAGCAAGTGTATTGTATGTCCACAAATTAGCTTGTATTTGATTCAATATGGGCTTTATGGCTCCAGTAGATATTGACCCTTTAGTAACTGACCTATTTTGGACCTTAATGACCAAGCAGGTGCCAGGTGTTTGTCTTAGCTACAATAGAAGTGAGGGCCCTGCTCACAGGAGCTTACAGTCTATGAGGATGAGGGGGTTGACACAAGAAGTTGTATAATGGTCCAGCCATTCTTTATAAGGGAACAATATCAAATCAATTAATAAATAATTTAATAAATAAAAATTCTACTGCTTGAACCAGCCATCAGCCACAGTCTTATTTACAGGGCCCAAGGTGAAAAAGACTGCAGATTCAGGGAAGCCTGGAACTTGGTATTTATTTGCTGTTTGCTGGATAGCAGATGGGTGGAGGACATAGAATGGATTAGTAAAGGGAGAGTTGACGTTACATGCAGTTAGTGAGTGTGATAAGCTTGCCTAAAGAAATGGGTTTTAAAAGCACATTTAAAGCTTTGGAGGTTGGGTATTAGTCTGACAGTCCAGGGAAGGGCATTCCAGAGAATTGGAGCAACTCTGGAGAAGTCCTGGAGACGTGCATGGGAGGTTCGAATGAAGTTAGAGATTAATCTAAAATCACTGGCAGATCGAAGAGCACGGGAAGGGCGATAGACTAAGATGAGAGAAGAGAGATAGGGTGGTGCAGTATTATTCAGAGCTTTGTGGATTAGGGTTATTATTTTAAAGTGAAAACGGAAGAAGACAGGTAGCCAGTGCAGTGACTGGCACAAACTGGAGGCCTCTGTGTAGCGTTTGGTCTGAAAGACAAACCTGGCTGCTGCATTAAGAATAGATTGTAGAGGAGAGAGTTTAGCGAGTGGAAGACTGTTTAGTAGGGAGTTGCAGTAGTCTAGTCGAGAGTGAAAAAGTGCAACAATTATCATTTTAGAAGTTTCAATTGTCAGAAATGGTCTGCCAAACAAACAAAAAAAATCATTGTTTTTTCATTTCTGATTCCATAACTTTTTTTGTCAACAGAACTGTGTGACAGCTTCTTTCTCTGCAGGAAGACCTGTAGTTTTCACTGGGTCACAGCTTTTGCAGTTCTGGATATATGTTACAGATATATGCACTTTACTTTCAAGCGGTTTTGGGGAAAATTATCTTTTATTTTTTATTAAACCAGCCTTTTATGAAACATTTTTGCATAGTTTTTATATACTATTTTACCAGTTTTAACATGTAATATGTATGCATTATGCTTTCTCTTTAGAGCAGCGCTCGGTAATTTCTGTCAGCTCTATAGAGATGAATGGAGCAGGACGAATATGCTGGTCGTCTGCTCCATTCATCTCTGGGAGCGACGTGGGGTCCACCGGAGGTACCGTGGACCCTGTCAGACCCCGCATTCTCGTGATCTGTGGAGGTCTCATCGCTGAGACCCCCACCGATCAGCAAGTTAGGCCCTATCCTGTGGTTAGGGCCTAACTTGATTGGTGGGAAAAACCCCTTTAATGGAAGTTGGGCACCCAATTCTTACGATTATTGGAGATCCCAGCAGTGAAAACCCCAGCAATCAGACACTTATCCCTTATCCTGTAGCAGGGAAATATCAGTATTTTGTGGTACAACATCTTCCATTTTATAGATGACCAGTGGGGGTACGTGTTACATAGAGACATTTCTTACGTATTTTAATAAGTATTTTGTCATCCCTGTAATGTATTTCATATCTTCTATCTATCTACTTTTTCACTGTTAGTACAGAGTTAGATCACTTTTCATAGAGTAACATTATATACAATGTTTTGAATAGCTCTTTATTTTCTAAATGCATTGAAATATTTAATATGTAGTTTTTACTACATATTGAGGAATTACATATTCTATTTTTTTTTGTATTCACAGATCCGGTGGTGATGAATATTACAAAAGTATATACAATATAAAACATAATTACAACTATCCTTTAATGTGCGACAATAACTATCTGATGTTACCACTTGTTCAGCCAAAAAAATCTTGGCTCATTCAATGTGGTGCAAGAATAAATAGGGCTTGACTTGCAGACACTTCACTTAGATCCCTTAACAAATTAAACATTTCATTAAAAATAAAAGCAGTCAGACCCTGTGATTAGAATAACTGGATAAGTTTGGTTATTTATACTCTTGTTTGGCTCTAATAAACTTTAACAAATTCTGACGGCCGCTTTTCTCAAGAGAGACAATTGCAGTAACAGTCTGGCAAAACAATGATGCGAGCGGGACAGCGCCAAAGGAAAGGACTCTCATCTGTTGCTTTTCATAACTGCATGATCAATGACACAATTACATTTATCATAAAAGAACATTAATTACACAATAAACTTCCACTCACACATTTGTTTATGTCTGCTGATACAATATTTAATTACTGCTACACAGTACAATAGGTGCATTCCATTATTGTTCTTGTTTGCAGTGTTATCGCATACCATTACAGCACTCAAAAATGTAACTTTATACAAAGAACTAAAGATGCACTCAAACTTCTATATATTTATAGGTAAATTTATATCCAGTAGCATAGAAACTAGCCACAGAACCTTATGTTGAGATTTAGCTGAAGCTCTACTCTATCAGTACCATCAACAGCATGTTCTTCAGAGAATGTAAAGTTCTAATTAATATCTAATTAAACTAATTTACTTTACCTCTGAAGATCTATAATGGATCAGGGCCTAATGAAGGTTATGCATGATATCATATATGTTGTCCATGCTTTAATTCTGAGGAAGGTACTAACCTGTTTCCCTGAAAATAAGACAACCCCAAAAATATGACCTAGTGCAATTTTTTCCAAGCTTAGATATAAAAGGCCTCAACTGAAAATAAGACCTAGCAACAGTCTTTGCTACATCTCCCCCCACACCATACGCTATCATTAGTAGCATTAGTATCATTTAAATACTGCAAGAGGTTGTGACATGAGTGTAGCATTATGAGCAGCCATCCAAACAAGAAGGGGTAATTAAAGGAAAGTGCTATTGCTAAACATGAGAGATTGGGGCAAATGATTCAAATAGAAATGGAGTCACAAGAAATTCAGCATGAAATTCAGAGTTCATAGAGTTATAAGGATGTTAAAGAAGTTTTTGAGGATTAGGATTGCAGGACTACGGGATATTAATAAATGTTGATTTTTTTGTGAATTATTGGTCATGGAAAAATAAGAATCCCCTGAAAATAAGACCAAGTGCCTCTTTAGGAGCAAAACTTAATGTAAGACACTGGGGCACATTTATTAAAACAGTGCAAACTGCACTAAATGAATCTGGCACTCCCTGCAATGCCCTACAGAGTGCACCACTTTTTTTTGGACACAATTCAGTCGGACTTTGCATGTTACATCTGATGCACAGACCGACTGAGCATCGGAACGCCCCTAATTTGTGTTGCATGATGCCTAGTGCACATGTGTCCCTTGTGACACAAATCTGGTGTGGGCACTTCTTAAATACCTGTGCAAGCAGTTTGCACTAAAAAAAATGACAGAAGTCTGACTGGTGCACTGCCCTTAGCAAATGTGCCCTACTGTCTTATTTTCGTGGAAATAGTGTAGCTGTATTATACAGATGCCACCCACAGGAAGACTTCAGGATCATAGATAAAAAAATATCCCAGATGATTACCCTCTCAGCTGGCATGATTTATAGGCATCAAACAGAGGGAAGGACTCCAATTGAACCCCGATCATCCAACATAAAAAGCAGATTATGGGCTTCTAATTGTTTGCCATAAAACAATTACCGGTAGGTCCTCATAAGGCTTCCTGTGCCTATTATGATAATATTCCTATGCAACGCTTCCTTAATTATATGTAACCTACAGGATTGACAATAAAAATTTGGGTTCCTCAGTAGAGAAAAAAACTCAGAATGTGGGGCCATAAATTTAAGTTAATCAAAAATAAAAACTCATGACAGAATTTATGGGCATATATTTTATTTTGTAATCTCTCCTCCCAAAAATAATAAAAACAAACCAACAAATAGAATATACAGCAAAACTCTAGAATTACAAATGCAACTCATACTAGAAAAAAAGTCTCTTATTCAGCTAATGTATGCTATGGCAAAATTAATTAAAATTAACTGATGTTGATATACAGTGGGTATGGAAAGTATTCAGACCCCTTTCAACTTTTTCTAAACATCACATGGGCATAAATATTCAGACCCTTTGCTGTGACTCTCATATTTAACTCACGCTGTCCATTTTCTTCTGATTCTCCTTAAGATGGTTCTACTTCTTCATTGGAGTCTAGATATGTTTTATTAAACTGATTGACCTTGATCAGAAAAGGCACACACTTGTCTATACAAGTCCTCACAGCTCACAGTGCATGTCAGAGCACATGAAAATCATAAGGTTGGAGGAACCCAAGGAGTTCACAGACAGAATTGTGGCAAGGCACAGATCTGCTCAAGGTTACAAAAACTATTTCTGCAGCACTCAAGGTTCCTAAGAGCACAGTGGCCTCCATAATCCTTATGGTTTGTGATTACCACAACTCTTCCTCGACCTGGCCGCCCAGCCTATTTAAGCAATTGTGGGAGAAGAGCTTTGGTAAAAGAGGTAAAGAAGAACTCCAAGATCACTTTGGCTGAGCTCCAGTAGGAAGATGGGAGATCACTGTAGCCCTCCACCTGTTGGGGCTTTATGGAAAAGGGTGTAAGACATATGAAAGCCTGCATACAGTTTGCAAAAAAAACACATAAAGGAATCTCAAACTATGTGAAATAGGATTCTCTGGTCTTGTGAGACAATGATTTAACTTTTTGGTGTTAAATAGTATGTGTGGAGAAAGCCAGGCACTGCTCATCACCTGCCAAATACAATCCCAACAGTGAAACATGGTGGTGGCAGCATCATGCTATGGGTGTCTTTTTCAGCTGCAGGAACAGGACAATTGGTTGCAATCAAAGGAAAGATGAATGCGGCCAACTACAGAGATGTCCTGGATGAAAATACTTCCAGAATGCCCTGGATCTTAGACTGGGCCGAAGGTTCACCTTCCAACAAGACAATGACCCTAAACACACAGCTAAATAAAAAAGCAGTAGCTTCAAAACAACTCTGTGACCATTCTTGACTGGCCCAGCCAGAGCCCTGACCTAAACCAATGGTTGAAATTGGGTTGAAATTGGGAATGGCTGTTATTATTTATTAAATTCACCATCCAACCCCAAGCGAACTGGAAAGATCTGCAAGGAATGAATGGACAGAGGATCCCCAAATCCAGGTGTGAAAACTTGTTTCATCAATCATTCCCAAGAAACTCATTGCTGCACTAGCTCAAAAGGTGCTTTTTCTCAGTACTGACGCACAGGGGCGTGAATAGTTATAACCACAGCGTTTTTTTGACCACAGTTGTTTTTTCTTGTTCATTAACAAAAACTACTTTTTTTCTGTTAAGATGGGGTGCAGATTGTACATTTAAAGCAAGAAAAAAGTGTCAGAATATCCTTCCATAGCCCACTGTATCTGAATAGCACAATTTCTTGCATGGAAGCTTTCAAAGTGTTTGTGCCCTATTTCGCCCTGCAAGCTACTTTAAAAAGAATGCCTTTCTGCCCACATTTTAACCTGGCACCAGTTGAAAAACCAAAATATTGCGGGTCTCCATGAGACAAACTGGATTGGTCTGGAAAATAGACCCTTAGAGATGTAGAAATAAGGTAATTTTTATGGAATACACTTATTATCAAATGGAAGACAAAAACAAAATGTTGGACAACCTATGAATGACACTTCAACTAATACGAGTATGCACATGACCCACAGAAAAACCTTAATGCCATTCTGTAATGATATTGAACCCATGATGTAGTGGCAGAGGTGGAACTCAGAGCCTTCTCTGTGGCACCTAGGACTTCAAGGGTATCCGGGAATATGACCTCGACACAAAAACCCTTGATGATATAAATACATGAATACACAATACTCAATGTCATTAGTCACAAAATGGATCTTAATAGTTTGATGTTATGATTTACAAAATTTTATGGCCTCTCTAAAGTAGGTGGGTTTTATCACCAAGATGGCCCGACACTGAAATACAAGTCCATGATCCTTTAGTTCTCAGTAACTCCTCCTACCTTTTTATGCTCTGCTCCATGATGTATCTAACAGTTTTTCTTGCTCTGTACCGAGTAATGAGGTGTAACTGCCATCACCAAAACACGGTCATACTGGGTTCACTGCAACCAAACCGATTACAGCCAGCGTAGTGGTGATCACATCATGACCCTGTGCCCATGCAGGTGCAGGTACATGTGGATGTGGCATTGACCACGGCCATCTTCTGTTCTGCCGACGTACCGCGCTAGGAAATTAACGACTGAAAAGGGCCAGTACTCATTTTAATTCTTCATTACAGGGAATGTCACCAGACTTTTTCTGCTAAGGGGAGCAAAATTTTAAATACAACTAATTACATATAAGTCTTATATTTTTGAATGCCCACTTGTATAATGACTTAATGGCTTTGCCGATTCCTTGATACCCCATGTTAATGCTTAAAGACCCAATAGTGTCTTGCCAACACTATATTAAGTTAACCACATCCTTGGATGCCTGGCCCTACAAAAAGAGTGAAAAGTCGTTGGACAGAGTGGTATTATAGGACCCTGAATGGAGAAGTTACAATGACAATCTGAACTTCTCCTTCTTCATTTCACTGTAGGAATGAAGTAATTGCAGACAGCAATATATTAATGGCTTGATTGCAATAACTACGTTGGGTTTCTGGTTGTGGTTTTGGTCTCTTGCCTCTAAAGTGGTTCACTTCACTGCCCTATCTGGGTACAAGCACACATGATATATGCTATAGTTTCTTCATTGGGGTGTAAAAGGATATGTCCCAGAAATGTGATAAATGTCCATATCCACTACTTGGCACTTGATGCTGAATATTTAGTCTATTAACATTTGTTACATACCGCATCAACGAGGTTGTGCATGCACTTTCTTTGGATCATTTTACAAGGAGATCAAAATAGTTGAGCTATGGACAATCATAATTACCCTGAGATTGGAACAACTCTTAAATATTAGACAGGTCACTAGAAAATAGATAGATTTATCATTAATTATAACTTATTTGAAACATTTCTCTTGGCAAACTATAAAAATTTTAGGACGAATAATGGGCGACCTACATGGAAACTGGTTGCCTTAAACTAATTTCCAATAAATATACTATTTAAAATTCATATGGACGAAATTTTTCTTGACTGACAGATGAATGAAAACTGAGGCAGAGACATTTGAGTATATCCAAATCCTGTAGATTCATAACATGTGGCAGAGCAATAAAGACCCTTGGACTTGTTTGTACATAAACCATTTTTTGCTTACATAGAGCATCCTTGACATGAGCTGGCACATTACTTATTTTTTAATTACTCGACTCGGTAACGCATCTTCTACTCGCTCTTTTCAGATATGTCAGATTCATGTGCAGGCCCTTGATAAGAAACTGTCATTTGTCATGATATATTTGTGAAAAAAATGAGACAAAAATGAATGTCACAAAGGATAATACATGATTGTTTTTTTGATGAACTGGTCAATTAGAAAACACCAGAAAAAAAATGGAATTAACATCACTAGCTGTATGATGTATTGCAAATATGTAATGAGCACTTGCTAAATAGTCAGAAAGTAAGCTTTGATGTACTTTCGTATTATCACTATTGACAATTATACATATTTTTCTATAATTATCGAGTGGACAATCTGTCAACCGGCCATAGGCAATAATACTGATCTGTGTTTTAATAATACTGTAAATTGGGGCAATTACTTTCGTTAATACTGATTATGTCTGTAAGCCATACCAAAGTATTTATCTATAATATTAATCTAAATTAAAGAGCAGGCTCCTAAGTGGTAATTTTTGCCGTTTAAAGTGGCATATTGAGAATATGACTTGCAGAAACACTGACATCTCACCTTGGGCCTTACGTTGAAGTCTTACTGAGCTAGCTTCCCCCAATTTCTGGAACATTTGAGTAAACAACTGCAATGCCAAGCAGTTATGCAAAACTTTCAATTTATGTGTTAGAGTAAATTTTATAAAGTAAAAAGTAAAGATGATTGAACAGAATACGTGATTGAACAATAGAAAGCATGCGGATTAACCCTCAGGAGGAATTTTCCATTTTCAGATTAAACGAGAAGGCTTGTGACAATAGAACGTACGTAGTGCCCAAATGAAAGGCTCAATAAAGAGAAAAGGGGGACATTCTAGAGCAGTGGTCAAAAGACATATAAAAGATTTAACAGAGGAAGCACAGCAGAAACTTCTACTGGATTGTTACAAATATAGAGCCAACCTGCATCATCGCGGGACTAGATGTGACCATAACAAGCATAGGATTCACAACCTTCATGTAGGGCCACTGTGATGATGATAACTTTACCTAACTATAGAAAGGTGAATATCCTCTATGACGTTTAGACAGAAAAGAATTTTTTTGCATATCCACCGGATATGGCCATAAAAAAAAAAAAAAATCTGATGGATGTGAGTCACCACTCACTTGGGATTTTAAAAGAACTCTAAATGAAGGCCGTGGCTCCAAAGCTACAGGTGTTATAGGGATCAGTACGCACGAATCAAAACACGGAATAGCAGTGTACGATTGATCATCATTTTAGATAGGCAGGACACACATTTTTATCAGGCATATGTGCAGATATGCCATAACATGTCTTTCTCTTCTCAAGCCAGCTTAAAGTAACTTCATTATGCCAACAATCAGATGAATCCCTTGATCAAATACAAAATATTATAACATGAATGTGTGCAAGTCCACAGTCCTTAGATACTACCTATGTATAAAGGGTATATACTTACATAGCCTAAAGGAGTTGTGCACGAGATGTAACTCTGCCACATTTAACCTGGCAAAAGTTTGAAAAACCAAAAATATATGCATGGTCTCCATGAGACAAACTGGATTGGTCTGGAAAATAGAACCTTCAGAATGTAGAAATGAGGTACCTTATATACTCGAGTATAAGCCTAGTTTTTCAGCACAAAAAAATGTGCTGAAAACCCAAACTCGGCTTATACTCGAGTAAAAAATATATAGGTTTTGCCAGGTTTTTGTGGTAAAATTAGGGGCCTCGGCTTATACTTGGGTCGGCTTATACTCGAGTATATACGGTAGTTTTTATGGAATAAATTATTATCAAATGGAAGAAAAAAACTAAATGTTGACTAATCTATGAATGACACTTCAACTAATACATGTATGCACATGACCCACAGCTTTAGCTGTCACTCCAGGACAAAGTTTGCCAAACAGGACTTGAAGAAGTCCAGAATGTGTCTCGCTCAACACTATATTAAAGTAACACATCCTTGGATGCCTGCGCCTACAAAAAGAGTGCAAAGTTGTGAACTTCTCCTTCTTCATTTCACTGTAGGAATGAAAGCTGTGGAAGAGCAGACAGCAATATATTAATGCTTGAATTGCCATCTCGGTGATTTGCAATAAATATGTTGGTTCTGGTTGTGGTTTTGGCACTTGGCCTTCAAAGGGTTCACACGACTGCCCTATACTGTACTTTAAAGCACAATGATATATACTATAGTTCTTCATTGCGGTTTAAAAGGATATTCCACAGAAAATGTGATAAATGTCATATGCACTACTGGCACTTATACTTATGCTGAATATGTTGGTCTACTGACATTTGTTGCACAGTCTCAACGAAGGTTGTGCATGCACTTCTTTGGATCCATTTTACAGGAGATCAAAAATTATTTGAGCCATGGACACGTCACAATTACCTGAGATTGGAAAAACTCTTTAAATATTAGACAAGTCACTAGAAAATATGATATATTCATCATTAATTATAACTTATTTGAAACATTTCTCTTGGACAAACTATAAAAAATATTTAAGGACTATAATGGCTAAACTACATGGAAACAGGTCCCCAAACTAATAATTCTCAATAAATATACATATTTAAAATTTCATATTGACAGAATATTTTTCTTGACTGACAGATGAATGAAAACTGAGCAGAGTACAAGTTCCATGATCCTTTAGTTCTCAGTAACTCCTCCTACCTTTTATGCTCTGCTCCCAGTGATGATCTAACAGGTTTTCTTGCTCTGTTACCATAGTAATGATGTGTAACTGCCATCACCAAAACACTGGTCATACTGGGTGCACTGCAACCAACCGATTACAGCCAAGCGTAGTGGTGATCACATGACCCTGCCCATGCAGGTGCAGGACATGTGATGTGGACATGTGACCAGCGGCCATCTTCTGTTCTGCGACGGACCGCGCGGAGGAAATTAACGGACTGATTAAAGGGCCAGTAGCATTTTAATTCTTCATTACAGGGAATGTCACCAGCATTTTCTGCTAAGGGGAGCAAAATTTTAAATAACAACTAATTACATATAAGCTTATATTTTGAATGCCCACTTGTATATGAATTATGCTGATTCCTGGAATACCCCTTTAAGGACTTAAAGAAGCCCAGAATGTGTCTTGCTCAACACTATATTAAAGTAACACATCCTTGGATGCCTGGCCCTACAAAAAGAGTGAAAAGTCGTGGACAGAGCTGGATTATAGGGAACCCTGAATGGAAGTTACAATGACAATCTGAACTTCTCCTGCTTCATTTCACTGTAGGAATGAATATATTGCAGACAGCAATATATTAATGCTTGAATTGCAATAAATACGTTGGTTCTGGTTGTGGTTTTGGCTCTTGGCCTCTAAAGGGTTCACTTCACTGCCCTATACTGTACTTTAAAGCACAATGATATATGCTATAGTTCTTCATTGGGGTGTAAAAGGATATTCCACAGAAAATGTGATAAATGTCATATCCACTACTGGCACTTGAATGCTGAATATGTTAGTCTATTAACATTTGTTACACAGTCTCAACGAAGGTTGTGCATGCACTTCTTTGGATCCATTTTACAGGAGATCAAAAATATTTGAGCTATGGACACATCATAATTACCTGAGATTGGAAAAACTCTTTAAATATTAGACAAGTCACTAGAAAATATGATAGATTTATCATTAATTATAACTTATTTGAAACATTTCTCTTGGACAAACTATAAAAAATATTTAAGGACTATAATGGCTAAACTACATGGAAACTGGTGCCTTAAACTAATAATTCTCAATAAATATACATATTTAAAATTTCATATGGACAGAATATTTTTCTTGACTGACAGATGAATGAAAACTGAGCAGAGACATTTGAGTATATCCCAAATCCTGGAGATTCATAACATGTGGCAGAGCAGATAAAGACCTTGGACTTGTTGTACATAAACCATTTTTGCTTACATAGAGCAGCCTTGACATAGCTGGCACATTACTTATTTTTTTAAATTACTCTGAGCTCGGTAACAGCATCTTCTACTCTGCTCTTTTCAGATATGTCAGATGTCATGTGCAAGGCCCTTGATAAGAATACTGTCATTTGTCATGATATATTTGTGAAAAAATGAGACAAAAAATGAATGTCACAAAGGATAATACATGATGTGTTTTGATGAACTGTCAAATTAAGAAAACACCAGAAATGGGAATTAACATCACTAGCTGTATGATTATTGCAAATATGTAAAGTGAGCACTTGCTAAATAAGTCAGAAAGTAAGCTTTTATGTACTTTACTATTATTTCACTATTTACAATTATAACAATATTTTCTATAATTTATCGCAGTGGACAATCTGTCAAACTGCCATAGGCAAGAATACTGATGCTGTTTTTATAATACTGTAAATTGGGCAATTAACTTTTCGTTTAATACTGATTATTCTGTAAGCCATAGCCAAATTATTTATCTATAATATTATCTAAAATTAAAGAGCAGGCATCCTAAGTGTATTTTGCCTTTAAAGTGGCATATTGAGAACTATGACTTGCAGAACACTGACATCTCACCTTGGGGCCTTCAACTTGAAGTCATTACTGATCTAGCATTCCCCCAATTTCTGGGAACATTTGAGTAAACAAGCTGCAATGCCAAGCAGTTACTGCAAAACTTTCAATTTATTGTGTTAGAGTGAATTTTATAAAGTTAAAGTAAAAGATGATTGAACAGAATAGTGATTGAACAATGAAGAAAGCATAGCGGATTGAACACGCTCAGGAAGAATTTTCCATTTTCAGATTAAAGAGAAGGCATTGTGACAATAGAAGACAGTACAGTAATGCCCAAATGAAAAGCTCAATGAGAAAAGACATTTCTAGAGCAGTGGCAAGAAGACATATAAAAGATTTAACAAGAGGAAGCACAGCAGAACTTCTACTGGATTGTACAAATGATAGAGCCAACCTGCATCATCAGGGGACATAGATGTGACATAACAAGAAGATAGTGATGCCACAGACCTTCAGTAGGGCCACTGTGAATGATGATAACTTTACCTAACTTAGAAAGGTGAATATCTCTAATGAAGTTTAGACAGAAAAGATATTTTTTGCATATCCACCGGATATGCCATAAATATCTGATGGATGTGAGTCACCACTCACTTGGGATGTGTAAAGAACTCTAAAATGAAGCCTTGGCTCCCAAAGCTGACAGTGTTATAGGGATCAGTAAGCAACAAAGTCAAAATCGGAATAAGCAGCAACATTGGAGCATCATTTTAGAGAGGCAGGACACACATTTTATCAGGCATATGTGCAGATATGCCATAAATGTCTTTCTCTTCTCAAGCCAAACTTAAAGTACATTCATTAGTGACAACAATCAGATTGGAAATCCCTTGATCAAATAAATGATATTATTAAATGATGGTAACAAAAGTCAAAGTCCTTAGATTTACTACCTATGTATAAGGTGTATATACATTACATAGCCTTAAAGGAGTTGTGCAGGAGATGTAACAAATAAGCCAAATGTGGCCAATTGACGGGGGCTGCATAAAAAATAAACATGAACTTAGCCTCTCAGTCCTTCCTGGGGTCCTTTGCCGCGGTCTCTCTGTGTCCCTGTTTGTTTACCATTCAATTACCAATTTTGCATTGCTACAAACTGAAGGTCCTTAGACCAAGAAAAATAAAAATTAACTTTTATTTTGGATATATTTTTTAAAAAGAATTCAGTAGACACAAAAGTCTTATATATATATAAATATGTACAAAAAAGAGAGTTTTTTAAAAGAATTTACGTGGTGGGAATAAGGCACTGATTTTTAATGCATATGCCAAGGAAAGAACTATATGGAAGAAGTCAAAGTGTGTTCACGTCAGTGTGTATAGTATAATTTCTCTGAGAAGGCTCAATTTTAGCTTTTATTTCAGTTGGTATTAGGTAAACGGCGCTTGATTGTGCTCAGCGATTCCTTCAATCAAGTATGAAGATTTCGGAAAGTGGTGGAATCTCAGCCACTTCCAATAGTGAGTTATTTTTGAGAATTTTTTCACACACACGTTAATTTTAGTGTTAACGCTTCTTGAAAGAACTATTCGTGAGCAGACATCACTTGCATTCTTATTTCTAAACAGCTCAGCAACCGACTTGAATTTTGCCTTTATCCCTTTAACACACACACACACACACAAGCAGCCCCCCTGTTTGTTTACAGAAACAGTTTACCATTCAATTACCAATTTTGCATTGCTACAAACTGAAGGTCCTTAGACCAAGAAAAATAAAAATTAACTTTTATTTTGGATATATTTTAAAAAAAGAATTCAGTAGACACAAACGTCTTATATATATATGTACAAAAAAGAGAGTTTTTTAAAAGAATTTATGTGGTGGGAATAAGGCACTGATTTTTAACGCATATGCCAAGGAAAGAACTATATGGAAGAAGTCAAAGTGTGTTCACGTCAGTGTGTATAGTATAATTTCTCTGAGAAGGCTCAATTTTAACCTTTATTTCAGTTGGTATTAGGTAAACGGCGCTTGATTGTGCTCAGCGATTCCTTCAATCAAGTATGAAGATTTCGGAAAGTGGTGAAATCTCAGCCACTTCCAATAGTGAGTTATTTTTGAGAATTTTTTCACACACACGTTAATTTTAGTGTTAACGCCTCTTGAAAGAACTATTCGTGAGCAGACATCACTTGCATTCTTATTTCTAAACAGCTCAGCAACCGACTTGAATTTTGCCTTTATCCCTTTAACACACACACACACTCAAGCAGCCCCCCTGTTTGTTTACAGAAACACGGAAGCTGCACTCCTACCCGTCACCATATCCATGACACAGTGCTGGGACAGGGGATAGGAGGGCGTGACCGCCCTGAAGCTGTCTGAGTGCAGGTTCTATACCCCTGTAAAGAAATAGGGGCACAGCACGAAGAGACTGTGGAATGGGACACTGGAAGGAAGTACATGATTACTTTTTTATGCATTGCTATTTTTTGGTATCATCCTGTATAAAACTGATATAACTGTATAAAAAAAATATAGGGTAAAAGCATAAATGAAATAATGAAGCTTCCCAATGGTTTTACTAATATTATATTAGGTAAATATATTTTTATTATTGATTGAAACTGTAGGTCTAGAAATTTTAGGTCAGAGGCCCAAAATACCTTCCATCCAAATAAGTAAATTTCAATATTTTGACCAAATAAATACTGTAACAATACCACTTTTGCTAGAATGAGGGACCAACATAGGGCTAAAAACTGTTACAGAGGGAAGGCGGTGTACTCAGGGCTAGTATTAGGAAGGTTTCAAGATTGGGATATTAGCTAAGAGGGCTATAACTAAAACAAGTAGCACAAACTAATTTGTCTCTCAGAACTTATCATATTGATTTATGTTGCAACTTAACCCAAATATGTTCCTGTTGAAATGCTGCCTAAATATTTTTTTGGACAGAGCAGCTTTCTAAAAAGATATACAGGCAGTCCCCTATTTAAGGAGACCCGACCTACAGACGACCCCTAGGTACAGATGGACCTCTCTTCCAGATGTGACCTCTTATTAACCTCTGTGAATGCTTTAATTTAGTCCCAGGCTGCAATGATCAGTTCTATTGTGTCTGTAATAAATCATTATTGATAATCCTTGTTCCCATTACAGAAATTTTTTTTTGAAAATCCATTTGTCACTGGGACAAAAAATGTTTTTTTTTTCTGGAGCTACAATTATAAAATATACAGTTCTGACTTAAATACACATTCAACTTAAGAACAAACCTAAAGAACCTATCTTGTACGTAACGTGGGGACTGCCTGAACAAACTTGTATGCCATTGTTACCTTAAAGGCACTTAGTAGTAGTTCTCTGTATACTGTTGTAAGAAATTACTGAATTTAGCTGTATGGTAGGCACAATATTTAGGACTTTATGTCCCACCCTTGATTCTGCCCAGAGCCACACTTTGTCTATAACAAGACTGACCTTGCAGCTAGATTTTATTTCTCACTTTGTGGTATGGGGCAGCATGGTGCCTGAGTGGGTAGCACTTCTGCCTTGCAGCGCTGGAGAACTGGGTTGGGACTCAGGTCAACATCTACAAAGAGTTTGTATGTTCTCTCTGTGTTTGCGTGAATTTCCTCAATGTCCTCCGGTTTCCTGCCACACTCCAAAACATACTGGTAGGTTGTTTAGATTGTGAGCCCCATGGGAACAGGGACCAATTTGGCATGCTTTGCGCGGCGTAATCTGTAGGCACTTTATAAATAACAAATTATTATTATAAAGGTCATGTAAGGTCATGGCTACAGGTTTTTGGTAACACCAAAATATGTCTTGATTCTTTTTCCTAAACCGCAATGGATACTGTATCTTTCCATTGGTACGCTCAACACTAAATGTTCACAAGGCTTTGATGTGATTAGATTTTATAAGATTCTTTATCTGTAGACTGCTGGAGTTTGCAGAAAAGGCTGTTTCCTAAGATCAGTTATTTGGTCATTAAGGCTTAGAAGGTAATAAGTGTTAGAGCCTGTTTTTTAGTGTTGGGTTGGGAAGCCCAGTGATAGCAGGAATATATGTTGCATGGACTCTTGAGTAAATAATTTATGTTTGTTGGGCTGGAAAACATGCAGATAAGTTTTCCAGGATGGTTCAAGGATATCCCCACCTCTTTTAGTTACCTTGTAAAGCAGTCCCCTTACCATCAAACATAACTTTCAGGAAGACTAATGACATGATGAGGGATTAAAGACAAAAACAGTATATCTAATCCAGAAGGAACAATTCCCAACTGTAGAAAGAACTGTTTCAAAACGATTGTGTCTCTTCAGTACAGTGCAGGGAACTGGTTTAGCTGAGTGAGAGGCTTTTGACTTTATGTCTGGGAATAAGAGTTCTCCTTATGGAGACTTTGCCAATTAAGACCACCTTGTAGGCATGTGGAGACATATAGCCATTGATGCTCCATTAAGGGATTCTGGGAAATATGCAAATAAGTTTTCCAGGATAGGTCTGGGAAAACCACACCTCTTTTCCTACCTTGTAATGCTGCCCCCCTTAAACAGGCTCCTTGGTTAATTATATAATGATGGAGCATTTGGAGCCTAGGCACACATAGCTTCTACCCCTTCCCTTATGCTTAATTCTATAAGCCTTCAAAATGAGTCTATAATACACTTTTATAGGAACTGAGTTCTTGGCCAAAAGCCATGTCTTTCAGAATGGAAAACTAGCAACAGTCCTCTCCTGAGTCAACCCAACCAGCATGCAAAAGATATCAAACCTGTTTGTGTTGTACTTGTAAATAAGTGTCACCATTTGCTTTCCTGGAATCTACATCTACCACATAGACTATTGTAACCAGAAGCATCTGTTTTTCATTGGTTTCTTTGGTAATAAATAAAGCAAGTGGCTTCAACATTATATACGTTTACACCAACCTGCTGTCACTGGCACAGTTAATCCACTCAACCATTTCACACAACCAGAAGTCTAAATTTCCGAGCATCTGGTCATCATTATATTGTAAAGTTATCTCTAACGATCCTTCTGTTGAGAGTTTTAGATAAAATACAAATTTAACAGGCAGTGTACCAGAATAAAAATAGATTACTTATGTTACGTCAATACAGAATGGGAAAAACTCAAACAAACTGGGTTTCAAGTGAAGGAGGAACATAAAATGACTAATATAGTTAATATAACACTACAGCAATGTTCTTTAGTATCTCTTATAAAGAGTCTTATTTTATTTTAGTACTTTAACATGCCTCATAAAACATTTGCAATAACACAGAGAAAGAGTAAATTCTGTACTAAAACTGAATCAGTGCAAATAGCAAGATTTCAAGACTGCAACAGTTACATGAGGGGAAAAAACTAATGTGCATGTTAATATAAAGGATATTGTTTCCAAAGTACAAACTTGTATATATGAGGTTATGAATTATTCATGAATATATATATGTGTTACAAAGCAAGTCAATTGTTTAACGTTTCATACAAATTATTTTATATTTGGAAGAGAGGTAATGTTTTTATTCATGAGACTAGTGCCTAGTCACAAAAAGAACGATTAAACCCTTCTACAAATATCACAGATAAAAACATTCTATGGCAACATGAAATACAATGCATTTGCGTTAATAATGTACATTGCAGCTGCCAAAAGTTACGCTAACTTTATAATGGTCACCAATGGGGCTTCATACTGTCGATAAAAATTTCAGAAACGTAGTCTAGCCTGTAATCTTGTTTTATCCAGCATTTTAACATTGACCACAAATATGAAGGTTTACCAGGGTAAGGACAATCCCATAATAATGTCTTAAGCCCTGCAGGATATACTGTGAGGGAGTGGGAGGGCTACTCCACACTTCTGAGATTATTCACACCTCCACCCTGAGCTCCAGAACCCACCTTCAGGAGTGTTTATAGTAACTAGTCTGTTTCCTCATACCCCTGCCTCTACTAATGGTAGGGGTGCATGGGAGTGGCCTGGAACAACACCAATACTACTTCATTGACATCATTCCCTCCCCAACAGCCCATGCAATGTGCCAACAGCCATATGTGTAGCAAGAAATAACATCTTCAGGTCACCATTTATTTTTTGATTTGTTCTACTAAATCCTTCATTATCTATTGTTAAAATATACAGGCAGTCATTGGGTTATGTAAAAAGTAAGTTATTTCAGTTTGTTCTTAAGTTGAATTTGTATGTAAGTTGGAACATGTATATTTTATAATTGTACCTCCAAACTGGAGTGTCTTTAAGTCACTCTGACTCTGTAAACTCTGAGCTCTTAGGAGTGATGGCACTATGGGGATGTACACGGACAGGAGGAACTAAAGAGAAGCAGAGGGAAGGGTAGTGGTGAAACTATGGGGATGTACACTGACACAAGGAACTAATGAGGAGCTGAAGAAGAAACGGAGTCATGGCATGATCAGGATGTAGGCTGACCGGAGGAAATAATGAGCCGTAGAAGGAAGGGGAGCGATAGCACCATGGGGACAGGAGGAACTTATGAGGAGCAGGAGGAAAGTGATGGCATTATAGGGATGCACACTGACAGTGAAGGAACCATTATGGAGCAGAAGGAAGGGAAGTGATGGCACTATTGGGGGGGGGGTGTACACTGACAGGAGCAATAGGAAAGTGATGGTACTTTGGGGACGTATACTGACAGGAGGAGAGTAGGAAGTTTTCATATAATAAAGGAGACATTCTATGGTTGAGCTGAGAGAGACATAGGTATTTGGAGAGTTGGACATAGTTTGCAAGGAGCAGGTACTGGGCAATACGCTGGAGTCCTGCAGGCATGAATTGGGTAGGACTTGAGAAGTGTCTGGGAGGAGCAGGGCAGGAAGCAGAGCTGGAGCAATGCATGCTGGATTTTAGTCACTACACACAGGAAGAGCTTAGGTAACCAATGCTGTGTATCACAATGGACCAAAATAAGTATGAGAATATTGTAATATTTACAATTAAGATAGGTTTCAAAATTTGATGCACATGTTGGAAAAACCCTTTAATACAATACCCCTTTACCATTTTGCAGTTTTCCCCAGCTTTGAAAAAGCCATAATTTTTTTTCAATTTTTAATGACCCATATGAGGATTTATGTTCTAAGGGACAGATGTAAGGGAATTGACAAAAAAATGCATTTACACCATTTTGTTATGGGCTTTCTTACAGCTTGTTTAGTGCAATTTATATAGCATATCCCCTTTATTCTTTGAGTCACTAAGATCATGAGGATCCAAAATGTATATAGTAATTGTTATATTAATATATTTTTAAAAAATTAGAATCTTTGGAAAACAAATTATTTGTCATGCTCAGCTGAAACTTTTTATGTTTGTAAGAACATAGAATGTCATAGATAACAATGTACACTGTAATTTTATATTATAAATAAAGGATAAAAAATAAATAGGATTTTATTCGTGTAAACACACAATATTAACAAAATAGCAAAACATTGTATTTGCCTCGTTTATAAGCACCAAGCAATCAATTTTGCAATACCTATTTGATACCAGATCAATATAACTTGGAAAACTAACTCCTATCGCAAGTAAATAACAACAGTATGAATATTTTCATACCTGTTTCCAAAAGTTAATGGGCACAACAGGGAGTATTTCATAGTTCTGGTAGCCCAAGTCGTATTCAAACACCAATACCGATAAACTAGAGTTAAATTATTGACTGTTGGTTTTGCGCACTGTGTTAACTCTCTTCAGTGCTTAAAAAAACATAGTTATCACACTGTTATATACACAAATGCTAACATAGTAATCATTTTTTGTAACTAGACATTTCACATAGAGTGTAGCCTTCTAATCCAGCTGATCTTTTTTTCATATTTCAAACATATCTATTTATTTTAAAGGACATCTTCCATAACTTTTGTCCCTGTCCAGTTGTTGGCAATGGACTATACTGCAGATGACAATCCATACTTTGTTTATGCACAGAACAGTTAGAAAAACCAAACAAGAGAGGTAGGCAGACAATAGTGAGGTAAGCAAACTGGGTCAAAACCAATATAGTGGCAAAGTACAAAATTAGAAGGTTTTCCAAAAAAATTCCATAGTTTCTAAATCGCAGGTCCATATTTTTTAACCCATGTGAAACACTTAAAGGGTTAATGGACTTAATAGAAGTTGTTTTACATATGTTGAGGGGTGAACTTTCTATAGTGGGGTAATTTATGGGGTTTTACTATTATTTAGGCCTCTCAAAGTCACTTGAATAGTTCTGGTAGCCCAAGTCGTATTCAAACACCAATACCGATAAACTAGAGTTAAATTATTGACTGTTGGTTTTGCGCACTGTGTTAACTCTCTTCAGTGCTTAAAAAAACATAGTTATCACACTGTTATATACACAAATGCTAACATAGTAATCATTTTTTGTAACTAGACATTTCACATAGAGTGTAGCCTTTTAATCCAGCTGATCTTTTTTTCATATTTCAAACATATCTATTTATTTTAAAGGACATCTTCCATAACTTTTGTCCCTGCCTAGTTGTTGGCAATGGACTTTACTGCAGATGACAATCCATACTTTGTTTATGCACAGAACAGTTAGAAAAACCAAACAAGAGAGGTAGGCAGACAATAGTGAGGTAAGCAAACTGGGTCAAAACCAATATAGTGGCAAAGTACAAAATTAGAAGGTGATAGAATAATCAAAGTTAAAAGCAAAGGGTCAGAAACACAGCAATGCACAGTATTTTAACAGAGAACTCGAGTCTGAAGACTTGTCAATAAAGGAACCAGTACAAAGACTCGATACTGCCCCAGACACACACAATCCAATCTTAGAAAGGCTTCTGACTTTTGTCAATCAAGCATCCAAAGAACTCAAGCTGTACTGTCCTGACATTCCCCTTAATGACAAATAATTTGGAATGTTGTTGCTAAGGAGATATGCTCTTTCCCTGTAGATTGGTTCCATTGTATTATACAGCAAATACCCAACAGCCACAAAAACCCTCAACTGTAGCAACTAAAAGGAGTTGGTGCATGGGCCACCATTCTCCTAATTGAATCCCTATTATATTCTACTCAATATGTTTAATAAGGAAGCAGTAAATGAACAATATACTGTAATACAGCAATTTTGCAGAATGTTGTTTTAATGATCAGACTCAGTGATCAGTGAATAAAATGTTAAAAGAAACTATATTTTCTTAAATTGTATCAATGAGAAAACCGTTCAACTAGAAAATACAGTGCTCTGTACACTGAAGTATAAAAAATAATAAATGGTATATATATATTTGGTAGATTCATCATTGCACTATCCCAAACAATAGATGGGATGTATCATTTTGACCACCTAGTGAAAGCTGTAAAAAACAACAGTGAGTAAATGGCAAAAGAAAATGAATTGCTGACACAAGTCTGTTTATTCCTGCAGAAAAAAAATGTTATTGTGGAGAGCAGGATATTAGGTAATTTACCAATATACATCCATTTAAACTTAAATTCATTCATGTATTTTTATTTTATGAAAACTGAATAACCATACTTTTGATTATTTTTATTGTTTATTTATTCTCTAATAATTATTCTTATTCTCTAATAATAACTTATTATTATTCTTTTAGTTCATCAATGTCCTTCTCCGGGTACATTCACACAATTGGACAGGCATATGGTGGCGTGCTGGAGCCCTGCTCTTCCCTCTCCATAGAACACAGCACCACACAGCCGCACACATGGGGAGCATGCTCTACCTTTTCCTTGTGAATGGCACAGAATGGTACCACAATTGTGTGGGACTGTACCGCTA
The DNA here is from genome assembly GCA_019512145.1 of Engystomops pustulosus. Lineage (NCBI taxonomy): Eukaryota > Metazoa > Chordata > Amphibia > Anura > Leptodactylidae > Engystomops > Engystomops pustulosus. The sequence goes on along the minus strand of CM033641.1, from coordinate 100,500,473 downwards.
CTGGGCCGCCATAGCCGTTTATGGGGATGTATATCAGGTCACAAATTTGCAGCTGAATATACGTCCCCCAGATGGTCGTGTGAATGAGGCCTTACACTGGTTCCCAAAATTGTGCACACTATTCCATGTGTGATCTGACATAATTTGTCTATGGGAAAACTGCCTCCTTATCATATGTATTTAGTCTTTTCTGTACATCCCATCATATATTAGCCTCTCTTATTCTGTACATGTACAGCTGTCCACCCCCCATTAAAACCTACTAGCTATCTTCTCCCCTAATAAAGCATCGCTCTTCCCATTGAAATGTAGCCCATCCTTACTGAAGAGACTCTAGCAGAGAGCATTATATATTTATACTAACTGTAGCCCCTGGCATTGCCCGGGATAGTAAATAACTGCTCTTAGCTATAACAAAATTGAATGGGTTAGCAAAAAATATATTATATCTATCTGGATATCTATATCTATTTCTCTGTTTGTTTCTCTCTGTGTTTATCTTTATCTCTGTCTCTCTCTCTTTGTCTCTCCATGTCTGTCTGCCTGTCTCTCTCTGTCTCTTTCTCTGTCTCTCTCTGTTTGTCTCTTTCTCTCTTTGTGTCTGTATCTATTTTTTTGTCTTTGTCTCTCTCTTTTTTGTCTTTGTCTCTGTGTCTGCCTGTCTCTCCACGTCTATCTCTCTGTCTGTGTCTCTCACTCTGTCTCTCTCTGACTCTCTCTCTGTGTCTCTCAATAGGACAGATTTATCAAGTGTCTGAAAGTCAGAATATTTCTAGTTGCCCATGGCAACCAATCACGGCTCCCCTTTAAAATATTAATGAGCACTGATAAAATGAAAGCTGAGCTGTGATTGGTTGCCATTGGCAACTAGAAATATTCTGACTTTCAGACACTTGATAAATCTGCCCCTATCGTATGTGTCTATGTCTCTCTTTCTTTCTTTCTTTCTTTCTTTCTTTCTTTCTTTCTTTCTTTCTATCTGTTTCTCTCTGCCTGTGTGTCTCTTTGTCTGTATCTATGTCTTTCTGTCTCTCTATATTACCTCACACTTATACTTATTGCCTTTAGTAACCAATCAAAGCTACTATGGTGGTTTTTAAGTGTATTTTGTAAAGTGTGAGGTGAAAATTTCGGCTCAAAATGTAGTCTATGGTGTTCCCTGAGTCACAGGAAGTGGTTGAGCAAAATTTGGGGACTGTAAACGCTACGGTGCAGATTTCTAAGTTGTGAAATTATTAAATCAATAAGTCAAGGAATGCAGTCATGGAATGCTACACTTTGTACTTTTAGAGACTATGTAAGCCACCAGCAGTAAGGACTTTATCACTTGCTGTCAATGAAAGGCTCTCATCGATGAGTTTTCTTAACAAAGAGTAATTACTTAAATGTCAAGTTCAGTTCATTAAAGGAGAATTTTACAGAAAGTTTAACAAATAGAAGTGTATATTACAAATGTAATAGAGTCTTGCTGAGATATGATTGTTAAAAATGTAATACAGAAATATTTCAATGTTTTATGTGAGCAGTTATTTGTTAAAGGGGTTTTCCACTTTCAGCAAATAATAGATATATTTTTTGTAATAAAAAACTATACAACTTTCCAATATACTTTCTGCATCTATTCCTCACGTTTTTTTTTAGATCTCTGCTTACAGTCCTGCTATAGAAAGCTTCTGTGTACTTCCAGTGGATAGTGGACAGTGGATCTGTCCCTGGTCATGTGATGGACATGCAGGTGCACAGTTTGTTAGTATCACAGAGAGTAATCAGAGCCGTGTGATATCAAGTGTCTGAAACTCAGAATATTTCTAGTTGCCCATGGCAACCAATCACAGCTCCCCTTTGAAATATTCATGAGCACTGATAAAATGAAAGCTGAGCTGTGATTGGTTGCCATTGGCAACTAGAAATATTCTGACTTTCAGACACTTGAAAAATCTGCCCCAATATGTTTAATAAGGAAGCAGTAAATGAACAATATACTGTAATACAGCAATTTTGCAGAATGTTGTTTTAATGATCAGACTCAGTGATCAGTGAATAAAATGTAAAAAGAAACTATATTTTCTTAAATTGTATCAATGAGAAAACCGTTCAACTAAAAAATACAGTGCTCTGTACACTGAAGTATAAAAAATAATAAATGGTATATATATTTGGTAGATTCATCATTGCACTATCCCAAACAATAGATGGGATGTATCATTTTGACCACCTAGTAAAAGCTGTAAAAACCAACAGTGAATAAATGGTAAAAGAAAATGAATTGCTGACACAAGTCTGTTTATTCCTGCAGAAAAAAAATGTTATTGTGGAGAGCAGGATATTAGGTAATTTACCAATATACATCCATTTAAACTTAAAACAGGAATGTCTGGCTGATGAGGTAAAAGACAGGAGGCTTCCCTTTACATATCAAGAAAGTGGTGCAGATCTGTTATTAGATGTATATTGGTATATTGCATGATATTCTGCCCCCCAGACTTTACGTAATTAAAGTGTCCAACCCCTTTAATCTACTGCATCTAAAAATGTGCTGTTTATTCACAGTCATTAATACCTTTTCAGGTCTCATCATCAACCCCTATCTGTGTCTGTACATCACATGTCAGCTGCGGATGTATGGAGATGGCTCACAGTCTGAGCCATTTCCACACAAGGTGAGCGTTTGCTGAATATTGCAGCTAACACCAACGGTCAGTGAATCAGCAAAGCTGCAAGAGGCATTTAAATCCCAGTGGCACTTGGGCGCTGCCATCTTGGATTCGATTAACAGTGAACAGTTACAATGATTTGGACATTGTAATATATGATGTGTAAAATCCCATTTACTGACATATTGTAGTATGGCAGCATATGCAGGCTAAATCATATAATCTAGGATTAAAGTACACTAGAGAGTCTGAAAAATAGTAAAAAAAAGTTAAGAAAAAAAAAATTAAATTAAAAAAATATTAATTCAAATCACTCACTTTTCCCTATAACTGATATAAATATAAATAAACAGTAAAAATCATATACATTTTAGGTATCAGCGTGTCTCAAAATGTCAAATCTATAAAAAAAAAATAACGTTTTTTCCCAGCGTTTAACCCAGTAACGAAAAATAGTGCCTGAAGTCGAAAATCCACCTTTTTGACATTTTGAAAAATATAAAAAAATTCACTAAAAGGCCATCAAAAGGCGGTACTGTCCTTAAAATGGTAGCAATTAAAAAGTCATTGTCAAAGGTCACAAAAAATTACACCACACACAGCTCCGTACTGTTATTAGAGCCAGAAGATGACAAAATTAAGAAATATTTTTGTCAAGTAGGTTTTAATTTTTGTAAATGTATGAAAACATTATAAAACCTATTTAAATTTGGAATCCCTGTGATCATATGGACCCAAAGAATAAAGTAAACATGTCATTTGGGGCGCACAGTGAGAGGCGTAAAATCCAAGCCCACAAAAAAGCGTTGTAACAGCATTTTTTCCCCAATTTCCATACATTTGGAATTTTTCCCGCTCCCCAGTACACAGCATGGAATTTTAAAGGGATACTTTCATTTTAGCAAATAAATGTTATGGGTTGTATTATAAAACTTTCTATATCAATTCCTCTAGATCTAGAAACCGGTCTCACCACAACACTGGTCATACTGGATGCACTGCAACTAACCAATTACAGCCAAACATAGCGATGGTCAAATGACCTACTCTGATAGTTGCAGGACATGTGATGGGACATGTGACCAGTAGCCATCTTTTGTCTTGTGTCTCCTCCACAAAGACTAAATAAATGGACTGCAGCATTTTAATTCTCCATTATTGTGTATGTCTGCAACATTTTTCTGCTAAGGGGAGCAAAATTTTAAATAACAATTAAACATTACACAATAACTAATTACACAATGGCTTATATTTTAATGACCCATTTGAATGTGAAGTATGCTTATTCCTGCAATATCCCTTTAAAATTATTCAATGCAGTAATAAATGGTCTGTGCATTACTAGATGTTGGCAAAAATTACCAATAGATTTGATTATGGGTTGACCCTGGCTTGGCTTGACTTTTTGTGGGTATGTGTCAGTGTCAGACCATATACTGTTCCCAACTGTAAATTGCTTACAATTTACATTTTAAAGACTTGAAAATGATATGAAAGAGGTAGAATGCTTGTGTAATGTATATCATGCATATGAAAGCCAAATTAAAAATAATGATCAGAAGGTAGATGCTCCATCCCTGCTTGCATCTACTACCAGGCTAGTGTACTATTCCTGAGGACCCTCTCCATGACCACTACAGTAATCCGAATCTGCTGTGAGACCATTTAGACCCGTTGCCTGCTGTTGTTCAATTAATAACCGTGAGTTATTTTGCACAACTTTGCCTCTGTCTGATCCCTGGATACATCTGTTACCACCACGGGCTCTCCATTCATTACCCAGGGACATATCTTACAGACATTCAGGGGTTGCCCCAGGGAGAACCAGTACGTCAGCCTCTCCCTCCATACTTCTTGCACACACCACCTGCTGGTGACCTGCCAAGCTGTGGTACAGCCACTCCAGTATTCTGGGCCCCGTCTGCTTCCAGGCCCCAAGAAAAGGCTAGGCCCCGGTGGGGGATGTTGCACATTGTAACTCCCACACAATACAGGGGCAGATTTATAAACACTGGCAAAATAAAAAAACTGCCTTTGTTGCCCAGTAGTCATTCAAATCAAGTGTTTTATGAGAATTAAAAGCCCATAGTTGCTAAACGGTTGCTGTAGTCCCCCATAGTGTTTTATTGTATACAATGAAGTACTGATAAATAGTTTTAGATGAGGAAATCCCCATTGCATGGTTCCACTGCATAAATGTCCTACTTTCATTATATATCACTGCAGCATAAATTTTCATCAAAAGCTAAATATTTTAATATAGTGAACTATTATGCCAATGATTAATATAAACAAAGTTAGTTCAGGGGCCGACCAGTGAAATTGATTCTAAGGACCCACCTACTGCTACATGTAAATATTAGCTGTACATTCTAAGCCTACATTTATAGAATGCACTTTCATTGCATCTTTGAAGACACAGCAAATACGTAGGGTAAAATGCATCCCAAAACACATCAGTATTAATGACAGTAAAAACACAGATGCATTTTAAGATATGTTTTGTAATGTCCTGTATTTTAAAATGCAATGCAAACATAATGGGGCACATTAACTTACCAGCGGTGCGTTCTCTGCGGTGGATTCGGGTCCGGCCGGGATTCACTAAGGCAGTTTCTCCGACGTCCACCAGGTGTCGCTGCTGCGCTGAAGACCATCGGAATGCACTGAAGTTCACTGAGCCATCGGGGGTGAAGGTAAGCGCGTGTCGAGCGACACTTTTTTTTTGTTAATGTGCCGGTTTTTCCGAATCCGTCGGGTTTTCTTTACTGCCACACCCCCCCCATTTCTGTCGCGTGTGCCGAAATCCCGGGGCAATACAGGGGAAATCGGCGCAAAACGGAAAAATTTGGTTAACCCGTCGCAAAAACACGAATCGGGCCCTTAGTAAATGACCCCCATTGCGAAGCAATTTTTAAGTTAAATCCCGTGCTCAGTCCGAATCCGTCAGATCATCCGACGACTTGCCCCGCAATTTCTTTTGCATGAAAGTCGGCGCGATTGCGCCAAAATCCAATCGCGTGCACCAAAATCTCCTTCTAAATACCTGTCCAAGCATTCCTTGAAAACTTCGGAATATCCGAGGAAAGTGAGGCCACAGGAACCTTAGTAAATAAGCCCCAATGTAAATGCAGCTTACAGGGGTTGGTCACTCTTTAACCCCTCACCGACATGTGACGTAATACTATGTCACATGCCGGGTGCAGGTGCATGGAGAGGGCTCACGGACTGAGCCCTCTCCATAGCCGGTAAGTCTTTGCTGCATATTGCAGCAAAGGCTTAAAGGTAACACCCGCAATCAGTGCCAGCACCGATTGCGGGTGTCTTCCCTCTGATTGCCGCCGGCGAAGCTGCTGGCGACTTCAAAAAGCCATCTTGACGAGGATTGTCACTCCTGGTAACGTCATCTGGGAGCGGCGATCCGTCGCTTTGGCAGCCTCGGGTCTTCACATTCACTTCACATTGTAATGAATGAGGAGTAAAATCCCCATATACTGCAATACTGTCATGACTTGGCTGGCGTCGTAAAAATGATGTGTGCGGGGGGTGCAGGAGGGGGCCCACCGCCATTGTAATGTTTCCTGCGTCGGGGTCAGTGTCGGACTGGTGTACCTTGGGCCCACCAGAGAAAATTTGGGGAGGGGGCCCACCGCAGTGTGAATGCACACTAACTGTGTCCAATCATCGCTGGGAAAACATCTTATTAAATTACAGTGTACTGCGGCTGTAGCTCCATGTATGGCTGTGTACTGCCTCTCAAAGTCAATGAAAGCTGAGTTGTCCCAAATGGTGAAGTTAGGCAATTTTTCATGAAAATAGGAAAATCGCACCCTAAAGTTCTGCCACTAATAACATCCTAGAAAAATGACCGGAAGCATAAAATATCATCCCAACATAAAGCAGTATTCTGTAAATGTTAATAATCAAAACTTTTTGGGGTAGTTTTACTTACGGTCTGGAAACCAGAACATTTCAAACTTGGGAAAATGAAGAAAATTTTTACAAACTTTTTGCCAAATTTTCATTTTTTTTTTCAGAACGAACGCAAAACTGATCACTTAAATTTTATAAAACTAACCTGAAGTACAATGTGTCACGAGAAAACATTCTCAAAATCACCAGGGATTATGTTAAAGCGTTCCGAAGTATAACCCAATTATCGTGAGCCATGTCAGATTGAAAAATCGAGTCTGGTCATTGAGCTGAAAACTCGTGTCGGTGATAAAGGGGTTAACAGGAATCTTCCATAACTTTTGGCATGCACCTAGTTGTTGGCAGTGGCATACTGAGATGAGAATCCTACTTGGTTGATGCACAGCACAGTTAGAAAAACCAAACAAAGAGAGGTAGGCAGACAATAGTGAGGTAAGAGCAAAACTGGGTCTCAAAAAAACCATATAGTGGCAAGTAAAAATATAGAAGGTAATAGAATAATCAAAGTTAAAAGCAATGGTCAGAAGAAACACAGCAATGCACAGTATTTTTTGAACAGAGAGAAACTGTAGTCTGAAGAATTTGTCAATAAAGGAATCGTGCAAGACTGCACTGCCCAGGACACACACAATCCAATCTAGAAAGGCGTCTGACTTTTGTCAATCAAGCATCCCAAAGAAACTCAAAAATTGGGAAATGTCCTGACATTCCCCTTGATGACAAATAAATTTGGAAGGTTGTTGCTAAGGAGATCTGCCTTTCCCTGCAGATTGGTTCACATTGTTATCCAGCAAAATACCCAACAGCCAGAAAAAAAACCCTCAACTGTAGCAACTAAAAGGAGTTGTGCCGGGCCACCATTCTTCCTAATTGAATCCCATCTATTCTACTCAAATGGGACATATTTAATCAAGTGTCTGAAAACTCAGAATATTTCTAGTTGCCCATGGCAACCCAATCACAGCTCCCCTTTGAAATATTCATGCGCACTGATAAAATGAAAGCTGAGCTGTGAGTGGTTGCCATTGGCAACAGAAAATATTCTGAATTTCAGGACACTGAAAAATCTCCCAATATGTTTAATAAGGAAGGAGTAACTGAACTATTTATGTTAATACAGCAATTTTGAGATTTGTTTTAATGATCAGACTCAGTGATCAGGAATATAAAATGTAAAAAGAAAACTATATTTTCCTTAAATGTATCATGAGAAAACCGTTCAACTAAAAAAGACAGTGCTCTCTGTCATGAAGTATAAAAAATAATAAATGGTATATATATTGGTAGATTCATCATTGCACTTATCCCAAACAAATAGATGGGATTGATCATTTTGAACCACCTAGTAAAAGCGTTCTTAAATTAAAACCAACAGTGAGTAAATGGGTAAAAGGACAAACTGAATGCGACACAAGTTTTGTTTTATTCCTGCAGAAAAAAAATGTTATTGTGGAGAGCAGGATATTAGGTAATTTACCAATATCCATCCATCTTAAACTTAAAACAGGAATGTCGGCTGATGAGGTAAAAGACAGGAGGCTTCCGACTTACATATCAAGAAAGTGGTGCAGTCTTGGGATAGATAATTGGTAGAGTTGCATGGTATCTGCCCCCCAGACTGTACGTAATTAAAGTGTCCAACCCGATTTAATCTACGATCTAAAAATGTGCTGTTTTAATTCACAGTCAATTAGCACCTTTTCAGGTCTCATCATCAACCCCATTGTTGTTATGTACATCACTGGATTCAGCGGCGGATGTTGGAGATGGCTCATCAGTATGAGCCATTGTCCACACAAGGGAAGCGTTGCTGAATGGTTATTGGCAGCTAGTACGACCCAACGGTAATGTGAATCAGACAAGAGCTGCCAGAGGAATTGAAATCCCAGTGGACAATTGGGCTGCCTGCATGCCATATTGGATTCGGTATAGCAGTGATACCAGTTACATCATGAATTTGGACATTTGTTCAAATATACTTGGGATGTGTAAAATCCCCCATCTTACTGACCTTATGTTAGTATGGCACCGAATATGCAGGCTAAAAGTCATTAATCTAGTGATGTGTAACGTACACGTACGAGAGTCTGAAAGAATCAGTAAAAAAAAAGTTAGAAAAGAAAGATAAAAATTACAAATTTAAAAAAATATTAATAAAAATCACTCACTTTTCCCTACTAAACAGTGATATAAAATAAATAGCCAGTATAAAAATCATATAATTTTAGGTGTATCAGCCGTGTTCTCAAGATGTCCAACACTCATAAAAAAAAAAAATAACGTTTTTCCCAGCGTTTAACCCAAAGTAACGTAAAAAAATAGTGCCTGAGATCGAAACATCACTTTTGCACCATTTGGAAAAATTTAAACAAAATTCACTATAAAAGGACCATGCAAAAAGGCGTGGTTTGGGAGGGAAAGGGGGGGGGGAGAGGGGGGAAGGGGGGGCAGAGGGGGGTGGGAGCGGAGGTGACAGGAGGTGGCGTAGCGAGGAAAACCGGGGGGGAGGGCGGGTAGGTGGGCGGTGGGTTGGGGGGGGGGTACTGTCCTTAAAATGGTTAAGCCAATTTACAATAGTCCATTGATCAAAGCCGCGTCAAAAACAAGTTACACACCACACAGCTCGTACTGTTATTAGAGCCAGAAGATGAACAAAATAATTTAAGAAATATTGTTTGTCAACGTAGGTTTAATTGGTGTAAATGTATGAAAAACATTATAAAACCTATTTACATTTGGGAATCCCATGTGATCATTATGGACCCAAAGAATAAAGTAAAAATGTCCTTTTGGGGTGCACAGGAGAGGCTGCGAAAATCCCAAGCCCACAATGAAAAGCGTTGGAGTTGTTTTGTTTCAACTGTATCTGTATACAGCATCATTTTGTTCCCCAATTCCCAGTACATTTGGAATTTTTCCGTCTCCCCAGTACACAGATGGAAGTTGTAACTAAAGGGATACTTTACATTTTAGCAAAATAAGTGTATGAGGTTGGTTATTAATGGTAACTATTCTAGAATGACAATTTCTCTGAGATCTAGAAGCACCATGAGTGAACATTTGATGACTGACGACAGAAAAGTATAGGTTGGAAAATGTGTGGTAGCTTGTTTGTTGATTTGTGTGGCTGTTTGTACCGATATATACCGGCGAATTACGAGACGACTTTTGAAGGGTACAGAAAAAAATCTTTCTGTCCTTCTCTGCGAGGTCGTTTTGACCGCCGGTTATCGGATCTGATACTGAGCACATGGCCGGTCATCGGAGTGTCCCCGGTGCATGAGAGGCTCACGGAATCTGAGCCCTACTCCATAGCCACAGGTAAGTCTTTGCTGCATATGCACAATAAGCTTACCGGTAACAAGGCCGCGACGTCAGCGGTGCTAGCGACCGAGTCGCGGGGGTGTTTGCACGAGCTGATGGCTGCACTGCCAAGCCTCGAAAAAGCGGGCTACAGGCCAGCCTTCAAAAGACATCGGGGCAGCAATTTACTCACCCTCCGTTGGCCCGAGTCCGCGTGTGATCGTCTTCAGGTCTTTCCGCGGCCGCTTCTGTTATTCTGCTGGGTCGCCGCCTGCTATTCCCCGGTGGCGAGGCGCCACGTATTGACGCGTCAGCAGCAGGCGCGTCATTAATAGGCTGTCTGCCGCGGCACCATGAATCAGTGCCAAATTGGCGGCGCTCTACGGGCAGGAAGAAAGAAAAGAAGAGGGGTAGCGAAACGACTGCAAGCCGAGAAAGCAACCGCTGCGGAAATCGTGTGCGTAGTGGGGCTGGGAAGATATGCCGCAGTCACATCGGGGCACCGGAGGGTGAGTATAATAAGTGTATTTTTTTTTTTTTTTTTATGTTGGCGCCGGGCTATATACTACTGGGGGCTGTGCTGAATACTACTGGGGCGTGCTGTATCCTACTGGCGGCAGTTAGGGTCTGTATATACTACTGGGGGCAGTTGCTGTATATACTGGGGGACAGTGTGTTGTAACTAAATTTATTCTGAAAATGTCAGTTTTGGCCTAAATGAATGTATTTCCAAAAAAATTCCATAGTTTCTAAATCGCAGGTCCATATTTTTTAACCCATGTGAAACACTTAAAGGGTTAATGGACTTAATAGAAGTTGTTTTACATATGTTGAGGGGTGAACTTTCTATAGTGGGGTAATTTATGGGGTTTTACTATTATTTAGGCCTCTCAAAGTCACTTGAAAGCTGAGTTGTCCCTCAAAATGTGAGTTTTGGCAATTTTCATGAAAATAAGAAAAATCGCACCTAAAGTTCTGCACCTCATAACATCCTAGAAAAATGACCGGAAGCATAAAATATCATCCCAACATAAAGCAGATATTCTGTAAATGTTAATTATCAAACTTTTTGGGTAGTTTTACTTCCTGTCTGGAAATCAGAACATTTCAAACTTGTAAAATGAAGAATTTTTACAAACTTTTTTTCAGAACGAAACGCAAAACTTATCACTTAAATTTTATAACTGGGGGCAGTGCTGTATACTACTGGGGGCAGTGCTGTATACTACTGGGGGCTGTGCTGTATACTACTGGGGGCTGTGCTGTAATGGCAATGTTGTTGTTGTATGCCTTATGTTTATGAGCGACAGTTTTCCTGCTATATACCTGCATGTCATAAGAATTTACATTAAAAAAAGGACCATGTTAAATTCAAATCTGTTTTTTTAAAATTTTTACCGGTGTTTTGTATGTGTTGGAAAAGGGGTAGTCTTATACAGCGAATATATCTTAAACTCTATATTTTAAACAGGAAAGTAGGGGGGTCGTCTTATACACCAGGTCGTCTTATACGCCGGAATATACGGTAACTTTTCAGCATACAAACAAGAACATTAATTTGCTGAAATGGGAATACCGCTTTAAATACCGTCACTATGAATTTGTTACGCAGAAAACAAGCCCTCACACAGTTCTCACACATTTTTTTGAAGGTGGGGTGTGAAAAATGAAAATGTAAAAATGAAAAAGGACCTGTCATTAAGGGGGTAATAGGTTAAGGAGAAATAAAAAGCTGTTTAATATTGGATAAAAACATGTAAGCATGAAAACGGCAAGAACGTAGATTATACGTATGCCAAAAATAATGAAGCCTGTCTGAATTTAGAAGTTGATCATTGCTTGTCTTGAAATGATGTAAAGAATGTTTCTGCTAAATCGAGATTTCAACAGGGATAACAAGCTGTTGTTTTTTCTCACTGACCTGAGCCTATACAGGGCATTAGCTAATATGAGCAGTAGCAAGCAGTACTTTTTTGGATAACCCTTTAGGATGGTTATCATTTAGATTGACTTTTGCATAACATTCAGTAAAGCCTGTACTATCGTTCTGTTCGCAGTGCTTTGTCTGCTATGTTTTAAGCAATATCTTACTATGTTTTCTATTATATGGAGCCATACAGCAAAAATCCATCTGTTTCTTTTTTACAGCAATTGTGAAACGTATTTAGTTATCGTCTGCAACTTTCATTTTTGTAAAGCCAGACTCAGAAGCCTTCTCATCAAATTGATATAATTTGAGTAGCTTAAAACATAATACAGTTTGATGATTGAGACTGGCAGCCAAAATAATAAACAGAAGCCAGTGAACTTAACCATAACTGAGTCGAAAAGACAGAATGCAAGGAACAAAGCAGACTAACAGCTTCAAAGAAGAACTTGCAAATATGTTTCTGTGTCTACAAAATTATATTTTTTTCCAAGAAACAGAGTTTGACAATGTTTCAAGGGAAATAACGTTCTATTAAAATACTCAAAGCTTCACATAACCAAGATACTTCTGCAGCTTTGTACTAACTTCTAAGTTGATCAAGAGCAATACAGTAAATATAGTGGTTTAATTATTACAATCACTTAGCCGGTGTCATAGTATCATAGTATATAAGGCTGGAAAAAGACGCAAGTCCATCAAGTCCAACCTTTAAGAATTAAATAAATGTTTTATCCCCATAACCTGTGATATTTTTGCTCTCCAGAAAGGCATCCAGGCCTCTCTTGAACATGTACATAGAGTCCGCCATAACAACCTCCTGCGGCAGAGAGTTCCATAGTCTCACTGCTCTTACAGTAAAGAACCTTTGTCTATGTTGATGGTAAAATCGCCTCTCCTCTAGGCGTAGAGGATGCCCCCTTGTTATGGTCACAGGCCGAGGTATAAAAAGATCTTTGGAGAGATCCTTGTACTGTCCGTTGAGGTATTTGTACATTGTAATGAGGTCTCCCCTCAGTCGTCTTTTTTCTAAACTGAATAATCCCAATTTTGTATATTGGTACCACATTTGCTATGCGCCAGTCCTGTGGAACAAAACCAGTCCTCAGTGAATCTTCAAATATTATTTCCTCTGTTGCCTCTATTATATTTGGAGCCTTATAACAAACCCCTAGTAATATTTTATTATTTTTTTTCTCTCCCCTTATCTCCACCCATAGGGACTCCACATTTGCATTTGCGTTACTGATGTCATCTCGCAAGACAGGCTTGAGGCAAGAATTCACATATAAATAAACCCCTCCCCCTTTTTTATTTATACGATCCTTTCTAAAAAGACTATAACCATCTATAGTAACCGCCCAGTTACTGCCCAGTTAGTATGGCAGTATATTGTGCAAAAATGCCCAATTAAAATGTAATAACAGTTTTACTGCGTTAAACCCCGTAATGGAAAATAACGCCCAAAGTTGAAAAGTGATCAAAAGGTTGTACAGTACTAAAATAGGTAGCATTGAAAACGTCATCAAAAGTTGCACAAAATTACACCAACCACAGCTTCGTACAACGAAGTATGAAAAAATCAGAAAAATCAGAAAAATGGAAAAAATCAAAAACAAAATTTTTGTACAGGTTTTAATTTTTGTAAAAGTATGAAAACATAAAACGTATACATATTTGGTATCCCCGTGATCATACTGACCCAAAATTAAAGTAGACATGTCATTTGGGGTGCACAGTGAAAGCTGTAAAACCCCACCCCACAACAAAACGGCGCAAATGCGTTTTTTCACCATTTTTACTGCATTTGGAATTTTTTTCCCGCCTCCCAGTACACGGCATGGAACATTCGATACCATCACTATGAAGATCAATTCGGTACACAGAAAACAAGCCATCACAGAGCTCTTTACGTGTAAAAAAAAAAGTGTGAGTGAAAAATGGAAATGAAAAAACAAAAAGGGGCCACATCATTATTGGGTTAATATCCTATAATTTCTAGCTTACAACTAAATCCTTTTATAACACATCTCCAAAACAGTTGCTTCTCCAGCTTCACTTTGATACATATTGGGGCAGATTTACTTAACCGGTCCATTCGCGATCCAGCGGCGCGTTCTCTGCGGTGGATTCGGGTCCGGTTGGGATTTACTAAGGTAGTTCCTCCGACGTCCACCAGGTGGCGCTGCTGCGCTGAAGTTCCCTGAGGCCTGCCGAAATGCACTCAAGTTCACCGGCCTATTCCTGGTGAAGGTAAGCGCGAGTCTCGCGACACTTATTTTTTTTAAATGCGCCGGTTTTTCCGAATCCGTCGGGTTTTCGTTCGGCCACGCCCCCCGATTTCCGTCGCGTGCATGCCAGCGCCGATGTGCCACAATCCGATCGTGTGCGCCAAAATTCAGGGGAAACGGCTCAAATCGGAAAAATTCGGGTAACACATCGGGAAAACGCGAATCGGGCCTTTAGTAAATGACCCCCATTATCTATTATGCTGACAATCAATGAGTAGTGCCACCCAGTGTAAATTCTTTTGTATTTGTGATCTTAAAAATATAAGCCTTATTTACATTGAAACAATTATATGACTCTTGGCTGGTAGACCTAAATATATATGTTATTGGATACCAACTTTTCAAAATTCTGTTGAAAAGTGAGATTCTATAAGCATTATACAAATAATGTTCTCACTAGAAAGCTCGGCTATCTCTCTCCACTATTCAGCTACTGATTCAATTATCTTATGGATAGATCTTCACTAGTTCAGTGATTGTTTATAACGTAAGTCTTTAAGTTCCATGTTGGGGGTGTATGAAATTATTTGATTCGGTTTCTGTTTAATTAAAAGAAAGACTCCTCCTACGCCTATAAAATGATTTGCCCATTTTTTAAAGGTCATTAACAATTTATTTCAACAAACAAAATAAAATAGGAAAACTGCATGTACAATAATAATGATATTGTATAAGGTGGAACCATAGAAAATGATGGAAAACATACCAGGTCAAAACTCAGAGCACAAACACTTGGTCATGAAGGAGGATGGAGGACCAAAATAGAGGAAAAGACTTGAAATCTCCCATCGTCACCTGCTTGTAATTCTTCACATGCGGTAGTGCACAGCCTTTACCCAATCAGCAATGAAGGGGGCCACGACCTATCTCCAAATTCCTGGTCTTATCTGGCACAATGCCATAAAGTGATGGTATAATTTCCTTTAACCCCTTCCCGACGCGCAGGTACATGGAGAGGGCTCATGGGCTGAGCTCTCTCCATAGTCGGTAAGTCCCGCAATCGTTTCTAGCACCAATTGCCGGTGTTATCCCTTCAAAATGATGACATTGCTATCTTGGTTGCTCCCTGTGACGTCATCGGGGAGTGGGGATCGGTTGCCATGACAGCCTTGGCTCTTCCGAAGACCCGAGGCTGTCTCGTTTTAACCCATGCATTACAATTTGCACATTTTAATGAATGAGATGCAAAATCCCCATATACTGCCATACTGTAGTATGGCAGTATATTGTGCAAAAATGCCCAATTAAAATGTAATAACAGTTTTACTGCGTTAAACCCCGTAATGGAAAATAGCGCCCAAAGTTGAAAAGTGATCAAAAGGTTGTACAGTACTAAAATAGGTAGCATTGAAAACGTCATCAAAAGTCGCACAAAATTACACCAACCACAGCTTCGTACAATGAAGTATGAAAAAATCATAAACGCCAGAAAAATGGAAAAAATCAAAAACAAAATTTTTGTACAGGTTTTAATTTTTTTAAAAGTATGAAAACATAAAACGTATACATATTTGGTATCCCCGTGAATATACTGACCCAAAATTAAAGTAGACATGTCATTTGGGGTGCACAGTGAAAGCTGTAAAATCCCACCCCACAACAAAACGGCGCAAATGCGTTTTTTCACCATTTTTACTGCATTTGGAATTTTTTTCCCACTTCCCAGTACACGGCATGGAACATTCGATACCATCACTATGAAGTGCAATTCGGTACACAGAAAACAAGCCATCACAGAGCTCTTTAGGTGTAAAAAAAAAGTGTGAGTAAAAAATGGAAATGAAAAAACAAAAAGGGCCACATCATTAATGGGTTAATATCCTATAATTTCTAGCTTACAACTAAATTGGATTTATAACACATCTCCAAAACAGTTGCTTCTCCAGCTTCACTTTGATTTGGAATGACAACCTACCTACTTACATGTGATTGTCCACCTTCTATTACATTTGTATAAATTGGTACCAGCCACTTTCTCCATTCATCAAAATGGAAGTGTTGACTATCATTTTATCAACTTTTTTTTTAATTTCTAAGATTGATTAATGGTTGAAAAGAACAGTAAACCACTTTTTGTGAAATACAAAAAGAGAGAATATTTCTTATAAAATGAGAGCAACAAATTCTCTTCAACTCTTACATTTCCATCTGAAACTTGATGTCAGCAGCATATTATTACATAGCTTGCAGAGCGGTATATTACCGTTCATTTATTTATAAAAAAATGTGTTGAAAGAATTACACAACATGCCAAACAAAGCAATCTGCAAGGCCTAGCATTTTTTAAGATGAATAATTGTTCCTTCGGGAAATGTAGAACAATTAAAATGAGTTTATAGAAGTAGAACTAAAATGTCATTTCCGATTCTTCAGAAAAAGTCTAAATAGGATTAACTTGTAAAGCTATGTTTAGCTTCAGGCCAGTTCAAAGAATTGTTATCAACTGTTGCATATGGTGGTGCCAGAGATAATTTCTGCAATATTTATTTTATGGCTTTTCACAGTAATGCATTTGCTTGGGTGTACATTTTGGTTTATTTAGTTACATTCATGAATAACAAAAAAGTTTGTTTTTAGGTAAACTTATAAAATGAAGATGAATTTGTTATACCATTCTTAACCGGCCCAGCCAGAGCCCTGACCTAAACCCAATTGGGTTGAAATTGGGTTGAAATTGGCTGTTATTATTTATTAAAATTCACCATCCAACCCAAGAGAACTGGAGAAGATCTGCAAGGAAGAATGACAGAGGATCCCCAAATCCAGGTGTGAAAAACTTGTTCCATCATTCCCAAGAAGACTCATGGCTGCACTAGCTCAAAAGGTGCTTTTACTCAGTACTGAGCAAAGGGGCTGAATAGTTATAACCAAGCGTTTTTTGACCACAGGTTTTTTTCTTGTTCATATTAACAAAAACTACTTTTTTCTGTTAAGATGGGTGTCAGATTGTACTTAAAAAGCAGAAAAAAAGTGTCAGAATCACTTCCATCCCCACTATCTGAATAGACAGATTTCTTGCATGGAAGCTTTCAAAGTGTTTTTTGCCCTATTGCGCCTCGCAAGCTACTTTAAAAAGAATGCCTTTCTGCCACATTTAACCTGCACTCATTGTGAGAAAACCAAAATATGCAGTGGTCTCCATGAGACAAACTGGATTGGTCTGGAAAATAGGACCTAAGATGTAGAAATAAGTAATTTTTATGGAATCAATTATTATCAAATGGAAGACAAAAACCAAATGTTGGACAACCTATGAATGACCTTCAACTAATACGAGTATGCACATGAACCCCAGAAAAACCTTAATTGCCATCTGTAATGAATTGAACCCATATGTAGTGGCAAGGTGGAACTCAGAAGCCTTCTCTGTGCACCTAAGGACTTACAAGGGTATCCGGGAATATGAACCTCGACACAAAAACCCTTGATGTATAAATAATGAATACCACAATACCAATGTCATTAGTCACAAAATGGAGTCTTAAATAGTTTGATTTATGATTTACAAAATTTTACTGCCTCTCTAAAGTAGGGAGTTGTTTATCACCAAGATGGCCGACACTGAAAATACAAGTTCCATGATCCCTTTAGTTCTCATAACTCCTCCTACCTTTTTATGCTCTGCTCCCAGTGTTGATCTAGACAGGTTTTCTTGCTCTGTTATACCCAGTTAGTATGAGGGTGTGTAACTGCCATCACCAAAACACTGGTCTACTGGTGCACTGCAAACCAAAACCGATACAGCCAGCGTAGTGGTGATCACACATGACCCTGCCCATGCAGGTGGCAGGTACATGTATGTGGACATTGACCACGCGGCCATCTTCTGTTCGCGCGACGTACCGCGCTGGAGGAAATTAACGGACTGATAAGGGCCAGTACACGTTTTAACTTCTTCATTACAGGGAATGATCACCAGAGCTATTTTCTGCTAAGGGGAGCAAAATTGTTAAATAACAACTAATTACAATAGAAGTCTTATATTTTTGAATGCCCACTTGTATAATGACTTAATGGCTTGGTATTCGCTTGAATCCCCATTTAATGCTTAAAGACCCAAGTGTTCTTTGCGCACCCTATATTAAAGTTACACCATCCTTGGATGCCTGGCCCTACAAAAAGAGTGAAAAGTCGTGGACAAGAGTGTATTATATGGACCCTGAATGGAAATTACAATGACAATCTGGAACTTCTCCTCTTCATTTCACTGTATGAATGAAGTAATTGCGACAGCAATATATTAATGCTTGAATTGCAATAAATACGTTGGTGTTCTGGTTGTGGTTTTGGCTTCTTGCCTCTAAAGGTTCACTTCACTGCCCTATCTGACTTTAAAGCACAATGATATATGCTATAGTTTCTTCATTGGGGGTGTAAAAGGATATCCACAGAAATGTGATAAATGTCATATCCATACTGGCACTTGATGCTGAATAGTTAGTCTATTAACATTTGTTACACCACTCTACAACGAAGGTTGTGCATGCACTTTTCTTTGGATCATTTTACAGGAGATCAAAAATAGATTGAGTATGGACACATCAATAATTCCTAGATTGAACAACTCTTATAAATATAGACAGAGTCACTAAAAATAGGATAGATTTATCATTAATTATAACTTATTTGAAACATTCTCTTGCAAACTCATAAAAATTTTAGGACTGAATATGGGCGACCTACATGGAAACTGGTGCCTTAAACTAATTTCGCATAAATATACTTTTAAAATTCATATGGACAGAAATTTTTCTTTGACTGACAGATGAATGAAAACTGAGCAGAGACATTTGATATATCCAAATCCTGAGATTCATAACATGTGGCAGAGCAGATAAAGACCCTTGGACTTGTTGTACATAAACCATTTTTGCTTACATAGAGCATCCTTGACAAGCTGGCACATTACTTATTTTTTAATTACTCGACTCGGTAACAGCATCTTCTACTCGCTCTGTTCAGATATGTCAGATTCATGTGCAAGGCCCTTGATAAGAACTACTGTCATTTTGTCATGATATATTTGTGAAAAAAATGAGACCAACATGAATGTCACAAAGGATTAATGATGTTTTTTTGATGACTGTCAATTAAGAAAACACCAGAAAAAAAATGGAATTAACATCACTAGCTGTATGATGTATTTGCAAATATGTAATGAGCACTTGCTAAATAGTCAGAAAGTAAGCTTTGATGTACTGTTACGTATTATTGTCACTATTATACAATGTATAGCATATTTTCCTATAATTTATCGAGTGGACATACTGTCAACTGCCATAGGCAGATATACTGATGCTGTGTTTTAATAATACTGTCAAATTGGGGCAATTACGTTTCGTTAATACTGATTATTCTGTAAGCCATAGCCACAATATTTATCTATAAGTATTCAATCTAATTAAAGATGCAGGCTCCTAATGTGTATTTTTGCCTTTAAAGTGGCATATTGAGAATTGACTTGCAGAAACACTGACATCTCACCTTGGGCCTTTACACGTGAAGTCTTACTGATCTAGCATTCCCCCAATTTCTGGAACATTTGAGTAAACAATGCTTGCACATGCCGCAGTTATGCAAAACTTTCAATTTATGTGTTAGAGTAAATTTTATAAATCAAAAAGTAAAAGATGATTGAACAGAATAGTGATTGAACAATTACAGAAAGCATGCGGATTTGACCCCAGGAGGAATTTTTCCATTTCAGATTACCAAGAGAAGGCATTGTGACAAATAGAACGTACTCAGTGGCCCAAATAAAGGCTCAATAAAAAGAAAAAGGGGAACATTCTAGAGCAGTGGTCAAGAAGACATATAAAGATTTAACAGAGAAGCACAGCAGAAACTTCTACTGGATTGTACAAATGATAGAGCCAACCTGCATCCTCCGGGACTATGATGTGACTAACAAGAGTAGGATCACAGACCTCATAGGGCACTGTGGAATGAATGATAACTTACCTAACTATAGAAAGGTGAATATCTCTAATGACGGTTTAGACAGAAAAGATATTTTTTGCATATCCACCGGATATGCCATAAATAAAAAAAAAAAAAATCTGAGGATGTGAGTCACCCACTCACTTGGGATTGTAAAGAACTCTAAAAGAAGCCTGTGGCTCCCAAGCTACAGGTGTTATAGGGATCAGTAGCACGAATCAAAACAACGGAATAAGCAGTGTACATTGGATCGATCATTTTAGAGAGCAGGACACACATTTTATCAGCATATGTGCAGATATTGCCCATAAATGTCTTTCTCTTCTCAGCCAGACTTAAAGTAACTTCATTATGCAACAATCAGATTGAATCCCTGATCAAATCAAAAAATATGAAAATTGTGGTAGCAAGTCCACAGTCCTTAGATTACTACCTATGTATAGAGGTTATATACTTACATAGCCTGAAAGGAGTTGTGCACGAATGTACAAATAAGCATGTGCCATTGACGGAGCTGCATAAAAAATAACTGAACTTAACCCTCACCCTTCCTGGGGTCCTTTGCCGCTGTCCTCTCTGTGTCCCTTTTATTTTAACCATTCAATTACAATTTTTGCATTGCTACAAAACTGAAGGTTCCTTAGACTCAAGAAATAAAGAATTAACTTTTATTTGGATATATTTTAAAAAGAATTCATTAGACACAAACGTCTTATATGATATTACAAAAGAGAGTTTTTAAAAGAATTTATGTGTGGAATAATGCACTGATTTTTTAACGCATATGCCAAAGGAACACTGAAGAGACTAATTGACGAAGCAACCAAAAAGTGTGGTTCCGTCATTGTTATAGTATATTTCTCTGAGAAGGCTCATTTTACCTTTATTTTCATTTGGTATTAGGTACGGCGCTTGAAGTGTGCCAGCGTTCCTTCAATCATATGAAGATTTTCGAAAGTGTGATCTCGCCACTTCCATAGTGGTTATTTTTGAGAATTTTTTCACACACACGTTATTTTAGTGTACGCCTCTTGAAAGACTATTCGTGAGCATACATCACTTGCATTCTATTTCTAAACACTCAGCAACCCCGACTTGAATTTTGCCTTTATCCTTTAACACACACACAGCACTCAGCGACCGCCCCCCTGTTGTTAACAGAAACACGGAAGCTGCACTCCTACCCGTCACCATATCCTGACACATCTGGGACAGGGGATAGGAGGGCGTGACCGCCCTAAGCTGTCCTGAGTGCAGGTTCTATAACCCCTGTAAAGAAATAGGGGCACAGCACGAAAGACTGTTGGAATGGGACACGGAGGAAG
The DNA here is from genome assembly GCA_019512145.1 of Engystomops pustulosus. Classification (NCBI taxonomy): domain Eukaryota; kingdom Metazoa; phylum Chordata; class Amphibia; order Anura; family Leptodactylidae; genus Engystomops; species Engystomops pustulosus. Next base: position 100,479,100 of record CM033641.1, on the reverse strand, counting down.
GTACATGAATTACTTTTTTAATTCATTGCTTTTGTTTGGTATCATCCTGTCAAACTGATAACTGTATAAAAAAAAATATGGGTAAAATGCAATAATGAAATAATGAATCTTCCCCACTGTTTTACTAATATTAATATTAGGTAATATCTTTTTTATTATTGATTGAAACTGTAGGTCTAGAAATTTAGTCAGAGGCACCTCAATACCTTCCATCCAAATAAGTAAATTTTCAATAGTTTACCAAAGAAATACTTACCAATACCACTTTTGCTAGAAAGTAGGGACACATAGGGCTAAAAACTTGTTTACAGAGGGAAGGGCGGTGTAACGTCAGGCTAGTATAGGAAGGGTTTCATTCAAGATTGGGATCTTAAGCTAAGATGGCTAATAACTAAAACAGTAGCACAAACTAATTTTTGTCTCTCAGAACATATCATATTGATTTATGGTTTCAATTACCCAAAGTGTTTCCTGTTGAATGCCCCCTGCTAATTTTTTTTGGACAAGCACTTTCTAAAACGCCAATACAGGCAGTCCCCTATTTAGGATACCTACCTACAGCGACCCTAGGTACAACAGATGTACTCTCTTCTTCGTCCAGATGTACCTCTTATTACCCTCTTTGATGCTTTAATTTAGGTCCCCAGGCTGCAATGTCATTTTCTATTGGGTCTGTATACTCATTATTGATACTCCTTGTTCCCATTACATAAATTTTTTTTGAAAATCCATTTGTCCTGGGACAAAAAATGTTTTTTTTTTCTGGAGCTACATATAAAATATCATTTCTGACTTAAATACCATTCAACTTGAAGACAAACCTAAAACCTATCTGTACGGAACGGGGGGACTGCCTGAACAACTTGTAGCCATTGTTACCTTAAAGGCACTTATATAGTTCTCCTGTATACTGTTGTAAAAATTACTAATTTAGCTGTATGTCAGGCACAATTTTGAGACTTATTTCCCCACCCTGATTCTGCCCAGAGCCACATTTGTCCATATACCCAGACGACCCGTTGCAGCTAGATTTTATTTCTCACTTTGTGGGTATGGGAGGCATGGTGCCTTAGTGGGTAGCACTTCCTGCCTTGCAGCGCTGAGAAACTGGGTTTGGGACTCTTTCAACATCTACAAAGAGTTTGTATGTTCTCTCTGTGTTTGCGTGAATTTTCCTCAATGTCCTCCGGTTTTCCTGCCACACTCCAAAACATACTGTAGTGGTTATTTAGATTGTGAGCCCCATGGGAACAGGGACCATTTGGCATCTTTGCGCGGCGTAATCTGTAGGCACTTTATAAATAACAAATTATTATTATTAACAAAGGTCAGGTAAGTCATGGCTATAGGTTTTTGGTACACCAAAATATGTCTGATTTCTTTTTCCTAACTCTCAAGTGGATACTGTATCTTTCCTTGGTACGCTCAACACTACTTTCACAGGCCTTTGATGTTATTAGATTTTTATAAGATTCTTTATCTGTAGACTGCTGGAGTTTGCAGAAAAGGCGGTTTTCCTCCTCATAAGATCAGTTATTTGGGTCTTAAGGCTAGAAGGTATAAGTGTTAGAGCCTGTGTTTTAGTGTTGGGTTGGGAAACCCAGTGATAGCAGGATATATGTTGCATGGACTCTTGAGTATAATTTATGTTGTTGCTGCAAACTGCAGATAAGTTTTCAGGATGGTTCAAGGATATCCCCACCTCTTTTAGGTTACCTTGTAAAGCAGTCCCCCTTACGCTAAAACATACTTTCAGGAAGACAATGACATGATGAGGATTAAGCGCAAAAACGTATATCTAATCCTCCAGGAACCTTCCCAACTGGTAGAACGAACTGTTTCATCAAAACGATTGTTCTCTTTCAGTACAGTGCAGGGACTTGTTTAGCTGTGGAGAGGCTTTTGACTTTATGCTGGGAATAAGAGTTCTCCTTGGGATGGAGACTTTCCAATTAAGCCCACCTTGTAGGCCTGTGGAGACCATTGCCATTGAATGCTCCCCATTAGGAATTCGGGAAATATGCAAATAAGTTTTCCAGGATAGGTCGGTGGGAAACCACAACCGTCTTTCCCCTACCTTGTAAATGCTGCCCCCTTAAACAGGCTCCTTGGTTAATATTAATGATGGAGCAATTTGGAGCCTAGGCACACATAGCTTCTAAAAGACCCTTCCCTTATGCTAATTCTATAAGCCTTTCCAATGGAGTCTATAATACCTTTTTATAGGAACTGAGTTCTTGGCCAAAGCCATGTCTTTCAATGAAAACTACAACAGTCCTCTCCTGAGTCAACCCAACCAGCAGCAACGATATCAAACCTGTTTGTGTGTACTTGTACTAATGGTCACCAGTTGCTTTCTGAATCTACATCCACCACATAGATCTATTTAACCAGAGCAATCGGTTTTCATTGGGTTCTTTGGTATAATAATCAAGTGGCTTTCTCTACATTATGGTATGCGTTTTATCAAACCACCCTGCTATTACGGCCATGGGGCACAGTTAATCCACTCAAACCATTCACACACCCAAGTCCTAAATTTCCCGAGGCAATCTGGTCATCATTATATTGTAAAGTTATCTCTAACGATCCTTCTGTTGAGAGTTGTTTTAGATAATACAAATTTAACAGGCATTGTACCAGAATAAAATAGATTACTTATGTTTACGTCCATACGAGAATGGAGAAAACTCAAACCAACTGCGTTCAAGTGAAGGAGCACTAAATGACTAATATAGGGGCGTTAAGTGCGATGGGACACTAACAGCAATGTTCTTTAGATCTTCTTTATAAGATCCTATTTTATTTAGTACTATTAACATGCCTCATAACATTTTGGCCTAACACAGAAAAGATTAAATTCCTGTCTAATAAAACTGAATCAGTGCAAATATCAAATTTCAAGACTGCAACATTACATGGGGAAAAAACTCATGTGCATGTTCATATATAAGGATATTGTTTCCAAGTACAAACTTGTATATAGAGGTTTATAATTATTTCTGAATATATATATGTGTTACACAAGACAAAATTCAATGTGTTTAAACCGTTTCGATACAAATTATTTTATATATTGGAAGAGAGGTAATGTTTTTTATTCATGAGACTATTTGCCTAGTCCCACAAAAGACCTATTAAAACCCTTCTACAAATTCACAGAAATAAAAACATTCTCTGGCACACATGAAAACAATGCATTTGCGTAATAATGTACATTGCAGCTGACAAAAGTTACGCTAACGTTAAATGTCACCAATGGGGCTTCATACTGTCGATAAAATTGCAGAAACGTATCTATCTAGCCTGTAATCCTTGTTTTATATCCAGCATTTAACATGGACCACAAAGAGAAGGTTACCAGGTCCGGACAATCCATCTAATGCCTTAAGCCCGGCAGGATATACTGTGATGGAGTTGGGAGAGCTACTCCACACTTCTGAGATTATGGCACAATCCTCCACCCTGATCTCCAGACCCCCTTCGGCAGTGTTTATAGTAACTATGTCTGTTTTCCCCCTCTACCCTGCCTCGACTAATGGTGGGGTGCATGGCAGTTGCCTGAACAACACCAGACTACTTTCATGACATCATCCCTCCCATCGTAGCCATTCCATGTGCCAACAGCCATATGTGTAGCAAAAATAACTCTCATGTCTCCATTATATTTTGTTGATTTGTTCTTACTAAATCCGTCATCAGCTATTTTTTAAAAATACAGGCCGTCATTGGTTATGTAACAAAGTAAGTTATTTCAGTTTGTTTCTTATTTGAATTTGTATGTAGTTTGGTGGGGGGAACATTTATTTTATAAAATTGACCCTCCAAACTGGAGTTTCTTTAAAGTCAGGACCTGCCTGTAAACTCTGAGCTCTTAGTAGTGATGCACTATGGGATGTAACACGGACAGGAGAACTAAAGAGAAGCGAGAAGGGAAGGTTAAGTGGTGAAACTATGGGCTGTCACTGACCCAAGGACCTATGCGGAGCTGAATAATGGACACGGAGTCATGGCAGATCAGGATGTGTCTGACACGGAGGAAATAACTGAGCCTAGAAGGAAGGGGAGCGATAGCAAACCTATGGTACAGAGGAACTTATGAGGAGCAGGAGGAAACGTTGATGGCATTATAGGGATTCACACTGACAGTGAAGAACCATTAATGGAGCAAAGGAAGGGAAGTGAGGCACTGTTGGGGGGGGGGGTGTACACTACGGAGCATAGAAAGTGATGTACTTTGGGACGTATACTGACAGGAGGAGAGTAGGAATGGTTTCTATATAAAAGGAGACACTCTATGGTTGAGCTGAGAAGACATAGTATTTGGAGAGTTAGACATGTTTGCAAGGAGCAGGGCGCCAGTGTGTCAAGAAAACAAATTGGAATAATAAAGCATTTTCACCTTTGTTTGTGTTGGGTTTCAGTTATACAACGTTCAATATGCAGGAAAAATGCCAGGTCAACGCTATCTGCTGGGTCAGCACCATTACTATGATACCAAATGTATGTCATTTTTCATATGTTTTACAACATAAAAGAAATAAACAAAAACCTTTAAAAAATGTTGTATGTGTTGTGAATTTTTAGGCATTCTGTCATTAAACATGCAAGATTAATATCGTGGAGAATTTCTGAAATAAACATTACTGATAACATTTCTCTATTTTTTAGATATACTATACATACTCGAGTATAAGCCTAGTTTTTCAGCACAAAATTTGTGTTCAAAAACCCTAACTCGGCTTACATGCGAGTCAACTAAGAAAATAAAGTGAAAACTCACCTTTCTGACATCACCCATAGGTCCTCTTCTGTCTGAGACAGTCTGAGACAGAAGAGGACCTACAGGGGATGTAGCTGTATGCTATAGGGGCTGGGCAGGCTGTATGCTACAGGGGCTGGGCCGGCTGTATGCTACAGGGGCTGGGTCGGCTGTATGCTAGAGGGTCTGGCAGACTATTTACTGGGAGGCTGTGACCAATGCATTTCCCACCCTCGGCTTATACTCGAGTCAATAGGTTTTCCCAGTTTTTTGTGTTGAAATTAGGGGTCTCTGCGTTTACTCGGGTTGGCTTATACTCGAATATATATGGTATTTGACAAATGCCTTTAGTGTGGAGCTGGCATATTTTAAAGTTTAATTAACATATAAATATATATATATGTGACGGCATTTTTTTTGCGGGACAAGATGCTTTTTCCAGTGTTACCATTTTGGGGTTGGTATCACCTATTGTTGAAAATTTTGGAACTTTTTTTGAGGTCATGAGTAGAAAAGCATCAATTCTGTACTGGATTTTTAACTTTTTTTTTTCTGTGTTCACCGTATAGCCTAATAATCCTGTTATCTTTATTCTATGGGTTGATACGATTACGGGGATACCAGACATGAATATTTTTTCTTATGTTTTACTAAATTTGCCAAATAAAACCCTAATGTGGGGAAAAATCTATCATTTTTGCATCGCTGTCTTCCAATCACTTTTTATTGCATTTTTAGTGGGATATAATAGGTAAAAATCATAATTTTTGACGAGTTTTTAACGTTTTTTTTTACGGCGTTCATCATATGGGTTCAATAGTTATTTAGTTTTATTCTATGGATTGTTACGGACGCGGTGATACTGTATATGTGGGGTTTGTGTTATGATTTAGACTTTTTTGAGTGTTATATGTCTCTTTATATGTTTTGGGGCTTATGGGCATTTTTAGTGATTTATAAAGTAATTTTTTATTGAAAAACATTTTTTTTTTACATTTTTTTACATGATCCACCATGGGATATGAACAAGCAATCATCTGATTGCTTGTTCTTGATAATACTCTGCAATACTAAGGTATTGCAGGGTATTATCAGTGCCAGCCTATGCAGATGCATAGGCTGACACTTTGCCTTTAAGATGACGTCACAGACGCCATCTTAAAGGTAAACCCTCCAGGCTTCTCTGGGGTCCCGATCAGACCCCAGAGGTGCCAAAACAGCGATCGCCCCCCCGAAAACGGTGCGGGGGGGCCGATCGTGGGGTAAAGACCCCCAGAAGGCATGTTAAATGCCGCGGTCGCGTTGACCGCGGCATTTAACGGGTTAAACACCCGCGATCGGAGCCCACTCCGACCGCGGGTGTTAGCCGGGGATGTCAACGGTAGATTACCGTTGAAATCCCGCGGCTAACGATGCCGGTTCGGCTGCTATACAGCGCTGAACCGGCATCGTCTCTGCGCAGTAGCTGTACTGCGCTGAGCGCTATTCGCGGGACTCAGCGCAGTACAGCTACGGCGCAGAGCGCTAAGGGGTTAAAGACAGACTCCTCTGCCCACTTCGACCTTTGGTGAAGCTCTCTAAATGCTTTCTTTTAGTCCCAGGCTGCAATGGTCAGCTGTAAGGTGTCTGTTATAAAGCTTTATTGATAATACTTCATCCCATTACAAAAAATTGGAAACTCCAATTGTCACTGGGGCAATTTTTTTTGTTGTCTGGAACTACAATTATAAAATAAACAGTTTTGACCTACATACAAATTCAATTTAAGAACAAACCTATGGAACCTTGGGACTGCCTGTATTTTGGTCAGTATTTTGCATTAGGGTTCAAAATCCATAACCAAGACTTGGCCCTAAAAATAAATCGTCTGTGTTTCGGAGGCATTTTAGTTTTTGGCTACTGATGATGATGCAACATATTGACAGGACATTAGTCTCATTCCTACTTTCACTACCTTTAAGCCGTAGACACACAGAATTTACTTTTTAAAAATAAAACCCTATTGTGGGGAAAAATCTATCATTTTTGCATCGCTGTCTTCCAAGTGGCATAATATTGTTAAGTTTTTGGCTACAGAGCTGGTCAATGGCTTGTTTTTTGCGGGACATGTTGTTCTTTGCAACAATATCATTCTGGAGTACATATGTTTTGTTGATCACTTTTTATTGCATTTTTAGTGGGAATAATAGGTAAAAATCATAATTTTTGGCGGGTTTTTAACGGTTTTTTTTTACGGCGTTCATCATATGGGTTCAATAGTTATTTAGTTTTATTCTATGGATTGTTACGGACGCAGTGATACTATATATGTGGGGTTTGTGTTATGATTTTGACTTTTTTGAGCGTTATATGTCTCTTTATATGTTTTGGGGCTTATGGGCATTTTTAGTGATTTATAAAGTAATTTTTTATTGAAAAACATTTTTTTTTACATTTTTTTACATGATCCACCTTGGGACATGAACAAGCAATCATCTGATTGCTTGTTCTTGATAATACTCTGCAATACTAATGTATTGCAGGGTATTATCAGTGCCAGCCTATGCAGATGCATAGGCTGACACTAAGCCTTTAAGATGACGTCACAGACGCCAACTTAAAGGTAAACCCTCCAGGCTTCTCTGGGGTCCCGATCGGACCCCAGAGGTGCCAAAGCAGCGATTGGCCCCCCCGAAAACGGTGCGGGGGGGCCGATTGTGGGGTAAAGACCCGGACCCCAGAGGTGCCAAAACAGCGATCGGCCCCCCCGAAAACGGTGCGGGGGGGGCCGATCGTGGGGTAAAGACCCCCAGAAGGCATGTTAAATGCCGCGGTCGCGTTGACCCCGGCATTTAACGGGTTAAACACCCGCGATCGGAGCCCACTCTGACCGCGGGTGTTAGCCGGGGATGTCAACGGTAGATTACCGTTGAAATCCCACGGCTAACGATGCCGGTTCGGCTGCTATACAGCGCTGAACCAGCATCGTCTCTGCGCAGTAGCTGTACTGCGCTGAGCGCTATTCACGGGACTCAGCGCAGTACAGCGCAGTCCACCAATGGTCTATTTACATTTTGCAGAGCTGTATGAGGACTTGTCCTTAATGACAAACATTTCCAAAAGATAAAAAGAGAAAAACCTCACCATAACATTTGTTCTACAATTTCTCCTCCTAAGGCAGCGACCCCCCCACCATGTGGACATTACTTGTGGTTGGGGCACAAGCAAGGCGCAGAAGGGAGGAGCACCCTGCAGCTGCCAGGATTTTAGTTTTCTGGTTGCCCCCTTTTGAGGGCCTATAACATTTTTCGCTTTTCCGTATTCTTGGGCCATGTGACGGCATTTTTTTTGCGGGGACAAGATGCATTTTTCCAGTGTTACCATTTTGGGTTGGTATCACCTATTGTTGAAAATTTGGAACTTTTTTTAGGTCATAGTAGAAAAGCATCAATTCTGTACTGGATTTTTTACTTTTTTTTTTTTTGGTGTTAACCGTATCGCCCTAATAATCCTGTTCTTATATTCTATGGGTCGATACGATTTACGGGGATACCAGACAGAATAATGTTTTCTTATGTTGTTACTAAATTTGCCAAATAAAAACCCTAATGTTGGGAATGAAAGGAAAAATCTATCATTTTTGCATCGCTGTCTTCCAAGTGGCATAACAATTGTTACGTTTTGGCTACAGAGCTGGTGGATGGCTTGTTTTTTGCGGGACATGTTGTTCTTTGCAACAATATCATTTTGGAGTAAGTACATATGTTTGTTGATCACTTTTTACTTGCATTTTTGTGGGATATAATAGGTAAAATCATAATTTTTGGCGGGTTTTTAACGGTTTTTTTTTTTACGGCGTTCATCATATGGGTCAAGTGTCAATAGTTATTAGTTTTATTCTATGGATTGTTATGGACGCGGTGATACTATATATGTGGGGTTTGTTATGATTTAGACTTTTTGTGAGTGTTATATGTCTCTTTTATGTTTTGGGGCTTATGGGCATTTTTAGTGATTTATAAAGTAATTTTTTATGAAAAACATTTTTTTTACATTTTTTTACATGATCCACCATGGGATATGAACACAGCAATAATTGATTGCTTGTTTGATAATACTCTGCAATACTAATGTATGGCAGGGATTATCAGTGCCAGCCTATGCAGATGATAGGCTGACAATTGCGTTTAAGAGACGTACAGACGCCATCTTAAAGTAAACCCTCCAGGCTTCTCTGGGGTTCCCGATCGGACCCGAGGTGCAAAACAGCGATCGGCCCCCCGCAAAACGGTGCGGGGGGGCGATGTGGGGTAAAGACCCCCAGAAGGCATGTTAAATGCCGCGGTCGCGTTGACCCGCGGCATTTAACGGGTTAAACACCCGCGTCGGAGCCCAATCCGCGACCGGGGTGGTTAGCGGGGATGACGGTAGATTACCGTTGAAATCCCGCGGCTACGATGCCGGTTCGGCTGCTATACAGCGCTGAACCGCATCGTCTCTGCGCAGTAGCTGTACTGCGCTGAGCGCTATTCGCGGGATCTCAGCGGATACAGCTACGGGCAGAGCGCTAGGGGTTAAATGCAAGATAATATCGTGGGATTTTCTGATAAAGCATTACTGATAACATTTCTCTATTTTTAGATATTATATACATACTCGAGTATAAGCCTAGTTTTTCAGCACAAAATTTTTGCTCAAAAACCTAACTCGGCTTATACTACGTAGTCCAACTAAGGAATAAAGTGAAAACTCACCTGAGACAGCTGAGACAGAAGAGGACTACAGGGAGTAGGAAAGGTGAGACAGTGTTATTTTTTTCATCCTACGGGGGCTTGGGCCGGCTGTATGCTATAGGGGCTGGGCAGGCTGTATGCTACAGGGGCTGGGCCGGCTGTATGCTACAGGGGCTGGGTCGGCGTATGCTAGAGGGTCTGGCAGACTATTTACTGGGAGGCTGTGACCAATGCATTTCCCACCCTCGGCTTATACTCGAGTCAATAGGTTTTCCCAGTTTTTTGTGTTGAAATTAGGGGTCTCTGCGTTTACTCGGGTTGGCTTATACTCGAATATATACAGTATTTGACAAATGCCTTTAGTGTGGAGCTGGCATATTTTAAAGTTTAATTAACATATAAATATATATATTTTTTCTTTTTAAACTTTATTTTAATATGAGACTTGACCATGTGAGTGTTTGATCAATTATACAATGTGCAGCATTATGTCAAATGCTTTGGCATTTCCACAGTTTTTCTGCTTTCGGAGTAGAACTTATTTTATCCTTGATGCAATTGTATGAGACCTTGTATATTGTAGGACAAGTTAACATTTTTATAGGAATCATTTTAGGGTGCACGTACATTTTTTAATTGGAATAATAGCAAAAAAGCGATTTTCTTTTTAAACTTAATAATTAACTTTTATGCAAAGTTTTTTGTATTGCATTTACTAAGTGGTATACAGTATTTTTCGGACTATAAGGCGCATTGGAGTATAAGGCGCACCATCAATAAATGCCTGCTAAAACGTCTAGGTTCATATAAGGCGCACCGGAGTATAAGGCGCACCTGATTATAAGGATGAATGACCAGCAGGTGGCAGACCTGTGCACAGTTCAAGGCAGCTGTTGTCTGTAAGTACGGTTCATATATAAGGTGCACTGGACTATAAGGCGCACCTTTGATTTCTGAGAAAATCAAAGGATTTTTAGTACACCTTAAAGTCCGAAAAATACGGTAATTATTTTTTATATTCTATGGGTCATTACATTTTTTTATACTTTTTTGTATGATCATGCATAGTTTTATACATATGAATTTTTGATGACATATTACTGGAAGCTGGTCAACAGAAACAATTGTTTTTTGGGGTGCTTTTTTGGTCATGCACAGGACTATAAATGGTGGATGTGAGCTAGTCACAAAAACAGCATCTTGCTCATGGCTGCCATTGATTTCTATAATACTTGTCATGCTGCAGTGAGCACAAAGTGTCTCAACGTACTGTGACTGAACCGGGTAGCCACATTGCAAATTATAGACCAGGCCCCTACTTCTATCCAGATTTCCGGTGTGGCAGGTGAGCTCCTATGAAGATGTAAGGGGTGAGCAGCTTTGCCCTGGACCTTACAGTGCAAAATAGTATAATGATATTATAGGACTGGTCTTTATGGCTGTGGAGATACCAACTATGCAGATTTGTTATTATTTGAATAATTTTGATTAATTATATAAGAGAGCAAATGTTTTTCTTAAGGAATAATAACGCTTTGATACTGTAATTAGCATTGGCCATGACATCTGAGGGGTTTAGCTACTGGATTATGGACTAATTGACAGCAGAATACGGATTTTAAGAGAAAGTGCATATCTTCTCATGTTTTTAAGGAAAAGAAGGAACCTAACATCTGACAACCAGAGAGTAAATACGTTTAAGACAGAAAACAAGAATCATAACATGAAAAAAAAGCTAGGTTCCTCCTACCATGGGCTCATTTCTGTTACACAGGGACAATGGGAAGGGACAATTACAAATCATCAATCTCTTCCAGCACATTCATGCTCTAGCATCTTCTATTCGACCATCTATAATAAGAGCTTTCAAATACAGTTCATGGAGCCCCAACTTCAAAATGCTCTAGGCTTGGCCAGATGAAGGCAAGCCTTTGCTAGACACTTAAGGAGTGGTTCCCCACTTACAGAACAGTGTGGTCTGTGGTCTGTGTAAACAGAAAAGCTCAATCGTGAAGCAATATGATTTCTTTATATGTTAATTAGATATATCTAGTCCCAGGGAGGCATTCAGCAGTTCTTACTTGTCACATTTTGATAACCGGTAATCATACTAGAGGCTGTGTATACAATTGATAGCTAGTGCAGAAACATAGCGCATCTCTGCCAGTACAAGCCTTGAAAAATCTCCCCTTAGATTTGGAGCTGGGTATGTACAATTTATTTTTATTTTGGTTGCTTACCCTGTTATGCTACCATGGAGTTTTTCCTGGAAAATCTCTCTAAACATGATACAAACTTAAGTTAACTTAAGTTAGCTGGAAAGTAAGCTTCAATATAAACTATCAAAATATCTGTTGTTATAACAACACAAGCATGCTAAAGGCGTAATGCACGGAATGCTAATATGATTGTTATTTGGAGATTCCTGAGCCAGCAGTAGCTGGCATATGTAGGCTGCTGCATTACTATGACTAGTTGCACTAGTGGAAGTCATCAGTAGTTATGTCCTAACAGTGCTGGTTGTTCTCCGTAGTAGATAAAAACAGTGGAAAGATTGAAAAACCTCCTTATTCCAATTTAAATCCCTTTATGTTATTGTAATTCTACACCAATATTAATACAGAAATATCTAGAACTTAGATAGTTTGCGTAAAGGGGGCTGAAGCCGTCTGAGACAACCTTCTTGTATTATCACTGGTTCACGGTGCTGCTCCTCCCTCTTTTCCTCTGCTCTTGTGTGACTATAAGCAGAAGTCAATAAAGGCAGAGCTGTTACAGCAATGATACTTCTCATTACAATGTCCAGCTGTCCAGCTAGGATGCTGTTGTGGGTAGATTTTAGCCTTAATAGGCTTTTTAAATCAATATTATATTGTGGGATGAACTGTCAGAAATAATAATTTTCATATTTCTTACATTCTGTAAAAAAGGAAAGTGGAAACTTGAAACTAGGATAACAGGGCTAGATTTGCAATTAGAAACAATGAAACATGAATGCTGCATTAAATGCATCTAAATGCATCAGGTTATGATCATTTAAAGGTTATATATGCAACAGTACAAAAAGAATCAGAATCAGTTAAAGGCCACACATATACTAAAGACAAAAGAGACTAGAGATGAGCGAGCACTAAAATGCTCGGGTACTCGTTATATGCAGTTTTAGTGAACTTGAGCGGCATTGTAAGTAAATGTTCCCCATAGAGTATTAAAAATTATGTAAATTACCCTGGGGTGCTTAGGCTACGTACCCGGGCACCTCAGGGAGCCTAGAATTTAATTTATGCACTCCTCCCAATGCGCTAGCGGTCCAGCCCTCGCACAGCGCATAGATAAGAGACAGGTGGGACCACTGGTACAACGAGGTGAGTGTACAAATTAAAATGCGAGGTTCCCTGAGGTGCTCTGGCTACTTCAGCTCTGTCACCAGAGTGATTTGAATGACTTTCATAAGACTATATTTCCGTGATCGCGGCATATAGAGTTATAATAAAAGAACTTCTTATTAGGTCTAATTACTATCTGTTTGCGGCCCAAAGCTTCCCATAGAAGCATATTCGAATAAAAAAAAATATTGATGCCATACAGGTGTCATTCATGTGTTGTCTTTATTTGCGGATCAGTTGCTTTTTATCAAGGGGTTGGGACGAGTTGGTGACATAAATTGTGAGCCTTCCTTTTTTGCAGATTTTCAAAAACGAATGATTTACTGATGACAAACAAAATTCTAAACACCATGATTGATAGAGACTAGAGATGAGCGAGCACTAAAATGCTCGGGTACTCGTTATTCGAGACGAACTTTTCCCGATGCTCGAGTGCTCGTCTCGAATAACGAGCCCCATTGAAGTCAATGGGAGACTCGAGCATTTTTCAAGGGGACCAAGGCTCTGCACAGGGAAGCTTGGCCAAACACCTGGGAACCTCAGAAAAGGACGGAAACACCACGGAAATGGACAGGAAACAGCAGGGGCAGCATGCATGGATGCCTCTGAGGCTGCTTAATCGCACCATTATGCCAAAATTATGGGCAACAGCATGGCCATGACAGAGTGACAGAATGAAGCTAGATAGCATCTAAAACATCCAATAATTGACCCTGACACTATAGGGGACGGCATGCAGAGGCAGCGGCAGCAGCGGCAGGCTAGAGAGTGAAAGCAGTAACTTATTGCTCCCTTTTCAACAACTTTCAATCATATTAGCCTCCTGAGGACAGCAACACAGAAAGATGGAAAATTTTCATCATTTTAGCTTCTTTCCAGTTTCCCTCTTTACACAGATAATTCAACCCTGTCTAGTTCTCCCTCTTCCTACAGTCCCAAGTAGCGAAGTAAGTATCAAAATATGACTGAAAGCAGCATCTTTTAAGTTGCTAGGAACTGCAGGAAGATTCTTTGAGTCCTGTTTAGTGTGCTGGGGTGATAGCCCGGGTGCCCACAAAAAGGGCTCTGAGTGCCGCCTCTGGCACCCGTGCCATAGGTTCGCCACCACTGCCCTATATCCTATAGTCCACTTTTCTACTTGCTGATTATGATGACACAGATATAGTCTGATATATTCTTCATACAAATTCTATTAAATTCAGAAGATGTTGATTGTGTGAGGACAATCTTATGTCCTTCTATTATGTATAATAGGAGCCATAATTCCTATAAGGCCAATGATCCACCAGCATTTATCAGACATATAAACCTACCATACATGAATATATATTTGTACATATAGGGCCACATGTATCACTCGTTTTTTCTGTTGTTTTTGCGCCTTTTCATTCAGTTATGCAAATAGGTCTCAATGCACACAATTTCCCTATATGTATTTATTAGAGATGAGCGAGCACTAAAATGCTCGGGTACTCGTTATTCGAGACGAACTTTTCCCGATGCTCGAGTGCTCGTCTCGAATAACGAGCCCCATTGAAGTCAATGGGAGACTCGAGCATTTTTCAAGGGGACCAAGGCTCTGCACAGGGAAGCTTGGCCAAACACCTGGGAACCTCAGAAAAGGATGGAAACACCACGGAAATGGACAGGAAACAGCAGGGGCAGCATGCATGGATGCCTCTGAGGCTGCTTCCTCTGGACTTGGTATGCTACTTGAAGGAATCTCCTGTGACCTTGAAATAAAGGGATGTGTAGATAGGCGTCTTGTAAGTCCATTGTTGCCATAAGACCATTTGATTGAACAGAATGAATGGTTTTCATTAGTAAATGTCGCTTGATCAGAAATATGTTCAGATAGGTCAGGTCAATGACCAACTTCCAGTCTCCCCTTCTTTGAGTACTGGGAATAATGGTGGATATACTGCTTTGTTCCTTTCCTCCTCTGGAACTTCCTCTAGTGCTCCTTTTTAGACAAATTTTTCTAGAAGATGGCGGATAATTTGATATTCTTTTCCATTTATCAAAAGCTTGTTTGGGGGAAATTCCTGAAATTCTAGCATGTAGCCTCGAGTAATGGTCAAGATAACCCATGAATCCATAGATGTTTTTGCCCATTGGCAAGTGAGGGCCTTTAACCTGAATCCCACTCAGGGAAGACTTCTGTCGTCATTTGTCTCGCTGGTCAGGGTTCTTCTTTTTCTGGAAGAATTTCTCTTTGTTAATCCTGTATCTTCGCTGCCTTTCAGATGGTGGTAAATTCCTTTTGAACCTGTGGCCCCTGAGGTCACTTAGCCATATTCGTAAGGCTCTTGCTATGGGCACAACAGAGGTGCAATTTTACAGGCTGAGGCTGATAAAAGAATAAGTCTCAGCTTTTATCCATTGGGTCTCTCAGTAAAGACATTTCTTCCAATGGAAAAAAGGATTTTTTCGACAAGCGGGCCACTGGCAAATCCACCTTGGGAGGACTATCCCAATCAGCACAGGCATTGGCATCTATCTTATATGTCAATTTGATCCTGGCTATAGGGTCAGAAAACTTCTCGGGTATAGACCACAGTTGCTTGTGTCAGGATCCAGGGGTAGTGGACCCACTAGACCACCGTGGTTTCCACCAGAGCCTGCTGCAAAGCGGGTTGGACTTCCTCTAGCAGCCAATGCTGGAAGTGATTCTATGATGGTGCGCAACCTGGTCTCCAAGTATACAGGGAGATATATCCTTCATTTTATTCACAATTCATATTACAGTTGGGAGATATAGACATTGATCCCTCCACAATTCATATCACATATGGGAAGATAGTCATCAATCCCTTAACAATTCTTAGTACATATGAGGAGGTATAGCCATCAATTCCATAACAATTGATAGTACATATGGGGAGATATAACCATTAATCCTATAACAATTAATTGTATAAATGGGGAGATATACAGTAGCTATTAGAGATGAGCGAGCACTAAAATGCTCGGGTACTCGTTATTCGAGACGAACTTTTCCCGATGCTCGAGTGCTCGTCTCGAATAACGAGCCCCATTGAAGTCAATGGGAGACTCGAGCATTTTTCAAGGGGACCAAGGCTCTGCACAGGGAAGCTTGGCCAAACACCTGGGAACCTCAGAAAAGGATGGAAACACCACGGAAATGGACAGGAAACAGCAGGGGCAGCATGCATGGATGCCTCTGAGGCTGCTTAATCGCACCATTATGCCAAAATTATGGGCAACAGCATGGCCATGACAGAGTGACAGAATGAAGCTAGATAGCATGTAAAACATCCAATAATTGACCCTGACACTATAGGGGACGGCATGCAGAGGCAGCGGCAGCAGCGGCAGGCTAGAGAGTGGCATGGCGACATACCCTAAATGAACTCAGGCTTCAAACCAATGGTGTCAGATAGTACCAAAGTATTGAGCAAGAAGCGCATCAATAAATATCGTACATGATAAAGTTTAACCAGTTATTTTGGGATTACACAGCAGGGTGGCGACAAAGTTAACATGGAAGCCATGAAAACAATCCAAAATTCTGCCTGACACAGCTCGTTTGATAAGGGGACCATGTATGGAGGCAGTGAACTAGTAGTAGATTAAAGGTGCTGCAGTTAAAACTATGTTAGTTGGACCTTGGCATGGAGCTGGCGCTCCGCTGCCAGGCAAGCTTTCGCCAATCCAAGCCCCTGTCTCTAGGCTACTCCCCAAACAGCACTTCTAAGAACCTTTTATATAAGATCAAGTGTAGTTAGCGTTCTTATAAGTTTAGGATATGGCGGGCGTGTGTGAGCGGATGTAAACAGATGCGCAAGAAGCGCTGAAATAATATCCCTAAATGGTAAAAGTTTGCAAGTATATTTTGTGGATTACACAGCAGGGTGGCGACAAAGTTAACAACTTTGATGTGGAATGCCCTGTAATAGCTCTTGGGCGGTGTGCCTTTTATCGCCAAGGCTCAGCAGTTTCAGCACCGCCTGCTGTCGCTTAGCGACGGCACTGCTGCTGTGCCTAGAGCTACCGACTGATGGCGCCATGCCCACGGATGGTAATTCGGAGGAGGAGGAGGTGGAGGAGGGGTGGGAGGAGGTATAGTAGGCCTTTGAGACCTGGACCGAGGTAGGCCCCGCAATTCTCTGCGTCGGCAGTATATGACCAGCCCCAGGGTCAGACTCGGTCCCAGCCTGCACCAAGTTAAGTGTAGTAGCGTTCTTATAAGTTTGGGATATGGCGGGTGATGGGAATGTAAACAGATGCGCAAGAAGCGCATGATGCGCATGGAGCTGGCG